>CM049592.1:1846707-1930058 GCA_026979955.1 Megalurothrips usitatus
TTTGAACCCTATCTTAATTTCCTTACCGACACAATTCTAGTGCTGCAAATGCGATTACTAGTCACTTGCCAATTAAGCCATACCAGTTAAGCCTAAATTTGGCCTGCTTCTACTGTATTACATTGGTTGCACAGAGGACTACATGTTCAAAGGGTCTTTACAGAAAATGGCATTCCCCTGGTGGTCCCGCTTAAAAGACAAGGTAGGCGTACGCCAGACCGCGTCGTGGCGTAACAGGCTTCGCTCATCGCGAATCACTGTTCCGCCACTCCACGCCTGGCGCACGCCTACCTTGGCCTGCCGGCGGCTGCCACTTGACGAGTAGGATCCTACGGGGCGAGTCAGTAGGACGCCCTGAGGGCGTCACTCTCTCCGCACGGTCGCAACCACGCTCATGTTCTGCCTTCCGAACGTATCACACATCAGCCCAGTCGGTCCAGGGCTTCGCTATCGCTCAGCCAACAAAATTGAAGCCTGCGGAAAATTCGACACATTTAAAAGTCAGCAGACGGGCTCGAAAGTATGTTTACAAATGTCGTCGTCTGCTTTGCACAGTTTCTGCCCATAACGCTTTCCTCAAGATAAATTCACTGCCGATAATAGAGTGTTATTTTCACCATCGAAGGGTTGTGGGACAAAAAAGTGTAATCTTTAATAAAAAAAAAAGTAGCTACTTCTGTGCTTTTTTCCCTTGTAATGTGCCGCTTGTGGCTCAGACACAGGTTTGTCGTACTTTTTCGGATTTTAATGGGCATTCATTCAAATATATTGAGTTTTAAAATTCGCCCTCCAAGCTCTGAGAATGTCGTTTTGTTTGGGTGTTAAGTTGCCGAGCTCTGTCGCCCACCGCACATTTTTTGGCTGGGCTAGACAAGGCCGGAGTTCCCCAGCCCTGGGTCCGACTCTCGTCCTAGAGTGTCCACACACACGGCAGCGTCCGTACTCATTGGCATATCAGACCAGGCATGCACGCAACTCGATTTAAAACGGATTGAAATTCTTCCGCGACACGTGCGCCTTGGAAAGTGAAAGAGAAGCAGAGGCTTCCGAGTCCTTACTCGGTCTTCAGAGACCTAGATCCGAGTCGGGAACGCATGGAGACTCTAGGACGACGATGCTGTCCCCAACCCCAGCCGACTCCTGTACTCGTCCAGGTCGACTAAAGGCTCGTGACGTCACGAAAGCGGCCTCCAAAACTGCCAACTACCCGCGCGAATTGTCTCGCCGTCCGACGGGAACGTGTGCTTACATCAGTTGGCTGCCCTTCCATGGTAAACAAGAGGAAGCGAGGGAAAATTTTGAACGAATAACAACAATCAACTATCACATTTTACGAAATTTTATTGAGAAAATAAACAGAAAAAAGAACAAATATACACGTATACAGAAACTTTGAAAACAAAAATGTTAAACAAAGAATTTCAAAACAATGTGATTATCCAATAATAATATACCATATAATATGTGATATAATATAATATAAACATAATATAAAAAATAAAGTTGCACCCATTATTCCTGTAAAAAACACATAATTTTCGTCAACCAATCATAACATTTGCAGAAATTTCACAGAAAAACGGCATAAAACGGTTACCTGGAAGTATTTGCTAATTCTGTCAAGGAGAGCAGTTTTGTTGCCTCCAACAAGCATTTTCTTTCTTTTCAAAAAATCCTTAAGCACCGGAATGGTCAGTGTGTTAAGCTGAAAGTGAAGGAGATACACTGTTACTTAAAATCTGGCCATAAGTCAGAGATAAAAGATAAGGTCGTATAAAATTAAAACTTACAGCATTAGATTTAGCAAGGGCTGCCATAGTCATATCATCAATTGTCTGAAATACAATTTTAAAAAATGAGAATTTTCTTCCAAACACAAATTAGTCAGCAATTTAAATTTTGCACAAAATGCCAAAACTTACATGCTCAGACGAATTTCTTGGGGTAGATGGGGCAGTAGCAGCCCAGCCGTGCAGCACTTTTTGTCTGGCTGACATAGGCTGAAAATAAAACAGTGTTTTTCAGGAACATATTCTTACATGACACAATCCCTACCAAAAAAAAAGGAGACATTATATTTACCTCAGCTGAGGCTGCAGGGGTTTGCACAGCCCGAGCAGGGGTGGCGGCCGTTGCTTGAGACGGCTACACAAAGACAATAACATTAACGCTTTTCAAAGGCAGCAATCTACATAAACATTAAGAAGATTAATTATATACCTGAACAAAAAGTGTAGGTGTCATCAACTTTGCAGCATTGACAGCTGGTGTCCTTGGTGTCTGAGCCTGATAAGACAAAGGAAAAGTATAATAATTCAACCGTTTTGAGACCAACACAAGAACCACACTCAGTATGTGAGAGAGACATACTCTAGGAGTGAGAAATCTAGCAGGAGTTCGTGGCGTTTGATGTGGAGCCAGTGGGACAGGTCCAAGTGCAGCTGAAACAAAAATAAGACACAAAGAAAAGTTTAAAGGTCCTACAGGAAAATAAATATGTTATTTGAGAATGTGAAATACCATAATTACAGACGGGCAGTAAATTTTATTTAATTTCTAATAACGTTTATTTCTAAAAAGTTTGTGATAATGAAGCTAAATTCCTGTGCCACGGATGCAGAAACATGAAAATGAGTAAGTGTCACTTATCTAATGGTCAAAGTTTAATGAATCCCATGACCACAATGGAGATGTAAATTCCATGACAAATCTTCCGCCCTGATGACTTTTGCCTCTCTCTTGAGACAGATCCCAGCACATGAAGGTGATGTGTATCCCATGATAACCAACGCTTCTTCTGCACTCCAAAGCAATACATCTATCCTGAAAAAAATCATGAGAGGAAACATTACTTTAACAGCCACCATTTGCACCATAATTGCTGCCCTACCACCGGTCCCACCCCTAACTGCAGCTCTCAGAATTTAAGAGCCACCCACGCACCTCAACCCTAAAAACAGAAAATTCCAATGTCACTATGATGAATATATTCATGAAGTCATATGCTGGAAACGTGGAGCTGTGTGGAAAATGTGTTCTCCGTCGGAGCAATGACACCTGAGAATATCTGAATATGGACCTCTAGCCATTTTTCACCACCGCCACAACTGATGAAGACATCACACAACCAGAAGACACACAAAAAAATCTGTAGATCAAAGAAACCTTGAGCGTTTAAAAGAACTTCATCATGAGGATCCAGCTGTTCTTCCTCCTCGGATGGACGAAGGCCATCTGGCATTTTGGCATCTATTTGCCGACTCCGTCGCACAACCTTCTCCTTAGACCTCATGTTCACTTCCCTTATTTTTTCTCTAAGGATGAACTCCGCTACTGTTTTGAGCATACTACTTTGTACATCGGTAGAAACATGATTTTCACAAAACAAACTATTCCATGTCACACTACTACACACTGAAGAAATAATCTCAGAAACAACATTAGTTTTGTACAATACTTGCTTCCACTCCTTGTCAAACAACAGTGTACTCTTAATATAAACACTAACCAAAAGAGAGGATGGAAACAAATTAAAATCAGATGTACTAGTAGTAAACAGAGTGTCACGACTTCTGTTTTTTGTGGTCAGACGGTTCACACAAGAGTCACAAGATATGTTTTTCAAAATCACAGGAAGAACAGAACACCAAAGAAGAGTTGGACCCTGCCTTTGAAAGGACTGATCCACAACTGATGGCTTCACAGGAGGAGTGTTACCTCTCACAAGACACTCAGTCACATCTTCATTTTCAAAAACTTCACTGTTCAAAATGACAGACTTCAAATCACTAACAAAATATGAGTCATCATCAATGCAGTTTTTACCAATAACAGGATTTGTAAAACGGGTCACTAACACAGTCTTCAAAGAGGAAGTAAACATCTTGGTAGTCAAGTCACTGGAACTGCCACCACATTGACGAAGCAAACAAAACAAATTCTCCACTGGGTCCTGATTTAGATGCCGAAGCTTCAAAACACATAATTCACTTTTCACTCGACACCACAACACTCTTAAGCTAGAAATATTCTCTATCCAGCCACGGATGCACGGAGGAACGTGTCTTTTACCATCACTTTTTCGAATAAACACCCACTTCTGAAGAAAAGAAGTAATATGGTCAAAGCCTTTGTCACTGAAGTGAACAGAACCTTCAGAAATATTGACCCGGAAAGTTTTTGGGGCTTCACCAAGACGAGGACCATTACACATGTCAAATGCAGAGTCAATAAAATCACACAACGCTGCAAATGGAAGACAACGACTTAACTTTGAACCATTACTAAGGGAATGAAAGGTTTTTATGCCTGCACTGACTCTACCACCTAAAGCTTGAGCAGCATACTCCACACGCATTTTGTCCCTGCCTTGCGGGTGAACATGTTTGTATGTTAATGGGGATATCTTGTGCAGTGATTCATCTAATTTAAAAAACTCTATGAGTTGACACCATTTGGCAACAGTCCCATTACCGAGACACAAATCACTGGACATCAAATTATTCCTAACATTTTTTAAAATATGTGGCATATCCCAAACATGAACATAACTTTTCCCATTAACAAAGTACAAAATATCATCCCCCCCTTCCCTTCTAAGCTCTGAAATTGCCCCCCTGTTATTAGGTCCCTGATCTGAAATAGTCCCACACACATTCAGACCAATAGAGCATAAAGATTTAATCACATCACTTATTAATAATTTTAACATAGGTGCAGGACATGTCTGACTAACAAAAAAATAAGCCACAGGAAAAGTCCACTTAGAATGCAAACCTTGGCACATAAAAACAAGTGCGTGGTCAGCAATCCTGTTTGTACGGCCTCTATGGCCATAGTCCTCAAACCCATCAACTACATTAAAATGGCTATTATAACACAAATTAGCACGTAAATAAATTTCATCAAAGGATACACAGCAATACTTATCTGCAGAACTCATTTTCAAAACCTTGGTTTTCAATAAAGATAATAAAGTTTTAGAAACACCAACATTAAGAGAAACCTTTTGTAGGAGAATGTGTAAACTAGATTCACTCGGAAGCGTTAAATAACTACGCAAAAATCTATAAGCTTTAACACTTCTTTTTAAAATTGCAAGGCAAAAAAGTTTGTCCTTCAAAAGCCAAGTTCTGCCGTTAGGTTTCTTTTTAAAGTTTGCCAGTTCCCCATTCAAAATTTGTTTAGCCATTGGCGACACAGCCAGCTCATCCACCATGTCCACAAAGCGAGCACTGGCTAATTTAGAAAGTTGGATGCCACGACGTCTTGCCAAAATAAGTTTTCTTTTGAAATAAAGAGCCTTCTGTCTGAAAGTCTGTGCACACTGCACCAGCTTCTTCTTGCCAGGCGTGTCACACTGTACTTCGCAGCTCTTGGCAATATCTTGGAGCGAAATCCTGCCTCCCTCTCGAACTCGGGCTCCAGAAATTGTCATAGATCCTGTGAAAGAACAGAACATGTTAAGGATATGAAAGACAGAAGATAACGAAATGGAAAATATCCTTACGACGACGAGGAGAAGCAAGAGATGGTGATTTAATTTTCTTGTGCTCAGGTAAAAAATACAAAAACTCCTCTGTCTCCTGACATTCCTCGATTGATCTTTTACCTGGTATAGCACAAGAAAGACATTCACGAAATTAGAAAGCATGTCTCACACATACAAAAAGCATACCAGGAAGCAAACTTGAACCTACATGAAGGTGATGTTGATACCGGCAAGGCAGGTGGAGGAGTAACAGATACAGAGTGAGAGATAGGACTGGAAGGGGTAGGAAATGAGAGAGAAGAGCAAGACACAGTGATAGAAGACTCAGTGACAGAAGGTGAAGAGTTATAGACAGATGGTGGAGGAACAGAGAGAGAAGAGCATGGCAGAGAAAGAGTAGGTACAGAGACAGTGACAGGTGGAGGATTAAGAAGAGAAGGCAGAGCACAATTTGCAACACGGTCTGGGAACAACAATAAAGATCAACGTTAGAAACCAGAACATACAAAAGTGTATAGATGCAATACAGTAAACTGGTTAAATATAAATGGGAAGCCCCATGTAACTTTACTAGAGTCCAAATTATAATATGGCTCTGTCTGACAAGGGATGAACAATAATGATTTACTTGCACACATGCATACCATCATAAATAGAAAGGTGGCTAGCTGACAGGGGTGCTGGCAGGTGGAGGCTGGGCACAGCAGTCCTCCTTAAACGGCGCTGGTACTTGTCCCAAAATGTGTTATCACTGGCAAAATGAGATGGGCAGATGAAACGGGTTGAGATGATGGTTTTGATGGGAGTTAAAATGGCCAGGTCCTCGTTGCCCACCAGGCGGACCCACTCACGACGACTAAAAATAAAGAGAGGAATCGAGAGACACTATAGAATGACAATTACGGTGAAACTGGACAATGTTATGAAGAAACGTACCGTTCGGGCTCTTGAGGAAACTTAAAAATGGGCTTTCCATCACCACTCTGAACGGAGTACTGACACCCCGGGACAGCACACCGCTTCACTTTGGTCCCGCCCATGACCGAGGATTAAAAATCAACTGAAATCAAAGAAAAATATCTGTAAAAACACAAAATTTGTCACACTTACCTGCCTTCCTGACATGTGGGGCGGGTGGTCCGGAGCAGACGACTGTTTACACACTGCTGCCTCTACTCCGAGAGAGACGCAAAAATATCTTGCCATATAAAATTGTGAAATTGCGAGAAAACGCTGTCTGAAGGCCACCACAATCAATGATTCGACGAAGACAATACTAAAGTAATCTCAAACTCGCCTCAAGATCACGGACGGAATTTTAAATGCAGCTGGTGTGTGTCGTTGAACGGACGCCGGGAGAGTGTCAGATTGGAGGCCGCCTACCGAGCCGCCCGTGGCGGGGTGGTGGTGGGGGGGCGGGGAGAGAATTTTAGCGACCGGAAACGGCCATTGGAGTTGGTTGGGGTTGGCTGTCCCTTCGGGATCAGCGGAACGACCGTAAGTATCACCCACACAAAGGCAGCAAACATCAATGCGAGCCGGTCTGCCATCCTTCCCCGGACCAACTATATAAATGAGGTCCGAGAACACGCCGCTCGAAAAAGTCGATTTTTTTTAAATCGTTTTTTTTTTTCAGCAGCGGTTGATTATGGGTAGCTGTGCCTTCTCCGGCATTAATGGAGGACCACCTGAGGCGCCCAGGTCCATCTCCACGAAATCCGGAACAAAAAAAAATGTTTGTGGCAAAAATACTATTTGGTTACCCCACTTCTTCTCCCCTTTCCTAACACGGCTAACCGTACGAGTGGGAGCGAAATTTGTGACAAAACGGTAGCTGGGGGCCATTAAGACGAGGTCCGAGCACACTCCGTTCAAAGAAGTCGAATTTCCTTTTCAAAATAATTTGCGTCAGAGAGGGGGGGGGGGGGGTTTACAAATTTCTGTTTCGTTCTTTTCGCCAAGAAATATTGCCGCTTTAGCGACAGTTATCGCTGGACGCTTTCAGTCAAACAAATTCATTTGGAAGATTCCAAACAAATAGGGAAATTTGTAGCACAAAATGTTGGTGGTTTGAAACGAAAATGGAGGAAAATTTCCTGACCTGAAATGAACTTAAAAACAAGGTTCTGCATTTAATACCACGGTTTGATACATTAAAAAATAGCAAAAATAATTCTTGTTGATAAAACTTAGGCATAAATCGGCTCGCCACCTCTGTCGCTCTCGTTCTTGCGCTCTGTGTGGGAGAGAGACGGCACTCCACCTTCCCCTCCAAACCAAAGTCTGTCCCCTTTTCCTTGCAGCCCCGAACATGTTGCTCAACAGCGAAACATAGCAGACGTCCTGCTGACGGTCCTAGGGGTGCCCGGGTTCAAGGAACTGTGTGCTCATGGCCCCCGCCGCCGCCCGGCCCCCCCAAGACCCGGACGACGTTCCGCTGGCTAAGAGGTAAGCACACCCGCCCCCGGCTGCTCAAGGCTGCTCCGGGTCCTAGGTACTCACTACTTGGTCTTAGCGGTCCACTTTTTAAGGGGTCTGCTATTTTGTCCCAGGTTGACGTAGGGACTTGTTTCTTGGATGGGAGTGTCCCAAGGTTGCATCTCTAAGGGTCTAAAACGTCGACTGAGGAAGACTTAAATTATCGAAACAAGATGGATGCCTGATTTACCCTTCAATTCTAGTTAAATTTTACGCTGAACCCTCGTTTATAGGCATAGGAAAAAGTTGTGCAAAATTGAAAATTTTCGTCTGGCAGCCGTGTGAATTGAATTTAGTTTGTAAAGTCATGACATTTCCTAGGCTGGTCCTCTCTAGGTTTCCCAAATGTGAAAGCCGGTCACAGGGCGTGTGTAACATTTTTTGTGTTCTGTTGCAGATTGAAACAAGCCAGAAAGGGGAGGCGCCAAGACAATGCTAGCCCAACTATAGATGACTTGCCCCAGTTTTGGTCCTACAAACTTCTGAGCCCTCTGATGTAAGTGTTAAATTCACTCCGCTTTGTGTGTGTGTGGGCGGGGGGGGGGGGGGGGGGCAGTTTGTTGCCTGGCTACCGGCAACATGCTGACATGAGCAGTCGTCAGTCTTGACAATTTCTGCACTCCTAAATATTGTCGTGTCTTGCTTTCACGGGCTATAGAATTTATGTCATGTCTCCTCCAAAAATTATTTGGCATGGCTGGAATGTTTATTTTGAGTAGTAATACGTATGAAGTTCCTCTGGTTAAGGCCATCCCTCACGGACCTCACTCCGAGTACGGCTAGAGTCACTTCTAAAGTGTATCTCCAAAAGTAGCTTTGGGGATACCCCCTGACAGTTTTTCCGTAGGTCCGCACCACCGTCGTTTTGAATTTCAGAAATATAACCACGAATTCGCGTTTACATTCTTTGGCCACTACTGAACTTTGTTTCACGGTTCTCCGCTGCAGTGATCGGGCCCCCGCCGCCCTCGTCCCTCGCCTGTGTGCGGGTCGTACAGTAATTTCGCGGATACAGTGATGATGCAGTGAGAAGGCCCCCCCCCCCCCCCCCCACGGCTCCTCCGGGTCTCCGGGAGCACACATTCGGATGGTTCTCCCACTGACAGTTTGCTTAGCCATTTTCGACCTTTTTTTTTTATTGCGCTATCAAAATTGTTCGATAAGCTCAACATTCGGGACGACCAGTTGAAGCAGAATCTCTGAGTATACCAAATTTCACCAATCTAGCTCGCTGTCACATTTCGTAATGGATGACCTTAACCGATTTATACGTCAAGCAAGGCCCCCCCCCCCCCCCATCGCCCCTCTTTCCCCGTACTTGATGTCTCCGCGCGCCCTCCGCACGGTATTGCGTCCCTAGCGGCCTTCTCTGTTTGCTCTGTTGCAGGCCGACGAACCCGATTCTGGAGGAGCTGCCCACCAGGTTGGAATTGCCATCGGACTTGCCGGCTCCTCGGCAGACACACTCTAGGGAGGTACTGGTAGATGTCGCCGGTGATGGGAACTGCCTATTCCGTTCCTTCTTAAGCGAGGTCCTGGCAAACCAGTTGCGTCGGGTCCTCCTTTCCTACATGTATCGCGTATGGGACGGTAACTGTCAGACCGTCGCCGGCGGCGGCAGGGTAGAATATCTCCTGCACATGTTGAATGACGGCATCTACGGTACCGACCTGGAGTGCTATGCCTTCCATGAGCTGTTCGGCCTGTCTGTCGGCATATATCATCAAGTTGGTGGAAGCCTGGCTCAGTACTGGCGTAGCCCTAACCACCCCGGTGGGAGACCTGGCCGACAGTGGGGAAGGTGGACACTACCGCCCCTGAGGGGAAGGACCAGGGGTGGGTTAGGTTAGGGAGGGGAAGGAGTGCTGGGTGGGAGGGGACAAGAAGGGTACTTGCCCCTCGCGTACGCGGCCCAGTTCCGAAACCGGCATTTTCTAACACACAAATGAGTCTCTAAATGCACATGACGCATCTCAACAAGTGTTTAAGCAGGAGGTTCGTGAAAAAGGCAACCACCCAGCATTGAGCAGTTCAGTTCTATGAATGATTGCCATGGTGAGTCATCAGTCTTCTTGCTGCTGCTTTCAGTTTCTGCATGTTCTAAATGGCTCTATGTACTCATGCACAATATTCTGTTGCAGGTGGCATCGAATTGCACCAATTTAGATGTGCTGTGCCCTCACATGTATGAAGGTTGATATCATTCGGCACCAACTGAGCAACTTTTCTGATGGCTGATGGCTTGTCACGTTGAGGATGTAAGCTGTGGATTTTGGGCTGAGCGAAAGCGAAACCCGACTAGGCCAAAATTGTTTTGTCTGTCTGTCTGTTTGTCCGCGCGATATCTCGAGAACTGTTTGACATAGAGAGCTCAAATTTGGACCACATCTTTCTTGCATCACACCAGACTTAACCTCCCCTCAGGGGCACCGTAGCTCAAGCGGTTTATTAGATAGTTTTCACATGTGCTCCAAAATTATAAATCCGCCGGTTAGGTAAAGTCAGAGGTAAAGTCAGTATGCGCCACGTCGTGGAGGGGCGGATCAGTGACGCGAGTGGGTTACGCTCGGTTAGGTAAGAAGAGGTCAGGGTAAGTTAGTTTCAGGGAGGTAAGAGTAGGTCAGGATTGGTTGAGCGGCATTGATAAGAAAAGGCTGATGTACGATACGTTCGTAAGCCAGAGCGTGGTTGCGACCGTGCGGAAAGAGAAACGCACGCAGGGCGTCCTACTAACTCGCCCCGCAGGGTCCATCTCGTCAAGTGGCAGTCGCCGGCAGGCCAAGGTAGGCGTGCACCAGGCGTGGAGTGGCGGAACGGTGATTCGGGATGAGCGAAGCCTGTTACGCCACGACGCGGTCTGGCGTACGCCTACCTTGTTTGTGTCCACTGAGATTTTAATACCTCTCTGGCTGATGGCTTGTCACGTTGCGGATGTAAGCTGTGGATTATTTGTGTCCACTGGGATCTTAAAACCTCTCCAATGGAGGTAGGAAGCAAATATCTTTTACAGTTCTTGCTGTTCAATATACTAAAAGGCGCCTTTGTTGTTCTGCAGGTCAAAAGTTAAAAATTCCAGCGCCTATAGCACTGAGTGGCCCTTGTTAACTGAAAAACGAATTTATTCTACATATAATAATATGAATCGACTTCGTATTGAAACCTGCGACGCGCTGCATGTTAACTCGGCCTCTCAGACCGCGCGTCCACGGCGACATTTATAACGGGCCTCGCGCGAGCGACTTTTACTAGACAGCGGTCGCGGGGAGCCGGCCGGAGCGCACAGCACGGATAGCCAAGTTGAGAACAATACGTCTTGGCAATAAAGGGTAAATTAGTCATTTAAACAAGGTAGGCGTACGCCAGACCGCGTCGTGGCGTAACAGGCTCCGCTCACTGCGAGTCACTGTTCCGCCACTCCACGCCTGGCGCACGCCTACCTTGGCCTGCCGGTGGCTGTCACCTGACCACTACGTTCCTGCGGGGTCAGTCAGTCAGTAGGACGCCCTGCGGGCGTCACTCTCTCCGCACGGTCGCAACTACTGGCTTCCGAACGTATTTAACATCATCCTTTCGTTATTGATGCCGCTCAACTAGTCCTAACCTACCCAAACCTCCACTAACCTAACTTAACAGAGTCTGACACACTCGCGTCACTGATCCGCCCCTTCACGACAGGCGCATGGCGCGTTCTGACCTCACCTAACAAGCAGATTTTAAATTGTAGACCACTTGTGAGAATTATCTAAGAAACCGCTTGGGCTGCGGTGCCCCTGAGGGGAGGTTGACTCTGGTATGATGCAAGAAAGATGTGGTCCAAATTTGAGCTTTATACGTCTAATCGTTCTCGAGAAATCGCGCGGACAAACAGACAAAGCACTTTTGACCTAGTCGGCTAAGGGCTTCGCTATCGCTTAGCCAATTATATTCCATTTGTTTTATCACGTATTGATTAATTCAATTCACTGACACAAATCAAACCAATCTATGTGACCCATTTGAGAATCCATCTGGTCCAAACCAATTTATGTGACTCATTGTAAGAAATCGTCTGGTCCAAATCAATCAATGTGATGACCTTATTAATTCTCTTTCTCATTGCACCAGCAATGCAATGTGTCTAAAGGGCTTCACCAACTGCCGACGACAACCTTATCACCTTGTATTATCTTCTCATTAGGTAACACTTCAACCAAAGAGCTCACAAGCAATGTGACGCAAGACAGCACAGGGCAGAAGTATTAAAGACATCAACACTTCTAGAGAGAAGACACAGCATTAATTACATACTAAACAAGGTAGGCGTACGCCAGACCACGTCGTGGCGTAAAGGGCTTCGCTCCACACAAATCAGTCCCGCCAATCCACGCCTGGCGCACGCCTACCTTGGCCTGCCGGCGGCTGTCACCTGACGAGTAGGACCCTGCGGGGACAAACGGGAGGACGCCCTGTGGGCTTTACTCTTTTCTCTCCGCACGGTCGCAACCGCGCTCATGGTCTCACTTTCGAACGTACGTTGCGCCACCATTTCGTTATCAATGCCACTCAACCAGTTCTAACCTCACCTGCCTGCCCCTAACCTACCCAGGCCCCCACTAACCTCACCGAGCGTAACCCCCTCGAGTCACTGTAAAAACAAGGTAGGCGTACGCCAGACCGCGTAGTTACGTAACAGGCTTCGCTTATCGCGAATCACTGTTCCGCCACTCCACGCCTGGCGCACGCCTACCTTGGCCTGCCGGCGGCTGCCACGTGACGAGTAGGATCCTCCGGGGCAAGTCAGTAGGACGCCCTGCGGGCGTCACTCTCTCCATAAGGTCGCAACCACGCTCATGTTCTGCCTTCCGACGTGTCTTACATCAGCCTTTTCTTATTGGCTGAGCGATAGCGAAGCCCTGGACCGACTGGGTCAAAAATGTTTTGTCTGTCTGTTTGACCGCGCGATTTCTCGAGAACGGTTAGACGTAGAAAGCTGAAATTAGGACCACATCTTTCTTGCATCATACCGGAGGCAACCTCCCTTCAGGGGCACCGCAGCCTAAGCGGTTTCTTAGATAATTTTCACATGTGGACCAAAATTATAAATCCGCCGGTTGGGTAAAGTCAGTATGCGCCATGCGCCTGTCGTGGTGGGGCGGATCAGTGACGCAGTGGGTTACGCTCGGTTAGGTTAGAAGGGGCCTGGGTAGGCCAGGCTCAGGCAGGTAAGGGTAGGTTAGGACTGGTTGAGCGGCATTGATAAGAAAAAGCTGATGTAAGATACGTTCGCAAGGCAGAACATGAGCGTGGGTGCGACCGTGCGGAGATAGTGACGCCCGCAGGGCGTCCTACTGACTCACCCTGCACGATCCTACTCGTCAAGTGGCAGCCGCCGGCAGCCCAAGGTAGGCGTACGCCAGGCGTGGAGTGGCGGAACAGTGATTCGCGATGAGCGATGCCTGTTACGCCACTACGCGGTCTGGCGTACGCCTACCTTGTCAATGCCGCTCAACCATTCCTAACCTATCCGAGCCTAGCCTAGCGAGGCCCCTACTAACCTAACCGAGCGTAACCCACTCGCGTCACTGATCCGCCCCACCACGACAGGCGCATGGCGCATACTAACTAAGTTTGGTCCACATGTGAAAATTATCTAAGGAACCGCTTGGGCTGCGGTGCCCTTGAGGGAAGGTCGAGTCTGGTATGATGCAAGAAAGATGTGGTCCAAATTTGAGCTTTCTACGTCTAACCGTTCTCGAGAAATCGCGCGGACAAACAGACAGACAGAACATTTTTCACCCACTCGGTCCAGGGCTTCGCTATCGCTCAGCCAATTATCTTAAAAACCGCTTGAGCCGCGGTGCCCCTGAGGGGAGGCTGACTCTGGACCACGTGGTTCTTACATCATTCCAAATTTGAGCCTTCTACGTCTAACCGTTCTCGGGAAATCGCGCGGACAAACAGACAGACAAAACATTTTTGAACTAGTCGGGTAAGTGCTTCGCTATCGCGCAGCCAAAAATCAGCCATTTGAAAAATATTCATATTAAGTTTAATTAGGACCGTGAAATGTGGCTCGATTTTATGCGAAATGTGCATGCAAACAACATACCTAATTTTGTATTTTTAAATTAGCTAAGGAGACGAATAATATTTGATTTTGAAGTTGGCTGTATCGGAATACCTGTCTTCCCCTTCTTGCTCCACTTTAGTGGCGCCTTTTCTCTTCCTGCTCCAGTTCTGTGGCGCCATCTCCCGGCGCGGAGCTGAAATGCGGCCGCGCGGCTACAATGACACATCTAGTGGGAGAATAAAAAAAGTGGAATAAACGATGCAAAGGGGTCCGCGGTCCGCTCGGGCCCAAAAAAGGCTACCACCCTGAAGGGATGAACTCCATAGTGAAGTGATGATCTTGTTTTCAATTTAGGTTGCCAGGTATGAAATGAACTTCACGGCAATAGACATGGTTGTGAGCATTGAACATTGTAAACATGGCATTTGCCTGATTCTGCATTGCGGAGCTTAGTCAATGTGAAAGCATCTTTGACAGTTTTATTTTAGCCTGTGAAAGATACATCCAAGATTTTTGGGCAGAAAGTGGTTGATTGTCAAGTGCAAGAATGGTGACTGAATGCGGAGAAATCTTAAAATGCAACAGAATTTATGTTAAGAAGCAAGAGAAATTATTTTGAGATGTGTTGACAGTTGCTTGCCAGCCTGGGAATGATTCATCCAAGATTTTGAAGCTGAAAGTGGAACTAAATTGCAAGAGAAATGTTGAGAAGCAACAGAAGTTATGTTAAAGATCGAGAGAAATAAAGTTTAAAGAACTTAAACATGAGAGGGAGAGAGAGTGACGAAACATAGCTAGAGAAAAACAAGAAAAACATTTTAACAGAAGAAAACCATAAAAAATTAATAAAACGAATTAAAACCAAAGAAAAGTAGAAAAAGATATTAAAAACGAAATAAAAAAATCAAACAAATAAAAAGCTTAAATCAAAAGAAAAGTGAAAGAAGAAGAAACAAATAAAAAAACCTAAGAAATCAAGGATGAAAAATTTAAATCCAAAATCAAAAACAAAAAACAAAGACGACAGAGAAATGAAAACAGAAATTCATTATGACTTTAAAAGAAAATGTCAATTATTTTAGAGAACATATAAATGTTAAAGCAAGAGATGTGAAGTTCCTAAGGTGAATAGTGTACTAGCTGCTGAAAATGTTGCTTGAGGTTCTGACTTTGCATCTGTGCCGGGAGCCCTCTCTGAACCAAGCAGTGATTTCTCATTTTTGAAACATGCCCTGTGCTGCTATTTGCTGTCTGATGCTCGGATAAGTGTCTAATGCCTGCGCTTGTGCAGAGGTGGTGAGTCTTCATTTATATTATTAGTGCATTCAATCTCTGCATGTTCTTGGGTTCTTGGTCGTTCAGTCTACTCATGGATAATTTTCTGTTCCCAGATGAGCTGTTCTCTGGAATGAAGGCGGGCTTTTTGGGCCCGAGCGGAGCGACGACCCCTTTGCATCGACTATTCCACTTTTTAGGCACGAAGTGAAACGGAGTTGCCTTATCGTCTGACCCGATTGGACTTTTTTTTTCTTTTACGCATTAACCTTATAGCCCTCTATAAGAATTTTCTGAAACTGTGCACATGGACGCAGGATACTTTTGCAGGGCACGCTGACGTGTTTTTACACTTTGAAAAAGCTTGCAAGTGGCCGAAAAATCGATTTAAAATTCAGCTATCTCACTTCTTTTTATGGCGAAAGGGACACAAATATACGCGCATCTATGGCCCACAGGGCCAATTGCTGTAGATCGATAACGAGGCAAAAAACAAGGTAGGCGTACGCCAGACCGCGTCGTGGCGTAACAGGCTTCGCTCATCGCGAAACACTGTTCCGCCACTACACGCCTGGCGCACGCCTACCTTGGCCTGCCGGCGGCTGCCACCTGACGAGTAGGATCCTGCGGGGCGAGTCAGTAGGACGCCCTGCGGGCGTCACTCTCTCCGCACGGTCGCAAACACGCTCATGTTCTGCCTTCCGAACGTATCTTACATCAGCCTTTTCTTATCAATGCCGCTCAACCGGTCCTAACCTACCCTTACCTGCCCGAGCCTAGCCTACCAAGGCCCCTACGAACCTAACCTAACCGATCGTAACTCACTCGCGTCACTGATCCGCCCCTCCACGACATGGCGCATACTGACTTTACCTCTGACTTTACCCAACCGGCGGATTTATAATTTTGGTCCACATGTGAAAATTATTTTAAAAAAACCGCTTGGGCTGCGGTGCCCCTGAGGGGAGGTTGACTTTGGTATGATGCAAGAAAGATGTGGTCCAAATTTGAGCTTTCTATGTCAAACCGTTCTCGAGATATCGCGCGGACAAACAGACAGACAGACAAACAGACAGACAAAACATTTTTGACCCAGTCGGTCCAGGGCTTCGCTATCGCTCAGCCAATCAAAAATCTGTCTAACAGAAATATCGAGGGTGACTGGGCAAGTACAGCAAACCAACTTTTATACTTATAAAATGTAACAGTTAGCGTGAAAGCGCATTTGAAATTCAGCTATCTCACTCCATCCAATGGCAAAAGAAAGGGACAGAGCTACCCCTGCTCGGCTCGTCAGCTGGCTGCATCCGCTATTCGTTTCTTTTCTAGACCACCACCAAATCTTCCGTCCTTCTTTTATGTTGCGCAGCCCTTGCCGGGTACCCATTGTCGATGTGCCGAGCTGAGCCGGGGCCTGGCCGAGCCAAGGCTACGAGAACGGCGACTCAAGGCAGGAGGACCGTTTCGGTGGGACCCTACCCCTCCCGTCTACCCTAGAGTACGCAGAACAAGCCAAGGTACCCGAGACTCAGGGCGGGGCGTGCATTGTCGGGCCGCCGGGCCAAGCCGGGCGGGGACAACACCTTGCAGGCCAGCACTTGGCGGCCCGCGTATGAGAATAAAACGGTGCACTGACCGTTAATGTAAAATTGTAATTTTAAGTCCGACTAGGTCAAAAATGTTTTGTCTGTCTGTTTGTCCGCGCGATTTCTCGAGAACGGTTAGACGTAGAAAGCTCAAATTTGGACCACATCTTTCTTGCATCACACCAGAGTCAACCCCCCCTCAGGGGCACCGTAGCCCTAGCGGTTTCTTAGATAATTTGCACATGTGGTCCAAAATTATAAATCCGCTGTCATGGTTTAAGCTGTTTAATGGTTGCTTTAATACAAATCTTGAGGTGTAAAGGGGAGTGACACACTGTGTGTCCATACTGTAGGCTACTTTAAGCAAACCAAAAGCTTAACAGACAAGAAATAATTTGAGTTGAAATCGAATTTTTCCTTATTCATTCATAAACAAGAATACAGTTCACCATAAATTGGAGTATTCAAACCCAGAGAGAAACACCATACATAATTTAACATAATATAACGGGCTATAATAAACCCAATATTAATTTACAGTCATAGCCGACTTATAATTATAAAAGGACAAGATGTCTCGGAAAACACCAACAGGGTAGAGACATTAATATAAGGCATTTACTGGTGAACTGAAAACAATAAACAATAACACACTGAACTCAGGATAAGTTTACTCTAAATACAAGAAAAACATCACAAATGTTAGTTGGAAACAACCCAAATTGTGATAATATAATTAAGAAAGAGCATACCAGATACTCAAAACAATACAGTACATAGATATTTAGAATGAAGTTAGTCGGAGAGTTCATCGAGGCAAAGCCATGGTCAGGAAATGGGAACGGGTCGGTCGACACCACTTCAGGACCAGAGGGCAATTTTACTACATGATTAAATAAAGTGTTTTTCACACAATAATTAATTCATAGGCATTGACTGCCAATTATAACAATAATAATAAATTACTTCAAAGTAATTAATGTAGCAAACTCATGGCGGGGTAAACCATGTTAAAGAAAAGAGGGGCAACAGATGATAAGACCGAACAAGAGGTGACTCGACCGACTAACTATAATCACAAATGGGTTGATAATGACCTAGTATACAGAAAAACCACAAAATGCTGAGACAGGAAATATACAAAACAAACCAGTGGTAACAACACATACCCTAGGGCCCAAGGGAAAATAATACACTGGCGACCAAAATTAGCGGTCCACTAACGGCGGGCGCTGTAATTTCTAAGTTTTTGAAGGTAGAACCTTGAAATTTCCTACAGGCCTGCCTCCAACCTTTGAATCGAGCCTCTGAAAGCGGCAACACCAGGTGCCACCCACTCTGGTAACAGCCGCCCCTAACGCGCGGCGGGGTGGAAAAACGCCGAAAGAGGGCTTCAGAAAACACCGTTAAGGAGGTCCAATGGGGGTAAAACTTCGTTTACCATTTCAATAGACCCCGGGTGACAAGGTGACATCACAATTTGAACGGTCGTTCAAACCCACCCCCACCCCAGTTACCCCCACCCCCTACGGGGGGTGAATTTTTTTGTCACCAAAAATGAATTGCGCGTCATGCAGGAGCCTTCGGGGCACATGCCCGTCTGTTTTTTACCCCGACAGGACGAGCCCTTTGACGGCAACCCCTAAAAACCGAAAAGACATTTTTGAAAATTGAGGTTTTTTTTTGTCCTTAAATGCATTCCAGAATCGAAAAAGACGTCAGAAAAGGTGTGCAGGGCCTGTGCCAATACGGCCCAATCGAAAATTTCCATCCGAAAAAAAATTCACCCCCTCGTATGGGGTGGCTACCCTTAACCCCTGCCCTGCCGCGCCCAAAGGGCGGAGGTGGGGGGAGCCGGCCGAGCGGCGCGGCACGGCCGATCCAGTCCCTGCCGGCGAGTAGACGTTTGCTTGGTGCCTCACCGGAGGCCTGCTCTCCCGGCGCCCCGGGCGCGGCGGCGGCCGCCCGGTGCAGTGGTCCCCGGTACAGAGTCCCGGGTGACGGTCTTTTTCAGGACCTTCCAGTGGCCGCAGCGGTTTGGCCGTCCGGGCCCTTCAAGACAAAGGTTTGGGATACTCTGCGGCGCTCGAAACGATTTGCTACCCCTACTCAGTTCGGCGGTATCGGGGGTGACTTTTAGGGGTGGGTTTTCTTGATTTTCGAGGTTTTTTGGCTGTAGCGCGAGAACGGATCGGACGAGCGACTTCAAGTTTTGTGTGCTGATGGCCCTGGACAAGGCGCATCTGGCGCTGGGTCCAAAATTAACCCCCGCCCTTTGGGCGCGGCAGGGCAGGGGTTAAGGGTAGCCACCCCATACGAGGGGGTGAATTTTTTTTCGGATGGAAATTTTCGATTGGGCCGTATTGGCACAGGCCCTGCACACCTTTTCTGACGTCTTTTTCGATTCTGGAATGCATTTAAGGACAAAAAAAACCTCAATTTTCAAAAATGTCTTTTCGGTTTTTAGGGGTTGCCGTCAAAGGGCTCGTCCTGTCGGGGTAAAAAACAGACGGGCATGTGCCCCGAAGGCTCCTGCATGACGCGCAATTCATTTTTGGTGACAAAAAAATTCACCCCCCGTAGAGGGTGGGGGTAACTGGGGTGGGGGTGGGTTTGAACGACCGTTCAAATTGTGATGTCACCTTGTCACCCGGGGTCTATTGAAATGGTAAACGAAGTTTTACCCCCATTGGACCTCCTTAACGGTGTTTTCTGAAGCCCTCTTTCGGCGTTTTTCCACCCCGCCGCGCGTTAGGGGTGGCTGTTACCAGAGGGGGTGGCACCTGGTGTTGCCGCTTTCAGAGGCTCGATTCAAAGGTTGGAGGCAGGCCTGTAGGAAATTTCAAGGTTCTACCTTCAAAAACTTAGAAATTACAGCGCCCGCCGTTAGTGGACCGCTAATTTTGGTCACCAGCGTAAATAAAAATTGAGTGCACTCACCATAGCTCCATAGCTGCATCGCAGGGATAGAGTCGTGGGAGGGGGGCGCCTCCCCTCCACACACACACACGTACTCACACACACACTTCACTTTTAACACCTATTATGCCCGTCACAGAAAGTCTGTCACTTCACTGGCACTACATGGCCTCGGGGGTGATGGTAGGGTATTACCGAATCCAGTTTTTGTCCAAAGTAGCTCAAATTCAGGTTTTCTCACTTATTTCACACGCCGAACAATCCTAAGGGTGGAAAACGGCGATCCGACAACTTTTAAAATCTAGTAATATTCCTTCAAATACGAGAGTTAGCTAGGTTAGAAGCATTCTGCAGCAGACGACAAATGAATATCGCTTCGACATGGTACTGGCGCCATCTAGCGGTGAGCGATACCACCCGTTTCCGAGTGTGCCCCGACACCTGTTCTGACCTGCCTCAATCAAGTAGGGAAGTACAAGTGTCCACAATGTTGTTAAGTGAAGTTCAAAACATTTTGGATGTTTACAAGTTTTTTGGTCAGGACGAGAAGTTTGTGGTTGAATGTCTGCAGAATGAAGGATTCCTTTTGCCTCTAAAAAGATGTACAAAAAAATCGTGCCGCACTATGCACTCTCATGAGAAACGGTGACTACAAGGGCAACTATGCAGCGTACTGTAAAAAGTGTAGACAATTCTGTAGTCTGTGCAAGGGTACCTTTTTTTGAAGGAACTCATTTAAGTTTTGAGAGCACGGTTGTTTCACTATGGTTATGGGTATGTCATGTATCATCAAGAGATACGTCTAAAGTGACTGGCATTACCAGAGAAGCATGCGTCCAGTACCATCGCTACTTTCGGTTAATTGTGTTTTCTAGTCTCACTTACAATGCTTTTATTTACGAGTTTCATTATTAAACACAGTCTCTTCTGATTAACAGTGATATTGCATCCTGGAAAATACTGGCTATGCCCAGAATGCAGCTAGGTGGTGAAGGTGTTGTGGTTCAAATCGACGAGAGTGTGGTTACGAAGAGGAAATACAATAGGGGCAGGGGAGTTCGCAAGACCAGCAATGAAAAGTGGGTGTTGGGTATATATGATACTGCCCAGAAGATAGGGGTAGTTTTGTATGTTGTGAAGAGGGACAAGGCCACATTAGTTCCTCTCATCCAAGAATATGTGAAGGCTGGAAGTGATATTTGGACAGATAGGTGGGCAGCATATAAGGGGCTTAATAGACTTGGCTACACACACCACACGGTAAATCACTCGAAGGAATTTAAAAGTGCTGATGGGACCTGTACTAATGGTGTCGAGGGATATTGGTCTCGTCTGAAAGGGTACTGCCGTCACACTGAAGTGCTTAGGAGTAATTTATTAGCTGAGCATATAGACGAGTTTATGTACCGTCAGTATTTTGAAGGTACCCCCAGTGAAATGTTTGTTTCATTTCTTTCTCATTTAAAGGAAAGATATCCTGTGTGAATGTACACCCTTCTATGTGTTCACTTCCAATGTTTGTTTTCTTTCTTCTAAATGCAACATTGTAGTTTTTTCAATGTTAACATTGTACCTTTTCATTTCAGCTTTGTACAAAATACACTTCTTCTCTGAACCCATGCTTCTATTATGGTCACATTGATTGTCTCTCTGCAGTTATTTCTGCAGCCCAATTAGGTTAGGTAAGTGTGGTTAGCTTCCTTTAGGTTTCAATCTATTAAAACTAAAAAAAGCAACCTGACTAACCTAACCTAATTGGGCCGTACCGATTTATTCACCTTCCACTAAATAAACAGAGAAATGATCTTCCCTTAGAACTGCCAAAACAGGGTTGTGTCGGTCGTCAATTGTCGTCTGAACGCGTCTGAAAGCACCGTTTCTAACCTACCAACTGCCCGTATTTTAGTAATCCTTAAAAGTTGTTGGATCGCCGTTTTCCACCCTTAGGATTGTTCGGCGTGTGAAATAAGTGCGAAAACCTGAATTTGAGCTACTTTGGACAAAAACTGTGGATTCGGTAATACCCTACCATCACCGCGTCGGGTTGGCGCAGCCCACTGTCGCGAGCGCGCCTGGCAGGCCCGGCGCACGCCGTGGTGGTGGTGGCGGCGGGCGGGTCGTGGCGCCCGACGGACATGTCGGCGCCAGGGAGCGCGCCGTTGAGACGCCCGTCGGCCTCGCCACGGACCGTGGCGAAGGCCATCGTCGTCGTGGTCATCGAGGTTGGCAAGCAGGGGGCAGCGGCATCACGGACTTAGCCGACCATCACGTCAACCTGGCCCGCGGCTGACGGCCCTGTTTGACGAAGCAGTGGTCGTGGTCATCATGGTGTCGACAGGCGTGAGCTGAACTTGTCCGTCGGCACATACCTTTCGGGCTCCTGGTCTCCCGACGGACACACATGACGGGGCAGAGGATGAACTTGGGCTTGCCGGCGCGCACGCGTCGCTGCACTTCGAGAGCCGATGTCACCGTCCGCTGCGGTCCAGCGTGTCTCGTCAGCTGCCGGCCGGCGCACCCGGAAGCTACGGCGGGGGGATGGGAAGGGGAGGGTGCCGGTTGGGTGGCCTACCCTGGCCTTGGCAGGCGCGAGCGTGACACCGCCGGTTGGGTACAGTCAGTGCGCCTGTCGTGGAGGATCAGTGACTCGAGTGTGTTAAGCTCGGTTAGGTTAGTGGAGGTTTGGGTAGGTTAGGCTCAGGCAGGTAAGGGTAGGTTAGCACTGGTTGAGCGGCATAGAAAACGAAACGATGATGTAAGATACGTTCGGAAGCGAGAACATAAACGTGGTTGCGACCGTGCGGGGAGAATGACGCCCGCAGGGCGTCCTACTGACTGATTAGCCCCACAGGGTCGTACTGGTCAGGTGACAGCCGCCGGCAGGCCAAGGTAGGCGTGCGCTAGGCGTGGAGTGGCGGAACAGTGATTCGCGATGAGCGAAGCCTGTTACGCCACGACGCGGTCTGGCGTAGGCCTACCTTGTTATTTTGAAAATAAATTGGTTTTTTAGTTGACGAGGGCCACTCAGTGCTGTAGGCGCTGGAATTTTTCCCACTGCGCTTGAGAGCTGCAGCATTCAGCGATTCAGTTCCATGAATGACCAGCAGCAAGTTTCCTTGCAACGGCCTGGCGGTTTTAACTGAACCACACCACTCCTCACTTGTATGAAGGTTGCTTTCGTCATCACCTTCAGTAGTTTGTGATGTGCAAGTAATACGTAACAGCTGATGACTTGTCATGTTGAGGATGTGAGATCTGGACTGTTTGTGTCCACTGTGTGGTTCAGGAGAGTTGGCTGAAAGTAAAGGCTACATCTCAGAGGTATAAGTCTAACCACAGGTTCTCCACATATGCTTCTTGTAGTTAAAAATTAACTTTTAAAAAAATATATCTGTAAACTGTGATAAAAATCCATGGTTTGGGTGGGTAGTTTCAAACTATGATTCCATAGTAGTAACTTTAGTGCCGTTTTGGACTACATGCGGAAATATCTGGCAGTTCTCATCAGCCTCTGTTAAACCTCAGTTCCAATTAAGCAGCATTTCTCTCTGATCCAGCCACCTAATTGGCTGAGCGATAGCGAAGCACTGGACCGACTGGGTCAAAAATGTTTTGTCTGTCTGTCTGTTTGTCCGCGCGATTTCTCGAGAACGGTTAGACGTAGAAAGCTCAAATTTAGACAACATCTTTCTTGCATCATACCAAAGTCAACCTCCCCTCAGGGGCACCGCAGCCCAAGCGGTTTCTTAGATAATTTTCACATGTGGACCAAAATTATAAATCCGCCGGTTGGGTCAAGTCAGTATGCGCCATGCGCCTGTCGTGGAGGGGCCGATCACTGACGCGAGTGGGTTACGTTTGGTTAGGTTAAGTTAGTAGAGGCCTGGGCAGGCTAGGCTCGGGCAGGTAAGGGTAGGTTAGGACTGGTTGAGCGGCATTGATAAGAAAAGGCTGATGTAAGATACGTTCGGAAGGCAGAACGTAAGCGTGGTTGCGACCGTGCGGAGAGAGTGACGCCCGCAGGGCGTCCTACTGACGTGCCCCGCAGGATCCTACTCGTCAAGTGGCAGCCGCCGGCAGGCCAAGGTAGGCGTGCGCCAGGCGTGGAGTGGCGGAACAGTGATTCGCGATGAGCGAAGCGTGTTACGCCACAACGCGGTCTGGCGTACGCCTACCTTGTTAATACAAGCTGCATTGCGTTTTTGGCTGCGCGATAGCGAAGCACTTACCCGACTAGTTCAAAAATGTTTTGTCTGTCTGTTTGTCCGCGCGATTTCCCGAGAACGGTTAGACGTAGAAGGCTCAAATTTGGAATGATGTAAGAACCACGTGGTCCAGAGTCAGCCTCCCCTCAGGGGCACCGCGGCTCAAGCGGTTTTTAAGATAATTGGCTGAGCGATAGCGAAGCCCTGGACCGAGTGGGTGAAAAATGTTCTGTCTGTCTGTTTGTCCGCGCGATTTCTCGAGAACGGTTAGACGTAGAAAGCTCAAATTTGGACCACATCTTTCTTGCATCATACCAGACTCGACCTTCCCTCAAGGGCACCGCAGCCCAAGCGGTTCCTTAGATAATTTTCACATGTGGACCAAACTTAGTTAGTATGCGCCATGCGCCTGTCGTGGTGGGGCGGATCAGTGACGCGAGTGGGTTACGCTCGGTTAGGTTAGTAGGGGCCTCGCTAGGCTAGGCTCGGATAGGTTAGGAATGGTTGAGCGGCATTGACAAGGTAGGCGTACGCCAGACCGCGTAGTGGCGTAACAGGCATCGCTCATCGCGAATCACTGTTCCGCCACTCCACGCCTGGCGTACGCCTACCTTGGGCTGCCGGCGGCTGCCACTTGACGAGTAGGATCGTGCAGGGTGAGTCAGTAGGACGCCCTGCGGGCGTCACTATCTCCGCACGGTCGCACCCACGCTCATGTTCTGCCTTGCGAACGTATCTTACATCAGCTTTTTCTTATCAATGCCGCTCAACCAGTCCTAACCTACCCTTACCTGCCTGAGCCTGGCCTACCCAGGCCCCTTCTAACCTAACCGAGCGTAACCCACTGCGTCACTGATCCGCCCCACCACGACAGGCGCATGGCGCATACTGACTTTACCCAACCGGCGGATTTATAATTTTGGTCCACATATGAAAATTATCTAAGAAACCGCTTAGGCTGCGGTGCCCCTGAAGGGAGGTTGCCTCCGGTATGATGCAAGAAAGATGTGGTCCTAATTTCAGCTTTCTACGTCTAACCGTTCTCGAGAAATCGCGCGGTCAAACAGACAGACAAAACATTTTTGACCCAGTCGGTCCAGGGCTTCGCTATCGCTCAGCCAATAAGAAAAGGCTGATGTAAGACACGTCGGAAGGCAGAACATGAGCGTGGTTGCGACCTTATGGAGAGAGTGACGCCCGCAGGGCGTCCTACTGACTTGCCCCGGAGGATCCTACTCGTCACGTGGCAGCCGCCGGCAGGCCAAGGTAGGCGTGCGCCAGGCGTGGAGTGGCGGAACAGTGATTCGCGATAAGCGAAGCCTGTTACGTAACTACGCGGTCTGGCGTACGCCTACCTTGTTTTTACAGTGACTCGAGGGGGTTACGCTCGGTGAGGTTAGTGGGGGCCTGGGTAGGTTAGGGGCAGGCAGGTGAGGTTAGAACTGGTTGAGTGGCATTGATAACGAAATGGTGGCGCAACGTACGTTCGAAAGTGAGACCATGAGCGCGGTTGCGACCGTGCGGAGAGAAAAGAGTAAAGCCCACAGGGCGTCCTCCCGTTTGTCCCCGCAGGGTCCTACTCGTCAGGTGACAGCCGCCGGCAGGCCAAGGTAGGCGTGCGCCAGGCGTGGATTGGCGGGACTGATTTGTGTGGAGCGAAGCCCTTTACGCCACGACGTGGTCTGGCGTACGCCTACCTTGTTTAGTATGTAATTAATGCTGTGTCTTCTCTCTAGAAGTGTTGATGTCTTTAATACTTCTGCCCTGTGCTGTCTTGCGTCACATTGCTTGTGAGCTCTTTGGTTGAAGTGTTACCTAATGAGAAGATAATACAAGGTGATAAGGTTGTCGTCGGCAGTTGGTGAAGCCCTTTAGACACATTGCATTGCTGGTGCAATGAGAAAGAGAATTAATAAGGTCATCACATTGATTGATTTGGACCAGACGATTTCTTACAATGAGTCACATAAATTGGTTTGGACCAGATGGATTCTCAAATGGGTCACATAGATTGGTTTGATTTGTGTCAGTGAATTGAATTAATCAATACGTGATAAAACAAATGGAATATAATTGGCTAAGCGATAGCGAAGCCCTTAGCCGACTAGGTCAAAAGTGCTTTGTCTGTTTGTCCGCGCGATTTCTCGAGAACGATTAGACGTATAAAGCTCAAATTTGGACCACATCTTTCTTGCATCATACCAGAGTCAACCTCCCCTCAGGGGCACCGCAGCCTAAGCGGTTTCTTAGATAATTCTCACAAGTGGTCTACAATTTAAAATCTGCTTGTTAGGTGAGGTCAGAACGCGCCATGCGCCTGTCGTGAAGGGGCGGATCAGTGACGCGAGTGTGTCAGACTCTGTTAAGTTAGGTTAGTGGAGGTTTGGGTAGGTTAGGACTAGTTGAGCGGCATCAATAACGAAAGGATGATGTTAAATACGTTCGGAAGCCAGTAGTTGCGACCGTGCGGAGAGAGTGACGCCCGCAGGGCGTCCTACTGACTGACTGACCCCGCAGGAACGTAGTGGTCAGGTGACAGCCACCGGCAGGCCAAGGTAGGCGTGCGCCAGGCGTGGAGTGGCGGAACAGTGACTCGCAGTGAGCGGAGCCTGTTACGCCACGACGCGGTCTGGCGTACGCCTACCTTGTTTAAATGACTAATTTACCCTTTATTGCCAAGACGTATTGTTCTCAACTTGGCTATCCGTGCTGTGCGCTCCGGCCGGCTCCCCGCGACCGCTGTCTAGTAAAAGTCGCTCGCGCGAGGCCCGTTATAAATGTCGCCGTGGACGCGCGGTCTGAGAGGCCGAGTTAACATGCAGCGCGTCGCAGGTTTCAATACGAAGTCGATTCATATTATTATATGTAGAATAAATTCGTTTTTCAGTTAACAAGGGCCACTCAGTGCTATAGGCGCTGGAATTTTTAACTTTTGACCTGCAGAACAACAAAGGCGCCTTTTAGTATATTGAACAGCAAGAACTGTAAAAGATATTTGCTTCCTACCTCCATTGGAGAGGTTTTAAGATCCCAGTGGACACAAATAATCCACAGCTTACATCCGCAACGTGACAAGCCATCAGCCAGAGAGGTATTAAAATCTCAGTGGACACAAACAAGGTAGGCGTACGCCAGACCGCGTCGTGGCGTAACAGGCTTCGCTCATCCCGAATCACCGTTCCGCCACTCCACGCCTGGTGCACGCCTACCTTGGCCTGCCGGCGACTGCCACTTGACGAGATGGACCCTGCGGGGCGAGTTAGTAGGACGCCCTGCGTGCGTTTCTCTTTCCGCACGGTCGCAACCACGCTCTGGCTTACGAACGTATCGTACATCAGCCTTTTCTTATCAGTGCCGCTCAACCAATCCTGACCTACTCTTACCTCCCTGAAACTAACTTACCCTGACCTCTTCTTACCTAACCGAGCGTAACCCACTCGCGTCACTGATCCGCCCCTCCACGACGTGGCGCATACTGACTTTACCTCTGACTTTACCTAACCGGCGGATTTATAATTTTGGAGCACATGTGAAAACTATCTCATAAACCGCTTGAGCTACGGTGCCCCTGAGGGGAGGTTAAGTCTGGTGTGATGCAAGAAAGATGTGGTCCAAATTTGAGCTCTCTATGTCAAACAGTTCTCGAGATATCGCGCGGACAAACAGACAGACAGACAAAACAATTTTGGCCTAGTCGGGTTTCGCTTTCGCTCAGCCCAAAATCCACAGCTTACATCCTCAACGTGACAAGCCATCAGCCATCAGAAAAGTTGCTCAGTTGGTGCCGAATGATATCAACCTTCATACATGTGAGGGCACAGCACATCTAAATTGGTGCAATTCGATGCCACCTGCAACAGAATATTGTGCATGAGTACATAGAGCCATTTAGAACATGCAGAAACTGAAAGCAGCAGCAAGAAGACTGATGACTCACCATGGCAATCATTCATAGAACTGAACTGCTCAATGCTGGGTGGTTGCCTTTTTCACGAACCTCCTGCTTAAACACTTGTTGAGATGCGTCATGTGCATTTAGAGACTCATTTGTGTGTTAGAAAATGCCGGTTTCGGAACTGGGCCGCGTACGCGAGGGGCAAGTACCCTTCTTGTCCCCTCCCACCCAGCACTCCTTCCCCTCCCTAACCTAACCCACCCCTGGTCCTTCCCCTCAGGGGCGGTAGTGTCCACCTTCCCCACTGTCGGCCAGGTCTCCCACCGGGGTGGTTAGGGCTACGCCAGTACTGAGCCAGGCTTCCACCAACTTGATGATATATGCCGACAGACAGGCCGAACAGCTCATGGAAGGCATAGCACTCCAGGTCGGTACCGTAGATGCCGTCATTCAACATGTGCAGGAGATATTCTACCCTGCCGCCGCCGGCGACGGTCTGACAGTTACCGTCCCATACGCGATACATGTAGGAAAGGAGGACCCGACGCAACTGGTTTGCCAGGACCTCGCTTAAGAAGGAACGGAATAGGCAGTTCCCATCACCGGCGACATCTACCAGTACCTCCCTAGAGTGTGTCTCAAGTCCGATGGCAATTCCAACCTGGTGGGCAGCTCCTCCAGAATCGGGTTCGTCGGCCTGCAACAGAGCAAACAGTGAAGGCCGCTAGGGACGCAATACCGTGCGGAGGGCGCGCGGAGACATCAAGTACGGGGAAAGAGGGGCGGGGGGGGGGGGGGCCTTGCTTGACGTATAAATCGGTTAAGGTCATCCATTACAAAATGTGACAGCGAGCTAGATCGGTGAAATTTGGTATACACAGAGATTCTGCTTCAACTGGTCGTCCCGAATGTTGAGCTTATCGAACAATTTTGAATGCGCAATAAAAAAAAAGGTCGAAAATGGCTAAGCAAACTGTCAGTGGGAGAACCATCCGAATGTGTGCTCCCGGAGACCCGGAGGAGCCGTGGGGGGGGGGGGGGGGCGTTCTCACTGCATCATCACTGTATCCGCGAAATTACTGTACGACCCGCACACAGGCGAGGGACGAGGGCGGCGGGGGCCCGATCACTGCAGCGGAGAACCGTGAAACAAAGTTCAGTAGTGGCCGAAGAATGTAAACGCGAATTCGTGGTTATATTTCTGAAATTCAAAACGACGGTGGTGCGATTCTACGGCCCGTGAAACCCTCCCCGTACCTGAACTGTATACATTTGACATAGGTCCCGGACGTTCTGCTTACGGAGCACGTATACAGTACTTATGCGGCTGTAACGTTCACATACGGCCACCGTATGTGCACATAGGTCTACCGTATGTGAATAATATGCCTACTGTATCAACACATACGTCTACCCTATGCGCACATAGGTCTACCGTATGTGAATAATATGCCTACTGTATCAACACATACGTCTACCCTATGCGCACATAGGTCTACCGTATGTGAATAATATGCCTACTGTATCAACACATACGTCTACCCTATGCGCACATAGGTCTACCGTATGTGAATAATATGCCTACTGTATCAACACATACGTCTACCCTATGCGCACATAGGTCTACCGTATGTGAATAATATGCCTACTGTATCAACACATACGTCTACCCTATGCGCACATAAGGTGGCCGTATGTGCATAGTATATAAAAACCGTATGGATGTCATTTATCGCCCAAATGTAGGCGTTTGCGCCGTATGTGTCCCATATGTGTTCATCTAGTGGGCATACTGTGTCCGTATGTGCCCCTGACACTCATTTCGGGATGCCACACTCCACATATTGTGGCCATATGTGCACACTATGTCGACCATATGTGCATATACGTCTACTGTATGTGGCCCTATGTCTGCATACGGTAGCCGTAGGTGCTTATATGCTGGCCCTATGTCTGCATACGGTGGCCGTATGTGTATCGTATGTCAAAAAACGTATGGATGGCATTTAACACCCAAATGTAAACGTTTGCGCTGTATGTGTCCCATATGTCTGCATCCAGTGGGCATACTGAGTCCGTATGTTGCCCAGATGCACTTTAAGGGCTGCTCTTTACGGCTCATCATCAAGCTATATGCAAACACATTCTGTGGCGATTCATTTCACAACATGTTAAAGACACGCGTCTCTTGTACAAGGGCTCCTCAAAAAAAGTACTAGGGGTACGCTCCGACATTCTGCGCGTAATGTGGCGAGCGTAGCGTACCAACTTTTTAAAAATGAGGACGAAATGATAGCTGATCGCAATGAGCGAAATTGGTCGGAGGCGCCTGCTAAGTCGGGGGTAGGCCAGCCCGCAACACACCCGTACTTGCGGTTGCCTACATGCCAGGCGCTGGCCAGGGCCTGGAAGCGGGGGCCACACTAGTAGAGAAATGTAGGAGGGGGGGAGGAGACTGATACACAGCTGTAAATGCACTACTTCAGAAATTCCAGAGTGCACTCTGGAGTTTTTAAGTGACACTTTGAATTTGAGAGTGTCACTCAAGAATTTCAGAGTTGCACTCACAACGTTCAGTGTCCATGTGCCAGAGTTCAGAGAACACCAAAATTTGAGGACGGAAACAAATACCCGAAGTCTCTTGAGCCCACTTTACGACGCAGCGCCTCCTAACGTGCTCTCCGTGCGTCGTAATTTGAAACGTGCGAGTTTTGGCGCCACGATCGTTGCGCTATCTACCAGCCACTCATCCACAAAACCGGATAGAGTTGACACTAGATATGCAAACCTAGATCTAGATGCCATTCTTGACAGCGTACAGACTGATCAAAACAGTGTTGTTCCTCCTGTGCCAGCAGCTAACCCACAAATCATTCCTGTTGTTACTCCAGGTCCAAGCAGAAGCAGGACTAGCGGAAGCAGCACCAACAAGGAACTGTTCGCGTTGGCAGGAAGCTCTGGATATCACGCCAGTTCCTCCGCCCCCGTCCGCTCCGGTCAGGACGGAGTTTAAATAAATAATTATTTGCAATCAACAAGAAAGTCGAAGCAAAAAGTTTATGTTGGATATCAATCCATTCAGCTTCAAGAGTGTGTAAATAAACACCTTCATTTGTTTGTTTCTGTGTTTACCTCGTTACCAACCCCCACACACAAAAGTACCAACATAACCCTACACATCCCATCCAAAGAGGGGGAGATGTTGCGAGTGGCTGGCCAACAGTTGGCAGCACTGCCCTACTAGCCAGGAAAGTGGGTTGGTACCCCTGGGGGGAAGTCGGAAGTGACGTCAGGGTCACGTGATGTTTTTAAATAAAGTCACCAGTCTCATCCCGACCACAGACGTGTCGACTACTATTATTTTATATCCTTCAACATCCTAATATCCCCACCGTGAAACACAACAGTATGTATTTTTTTGCGAGCTGGAGCTAATGTACAGCTAATCTCAACCTTGCTTTGTTCGCAATATTGTCTTCTTTAAATCCAGTCTCAGCCATTAAAATGAGGGATAGTCACTGCGCTTACGCTCTTTAATGTTTTCGTATTGAACTGCTTGTGCTTGTGTTATTCGCCTCATCGAGGCATATTGGTTTTGTGTTGTGTATTTCAAACTTCATTTTTTTTTTTGTGTGTGATGAATAACCGCAGGGGAGCGGTAAAGTATTATCGAATCCACAGTTTTCGTCCGATCAACCCGCGGATGCTTTAGAAATCCATCTTTTGAGCTAAGGGACCGAGCTAACCCCGGAAAAACGGCGAAATGTCACTTTTCGAATTTATCGTGTTTTCTCGGGTTTGAAGGCGAAACTCAGCTGCGCGAAGGTTAGACCCCGCCATGTTGAAGATGTGTGGCCTCCTGATTAGTTCACACGGTCGCGTGAGGCTCCATGCGCACGCCATCTAGGGCTGTGTAGGTCAAGTGCGTCGCCGTAGGCCCACCCCGGTGAAATTTGACATGTGTATGGCATTTTCGGCGAATTTAATATAGAAGGGCAATAAAATTGGTGCGACCCAGTTAGGTTAGTAAGTTTTTTTTTTCTTAGGTTCGATCATTTAACTGATTAACCCCCCCCCCCCCCACCCCAAAAAAAGAAAACTTACTATCCTAACCTATTTGGGTCGCACCAGTTTTATCGCCCTTCTATTTCGTTGAAGATGGTGGAGTTAGCAATGGGAATGAAGATACAAAATTAAAAATACAATATATCTGAATTATTCTTTATTCACAATTTATTGTTAATCAAATACTGTCAACAAAACAAGGCTATATAAATGCAAACAAAGGGCAATATTAACATGCGAAGGCATAGCAGCAGTAGGGAAATAACAAAGTTTGCCCTTAGGATAAATAAAGAAAGCTCTGGCAATGATTAAGAACATGCAAAAGCTGATAAGCAAAAACTAGACATCAAGGAAAGCTCTGCCAAAGAAGAAGAGCATGCAAAAGCTGAGAAGCAGCGAATGAAGGGGGTCAGACAGATGTGACGTGTTGGATAATGTTCCGAAACTTGCTGAGGGAGTCCCTACCGTACTGCTCGGACCACATGAACTCGTCTACGTATTCAAATAGAAACTTACTGCTCATGACTCCTTTTCCTCTCCAGTATCCCTTCAAGGTGCGCCAGTAACCCTCGATGCCATTCGTACATACACCAGTCAGGACTTGAATTCCTTACTATGGTTCACACTTTCATGGATGAAACCCATATTGTCAAGTCCATTGTAGGCGGCCCACTGGTCCGTCCAAATCGTGGTCCCCCACTTGACATGGCGCTAGATTTCTGGCAGCATTGTACACTTGCCTCGCTTCTCCACGTGCGGTATCACTCCTTTCTCCTCCTTATTGTGCATACCTAAAACCCAAACTGTCTTCCCTCCCCTCCCCACCCTCTTGCCCTTATTCTACTTCCGTTTACTCACTGCGCTTTCATCTATTTCCACAATTTGGCCTACACCCCCGATCTGCTTTGGTGGAGAGTTAAGCAGTTTCCATGAGCACACATCTCTGTTGCCAAAAAGGAATCATAATTATGCGCATCTCGGTTGCACTCAAGTTCAATGGAAATCTTGTAAAATGCCTTACCTGAAATATCGGAAGTACTGAACCACTAGAACATTGCTGTTGTCAGGTTCACAACCCCTTTGACACTCAAGTTTGTGATTCTGTTTATGTGGGCATCAAAGAAGTCTTCAAATTGAATTTGGGTCTTCTCAAAAAACGTTCCCTCGGCTATTTTCTTAAACTGCCTACACTTCCTGCAGTAACTTGTGTACCCACCTGTGCAATGGAAGTACAAAATATTTTAGTAACAGTTCTACAATTTCCTATCGTAATGTTCTTACCCGTTGCCTGAAATTTAAAAATGTACATGTCATTTGTACCACTGTTAAAAAACATGCCATTTGTATAACCATTCCATTTAAAATATATTCTCACCTTTGCAATCTTTATTTTTGTTTAAAGTGAACATCGTGCGGCACTTCGTACATCTTCTTAATGGCTGGAGCAGCTCTTCTTCAGTCAAAAACTCAACTACTTCTTTTTCAGTCATCTTTGAAAACATGTTATACACATCTCTTAAACTTTTCACCTGGGACAGCATGTAGATCACTTACGGAACACACAGCACACCGTACTTCCCTCCCGGACAGGTCTGAACAGGTGCCTTACCCCTATCGAACACACACACAGACAAACGAATGTGCGGAAGGGGTTGCCGGGAGACGACGACGCATGGGGCCTCACGCGACCGTGTCAACCAATCAGGAGGCCGCATATCGTCAACATGGCGGAGTCTAACCTTCGCGCAGCTCAGTTTCGCCTTAAAAGCCGAGAAAACACGATCAATTCGAAAAGTGACCTTTCGCCGTTTTTCCGGGGTTAGCTCGGTTCCTCAGCTCAAAAGATGGACTTCTAAAGCATCCGCGGGTTGATCGGACGAAAACTGTGGATTCGGTAATACTTTACCGCACCCTAGCCGCAGCCCTTGTCTTAATACTTAAATACTTAATAATTTAATACCTAAAATTTATGCATGCAGCATGTGCACAATTGAATAATAATTGCTGCCTCATTTTCTCTTTTCACAGCTCTTCAACTATTTATTGATTTCTTTCACCTGCTGTAGCATTCATGAATGTTGTGTCGAGTACGTGTAGAACAGATACCTTGCAGGATGCCACTCGTGTCAGTGTGTCTTGTCTTCCACCAACCCTGACACCTACGGAGCCACACTGATATGGAACGGATTGCCAGTCACTAGCAGTATACAATGTGAGTCAATATGTCCTGTGTATCATCCTCTCCAGGTTCCAAACAAAATTACATTTCTTAGCACAGCGTGCATTACCAACTGGCTCCCACTCTTCTTCATTCCCGTACTTGACACTTGGTGCCACGAGTCCTCTCACCAACCATTCATCCCTCTTTTATCAGGGATGAAACCTCGTCTGAAACTTCAAGGCAGGACGGGACACGCCCACTAGCTCAGATCTGCATGGAATGATACGGGAATTGTTAAGCACAAGAAAATATGTCCAAAATTGTCATTAAAACGGAATGGCTTCGTATTAATTTACTGATTGTATCTCTGATTTGCCATTTATCTTGCTTTTTTCACAGTTAAAAATATTACAAAGATGTTTACTTTCTTTTATGTGATTTTCTACATTAATTCTAATGTGGATTACATACATGAAGTTGTGCTCCACTACCCCTGTGAAGGCATGGTAGGTTTGTTCAGGAACTCCAGCTGCAGCAGTGTACATTTTTATCTTATTCATCCCATTTTTTTAAACAGCTAATCTTTAGACTGGAGGAACGTTTCTGACAGTGGCTTTTATGCGAAAGTTCTTGGTAATACCTATGAACTACACTCGTGAATTCAGCTGCAAAAATATTTATTGCGGATTGCCTGTTTTGTGTGAGGTAAATATGACCAAGATTCTGACCTTTAAAACTAGGGGTACGCTCCGAAATGCTGCGCGTAATTAGCGAGCGAAGCGAGCTCACGTTCTCAAAACGGGCCCCGCGACAACTTTGGTCGTGACTCTGTCTGTCTGTCCGTCTGTCAGTCACGGACTTTCCAGAAACACCACACAACCGTTTTAGCTCCGCTTTTAAGTATCGGTTCTATAATAATCGGCCCACAAAATGACGAGCCATTTTTTCGATTAATTGCGTTTGAAATATTTCGTAGTACTAGCAGAGGTAGGACATTTCAATCCGTGCGGTTGGCACACTGACGGAACTCAGTGACGTCACGGCAGCCGTCCGGCAGGCTGGTGGTTTGGCTGTGCTGCGACATATTTTGTCGTCGATTGCTAGTTCGACATGATTTTTGGACATTCAATTCGAGATTTCCTGTTGCTGCGGTGTGGTGTGATGGCAGGTAAGTGACAAATAGTACGTCGGCTGCAAAGCAGTTTGCGTTCACGTACGTCTCCCCACTCCATGACGTAATTTTTTACGACACGGAATAAAATGTATTATGAAGTGGGGGTCGATTGACTGTCTTCATTCGTTTACGCGTTTCGTTATTAAAGCAATTTCACATCCGCGGACACTCACTAGACCGCTGTGTTATGGTTACATAAGTAAAAGACGCAGTTGTTTACAAACAACGTTCAGAGGTTATGTTCCCCTGTGCCTGTCCTGGCTTTTGTTGAAACAGCATTAGTATTCACGATTTGGACTACTTCGTAACCTTGCAGATATATTCTTTCTTAAACGCATTTCTTCTCATGTGGTACATGCCACAACCTAAAACTGTTCGGAAGTAGTTCTTACTGTACTGTTTGCGCTCAGTTATCAGTAGCATACTCTTGTCGCAACCAACTAAGAGGGAGTTGGAAGCACCGTTACAGGTGAAAGAAAAAGTGCGTTTCCTAAAACAATGTCTTCGATTTGTTGCAGTGCTTTTTTCTTGCGGTGATGATGCAAATGTATGGCGAAACCACTTTGCTGTGACAGTAGTTCGGTTCTCACGTGGCATGTTTCCAATCTCAAGTCAAGAGACCATCTCAAATATTATGAGGTAAGCATCTATTCAAATATTGTTTATGTAGTTTATTCATACACCTATTTGTTTTCATTCAAATTCCTGTTCTTCTTTCAGGTGAGAAGGACAAGCTTTGAGCACATTGTTGTACCCGAGTGTAAATTTATGCTGGGCTCGTATTGAGCTGAACCTGGTCAGTAGTTCATTTGCCTATAAACATTCTTTTGCTTGTGGGGGCAATGTGTGGCTGCAACACGCCTACAGCAATGCGCCTACAGCAATCTCTGATTGATTTGTTTTACGTTGACATCAACATGCTTCTGTAGCCAAACTAATTTCTTATTATTTTTGTTTCAGGGCACATCAATGTCGACTCATTAAAAGGGGCATTCCATATGCTCTCAAGTGTTTGAGTCCGCAATCTTTATTGTGAAGCACCTGAAGTTCTAATGTAAGTTGCCACTGAACTTCATGCGAATATGGAAATGCTTTCAGATGACTATTTAGACCGATATGTTAGATGTATCATTATAATGCTTTTCCTTTTTCCAGACATTCCAACTGTTGCTAACATCAGGCGGCAGTGTACGAAAGTTCATGATATATAGTGCCAGTGCCTCATGGAAATGGTAGACCATGAGACTATAACTAATATGGACTGGAATCTGTGTGGCGCGGAGGCGCTGCGCGCTCGGATGTCCAGGCAGATATCTTGGCCAATATGTCACGCATCGGGCTGGGTGTGGTCTTGTTACACGGGGGAAGGATCAAGGAAGGGCCAGTTATCCTCAGTTTTTCCAAACTCGGCCCAGCAGCGCGTTCGCGGCAGGTATAAGTGACGCGCCACGCGGTGTCAGGAGGTCCCGTCCTTTTTGATGCGCCGCCCGGCCGCGCGGCCGCGCTGGCGCGGCGCTGCCGTCGCCGGCCGCACTACCCCGCGCCACTCCCTCTCTCGTGCTCCGCCCCGGCTCCGTCCCGCGCTACTCCCCGCCACCCCGCCACCGGTCGGCGTAAACAAATATCTGGACTCGCCGGAATGAAACTTTTGTGGATAAAGTAGTGATTGACATCGTTTGAGGTACGTTTCAACTTACTTTATGGCTTATAGACATTACTTTTATAGTAGGTCATGATTAACAGTAGACGTTTTCTGCGTTAGATTTCACTTATTATGTCGTAGTTTTTGGGGGTTAGGTGTCCTGCTGTACTATCAAATTTAATGTATTTCTTCTATATTTTAGAATGGCAACTGGTCCCGATGTGAACCTTAGTGCCGATCTGAGCTGCTTTCTCGACGTTACGATCGAGGAAGATCAAGGAGCTGTCACTACGTCGACTCCAAAATGTTCGGTGCGTCCAAGCAGAGCAAGGAAACGCCCACCTGTAACTGCTTGCTCCGCCTCGACTTTCAAAAGACCTGCTTCGAGGAAGGATCCTGGCCCAGTCATTGCGACCTGTGAAACATGTGGGGCGCAGTACCGTACTCTTCGGTACTTAAATCTGCACAAACAGAAACACTTATTGAGAGGTGAATCCTTTTTTAAACGGTGAATTTATTATAAAATAAAAGGTTCATCTCATGTCTTTTTTTTTTCAGATCTTGCAAGTAGGGTTCCTGATGTTGAATCATTGAAGGACAAATGTCAAGATATTGGTTCCAAAACGTTGACTGTAATGGCGTCGAAACCATCAGTTGGTAAATTTGGTTCAGCATTTGTTGCCCTGCTGAACGGCACAATGGAAAGTGTGCTTGACTGCGAAGAGTGGAATCATTTTGTGTGGCAGATATGTCAACCTTTCTGCAAGCTTCTCTCCCAAGAATTGTTTTGCATGCCATCATCTCTTACTTATACAGCCCTTAGAGTTGCTGATGATATTCTGAGTAATCTTCCACTTAGAGAGCAGATATCAAGCTCTCTGAATAGTATTTTGAAGTGTCATAGCGACTTGTGTGAATCTTTCCTCAGTGAATTTGTTATAACTTTTGCTGATCAGCTAGTGATATTCATTTTCCGAAGTCTTCGGAATGCTACTGAAAGTGACCCAATTGCCGTTCCAGATGTTACTTTTGATCAAGAAGAAAGGCAATGTATGTTCTATATTGGAGGCTCAATTTTTCATGGATTCAAACAGTTGGGCTCAAAATATACTAAAAGCAAAAAATGGCAGTCAGTGGTAGAGATTATAGATAGTAGAATTTTAGAGACTGATTTTTATGAAAATTTGCAGCAACAGCTGAAGAAAGACAGGGAGTGGACGGAGAAAAGGAACAGGGGTGGGCTCAAATTTGTTACGGGTAAGACTCAAGATTTCCTTCTCTCTGTGGCAAGCATTATTGTTGGTCATGAGCAGAAATTCGATGGCAGTCTGCCAGTGGATGATATTTTAAAGAAAGTTGTTGTGGGCAAACCAAAATATAATTGGGGTAATATCATAGGGTCTGCTCTTGAACAAGAGTTTTCTCTTTCCTTCATGACAGGGGTAGCAAAAAGTTTGATCTCAACTTATGGTAAGGGTATCATTAAAAGGCACATGAATCTCATCAATGATAACAAACCAAGTGTTTCCATTACTTTGCGCCACAAAGTAGCTCCACGATAAGTAGGAAATAATTATTTTGCAGCAGTGCCATGTAGCATAAGAAAATACTGTTTTGTTTACTCATATTTTTTTTATAATGTTGCTGTATTTGTTCACTTCCTGATATGTAAATGTGATCTGATATGTATATGTCACAGGATATATTGTATTTGTTTATATGTTGTCATTGATCATACTGGACACAATTGTAGACGTGGCCACATGTTAAATTAAAAGACATGTTTGACATTCCCTTTCTCATAATTTATTAACCAGCATGTCAGCTCAGCATCATCACCATATTGAGAACAGTTATATTTACACAGGAACATGAAAAAAATTAGATACACTACTTATTAAAAAAAACTTTTACCAGACACAAAATCACATCATTACCACATGAAACACCAACTCAAAGAATGTTGAAAACCACATTAAATTTCCTGTTTTTACATTTTATTTTTATGATGTTTTTTGCTTCTTTGGCAAAGGCTCATTACTTATTGCCATGGATTGTGACTCAACTTCTGTGTTTCCTCTATAATTTCTTTTGGTCTTCAGTTGGCCTTGGATGGAAATAGATCTCTGGTTGCGCAGAGACTGGCTTAAGTTAGGGTTCGTGCTGCCACCACATTTAGATCTTTGCTTGCTAAAATATTGCTCTAAGGGGTCCTGGCAGAACACTCTGGCATTTACGAAGAGCACCCCTTCCATTAACAAAAACTTTACAGCCTTAGTGAAACCGTACACAGTAATTTTAATACCCTCAATAGTTTGATGGCTGAGTTGCTTGATGCAGGCGGGGTCTTGTGTTACATCTCCCTCTTCAATGTCTAAAACATTGTCCTGATCTTCACCTGGGTCATCAACATTGCCAGCACTCACATTAATTGATTCATTGACTGTTTTGTTAGCAGCCACAGCAGCTTCCGCGTCACGTTTCCATTCTTCAAGGTATTGTACAAAATCTTCCAAGGCATTAAATCTTTCATCATTCAGTGAGCAATAGGGATCCAAGTCAGAATTTTTCTTTCTAGCCCCTTGCTGTGAATGAGCACCATTAAGCATATCAAAAAACCTATTAACTTTCCTAATGAATGTAATAGTTTCTTCAGTATTTTCCCATTTTAAATTTTCCAAATGTTGGGCAACTGTAGCACTCAACACCTAAGCAGCATATTTAACCTTCATCTTGGAGAAAGCATTTAAATAAACATTTTGTACATTCAGTTTGTAGGACAGCCGCAGTGTTTTCTTTTTTGGTGATGATACAAGTTTGTTATGGTCGACCACAATATTTTTTGTCCATTCTTTTCTAGTCTTCTTCGCAGCATCATTTTCCCATTTCCTTTATTTAAGTACCTTTTTTCAGATGAAGAGTAAAAGCAATTCCGAATAGTTTTCAGAAGGTGGGGTGTATCAGCTATGAAATATAAGCACCTCACCTTGTTTTCCTTTGAATTAAGAACATGAAACGGAGCAGCTTTGTTGACAGTGTCAAAAACAACATCAACATTCTCAGTGTATGGCTTGTTCATCTTGATAAAGGCACGGTTAATTGGACTGCCATCACTTATAAATGCGATAATGGCAATGCCAGCTCGCTCCAGTTTCGTGATGACATCCCATGACCATCTATATAATTGTTCCTTCGTCAGAGTGTCTACACCAAAAGTTGCTACCGCCTCCTTGATATTGCTAGACACCCCCTTGATGAAGAAGGTAAGAATTTTTGAAGCAAGAGGAGGACGTAATGGTTTGGCAGTGGGGTCTTTCATGAATGCATCCAAAGCATCAAGCTCCAGTTGCACATCATCAAGTGTGATGAATCCAATTACTCTGCCTGTGGACTTCTCATACACCAAGTTTTTACTAATGTACATTTCATCGCACATGATGACATGGTACTGCTGGTAATCTTTCATTTCACAAGTTTTTTTTGCCACATTCTCAATTACCTCATAGTGAATGCCTTCTTGTACTGGCTTGTAGTGAGTGTAGTCAAATAGAGTTCTACTACTTGGAAGAGTGATCATTCCACTTTCACATAGGGCAGCGTAAGTTCCAGGAGACTTGTGATAAATACTAAGCGCAAACCTTATCATAGTGGGATGCCACCTCCTTCCCCTGGGTCCCTTGGCTTTCAATGCCATAAGCTGCTGGTCCAGAAACAAAGCCTGCTCGACTGTCATCTTCCCTTCCTCAACAAGTTCATCGACATCCAGCTTCTCAAAGACTGACTTGAAATCTCCTGATAGTTTATGATCCAGTGTCACACCTTCCTTTTCAATTAGTTTTTGAGCCTTGAGCCTTTCCACTTTGCGTTCTGCTGCATCTAGCTCCTTGCGCAGGTCATTCATCTTCTTTAGCTTTTGAGTGTCTGACAGGCATACATTCGGTGTATTGGGGTGAACATCATCCTTCGTAGAAAATTCATGCTTTCTTCTTAGAATCTTGAGGACTTCTTGGCACTCTTGACATCTCCTTCTTCGGGGGTTCACAAGCCTACCACATTTGAGGGACCTAAAAGTTTCACTATAGCGAATCTCCTTATACGGGTTCTTGTCAATTTCCCCACAATCACACAAACCCCACACAGACTTGTACTCATTCATTGCTACCCCTGTGCATATTTCAAAACCCGAAACAAAATTGATAATTTGCACCATTCTATCAATAAAGTGACCACTAGTACTGGGGTTTAAATATTTAGGTGGAAGTACATTTTGCAGGAGATTGTCCATATGATGTGGAGCAGCATGAACTTTCAGAGAAAACTTCCCATCTACTGAGAAAGTTAACTGCCGCTGAGTTATTTTGTCCTCAGTTCTAACAGGCAGATGCAATGGTCCTGAAGAAATAGTTGTAATTTTGATTTTACATCATTCAATAAAAATTGATCTGAAAAATGATCCTGAAAAACAAAAATTAGTTATAAGTAGTGCTGCTATTCAAAACATTTGATTTAGTGTCATTAAATATAATATTACTCACGGTTTTCTCAGACAATGGGGCCTTGTGATCTGCATCACTAAGAGGCACTTCAAAATCAACAACTTCATCAGGTGAAGGGGGAGGTAGAGTTTCAGTCTGGGCATCACTAGACACAGTATTGGAGAGGTCATTACATTCAGGCTTGCTTCCATGGCTGGACAATAAAGAGTTGTCTTCATTGTCAGAGGAATTGACACTTGAGTCACAACTGACACCACCACTTATGGACACACTTGTCTCACTGGATGCAATGCTATCACTATCTTCAGCCTGTTGCAAATCAGAATAAAAATTAGAAAAAACACAGTGTAATGTAAGAATATAAAAAATAGGACTTGAACATACAGAATCTACGATGGAAGATGTACTACTCTCACATGATGATAGGGGAGATGCAACAGACACCTGCAACAGAAGATATTTAATTTGGTACCACAATTCTCCTCCAAACATTCTGTGTTTATGAAGACACACACACACACACACACACAAATAATTGTGACTTACAGAGGAATTGCTATCACATTCACTAGTACCAGCTCTCCGTTTCTTTTTTCTGATAGCACTGTCGTGATCTTTTCTGTGCTTGTGCCGCCTCCTGCCAGGAATTTTAGGCATCGCAAATTGATCTGTAAAATTGAAAGGAATTCAGAAGGACGAACTGGTGAGGTTAACAAACCCAAGCTGGTCTAAAATTTGTCGTACAACTAATATTACAAGCCAACTAACTGGATGCAACACAGTATAAGGCAAGGAAATATCGTTCAAACGCGTTCAAACGTACCTAAGACTTGCACAAAAATGTGTTCAGCACGTATTCTTCACGTCCAGATATTTGTTTACGCCGACCGGTGGCGGGGTGGCATGGAGTAGCGCGGGACGGAGACGGGGCGGAGCACGAGAGAGGGAGTGGCGCGGGGTAGTGCGGCCGGCGACGGCAGCGCCGCGCCAGCGCGGCCGCGCGGCCGGGCGGCGCATCAAAAAGGACGGGACCTCCTGACACCGCGCGGCGCGTCACTTATACCTGCCGCGAACGCGCTGCTGGGCCGAGTTTGGAAAAACTGAGGATAACTGGCCCTTCCTTGATCCTCCCCCCGTGTAACAAGACCACACCCAGCCCGATGAGTGGCATATTGGCCGAGATATCTGCCTGGACATCCGAGCGCGCAGCGCCTCCGCGCCACACAGATTCCAGTCCATATTAGTTATAGTCCATGGGTAGACCGTTCCTGTCCACTCCTGTTAGCATTGCTTCCTCGTGAAAGTGCTCAGCTGATCCCTGTGTAAAAGGTTCTTTTGATAGTGTCTGTTGATCCCATTCTCATTTATTTGGAACAGTTCAGGTCTTTATCCTGTATTTTTCCCATTCATAGAACATAAATTTTTGATGTAACTTTGAAAACATTGCCCTTATGTAACACTCTTAATTTAGCTCAACCGTTCTCGACAGTTGTATTGAAAACCGTTTCCTCAATTAGTACAGAGACTTTTCAGTATTATTTTGGCTTTACCAATCTCTATGAATTGTCTACCTGTAAATGAGATGCCCTGAACTTGAAAAAATTTATAAATGTGATAAAAATAATTGCTTTCTTGCTGCTTATGCATTGTCTTTCCCTAGAACATTGATGCTCACAGTATGCGCACATTAGCTGTGCCTGATTTACTTTTGTTTCGGACTCTGAAATTATTTTTGGCTTCTATACATGGGTTTTTGCATCAATGCGATTTGTAAATTGTTTATGTAATGCTTATTAATGACTTAATTTAACTCTGCTCAGTTCAAAGCAATTATAAATTGCAATAAATCATCTTAATGCCTAAACCCAACAAAAGCTATTTTTCCTTTTCTTTAAAAATTATCATTTCTTTCACGCACAGTCTTACAACATCACTTTTAGGGGCAGGAAGGAGAATAATCCAGGCAACAGTGAAGGCCAGGGGGGGGGGGGGGGGGGGGTTCACGAGTTGTAAGAGACCCTACATCACCGAACAGGGCAAAACTTACAATAAGGATAAAAGTGGATGGGTTGTCTCCTGGTGGTGGAAATGCTAAGTCCCAAGTGTAAGAAGCGCCATCTATCATGTACATCGAAGCGCCATCTCGCGGATTGCTTTCAACTGAGCACAGTTAAAGTAAGTCATTAATAAGCATTACATCAACAATTTACAAATCGTATTGATGCAAAAACCCATGTATAGAAGCCAAAAATAATTTCAGAACCCTAAACAAAAGTAAATCAGGCACAGCTAATGTGCGCATACTGTGAGCACCACTGATCTAGGGAAAGACAATGCATAAGTAGCAAGAAAGCAATTCTATCACATTTAGACATTTTATCAAGTTCAGGGCATCTCATTTACAGGTAAACAATTTATAGAGATTGGTAAAGCCAAAATAATACTAAAAAGTCTCTCCACTAATTGAGGAAACGGTTTACAATACAACTGTCGAGAATAGACGAGCTAAATTACGAGTGTTACATAAAGGCAAAGTTTTCAAAGTTACATGAACAAATTATGTTCTATGAATGGAAAAAATACAGGATAAAGGCCTGAACTGTTCCAAATAAATGAGAATGGGATCAACAGACACTATCAAATGAACCTTTTAAACAGGGATCAGCTGAGCACTTTCCCGAGGAAGCAATGCTAACAGGAGTGGAAAGGAACGGTCTACCATTTCCGTGAGGCACTGGCACTATATATCATGAACATTCGTACACTGCCGACTGATGTTAGCAACAGTTGGAATGTCTGGAAAAAGGAAACGCACAATAATGATACATCTAACATATCAGTCTAAATAGTCATCTGAAAGCATTTCCATATTCGCATGAAGTTTAGTGGCAACTTACATTAGAACTTCAGGTGCTTGACAATAAAGATTGCGGACTCAAACACCTGGGAGCATATGGAATGCCCCTTTTAATGAGTCGACATTGATGTGCTCAGGAACAAAAAGAAATTGAAATTAGTTTGCTTCAGAAGCATGTTGATGTCAACGTAAAACAAATCAATCAGAGATCGCTGTAGGCGTGTTGCAGCCACACATTCCCCCCACAAGCAAAAGAATGTTAATAGGCAAATGAACTACTGACCAGGTTCAGCTCAATACGAGCCCAGCATAAATTTACACTCGGGTACAACAATGTGCTCAAAGCTTGTCCTCGTCACCTGAAAGAAGAACAGGACTTTGAATGAAAACAAATAGGTGTATGAATAGACTACATAAACAATATATAAATAGATGCTTACCTCATAATATTTGAGATGGTCTCTTGACTTGAGATTGGAAACATGCCACGTGAAAACCGAACCGCTGTCACAGCAAAGTGATTTCGCCATACATTTGCATCATCACCGCAAGAAAAAAGCACTGCAACAAATCGGAGACATTGTTTAAGGAAACGCACTTTTTCTTTCACCTGTAACGGTGCTTCCAACTCCCTCTTAGTTGGTTGCGACAAGAGTATGCTACTGACAACTGAGTGCTAACAGTACAGCAAGAACTACTTCCGAACAGTTTTAGGTTAAGGCATGTAGCACATGAGAAGTAATGCGATTAAAGAATATATTTGCAAGGTTATGAAGTAGTCCAAATCGTGAATACTAATGCTGTTTCAACAAAAGCCAGGAAAGGCACAGGGGAACATAACCTCTGAACGTTGTTTGTAAACAACTGCATCTTTTACTTATGTAACCATAACACAGCGGTCCAGTAAGTGTCCGCGAATGCGAAATTGCTTTAAAAACGAAATGCGCAAACGAATGAAGACAGTCAATCGACCCCCACTTCATGATACATTTTATTTCGTTTTGTAAAAAATTACGTCATGGAGCGGGGGGACGTACGTGAACGCGAACTGCTTTGCAGTCGACGCACTACTTGTCACTTACCTGTCATCAGACCACACCGCAGCCGCAGCAACAGGAAATGTCGCATTGAATGTCCAAAAATCATGTCAAACTAGCAACCGACGACAAAATATGTCGCAGCAATGCCAAACCACCAGCCTACCGAACGGCGCCGGACGGCTGCCGTGACGTCACTGAGTTCCGTCAGTGTGCCAACCGCACGGATTGAAATGCCCTACCTTTGCTAGTACTACCAAATATTTCAAAGGCAATTAATCGAAAAAATGGCTCGTCATTTTGTGGGCCGATTATAATAGAACCAATACTTAAAAGCGGAGCTAAAACGGTTGTGTGGTGTTTCTGGAAAGTCCGTGACTGACAGACAGACAGAGTCACGACCAAAGTTGTCGCGGGGCCCGTTTTGAGAACGTGAGCTCGCTTCGCTCGCTAACAAGATTCTGACCTTTAAAAAAATGATAAGTCCTTTACATCCTCATTTTTATATTATCATATGTTTCAGGAGATGCTATATGGATGACTTGTTTGCACCCAAGACCATAAGCACAGTTTTAATTGACAGCCAGAGTGAGCCTACTCCCAACTGTGCTGGTAGTGGAGATGAAATTGCTGACATAAGGCATCTGACAAGACCTTTATGATTTTAAGATTGATCAAAGAAGGCCTTAGCAGTGGGAATGAGTGAATTGACCATAGAAGACTGACTATACAGACTGGCTTTAAGAGTTCAATATATGTTATTAGTTTCTCCATTCACAGGTTTTCATTTCTTTTGTATGTGAATTGGGAAAAGCTTGTCTTGCTTTGGGGGGTTAAGAGCTTTGCATTTTGTTTCAGTCGGTTGTGTCTTTTTAAAATACGCCAAAGATAAGTTTAGACCTATAGCAATTTATTCCTAGTGTAAGAAAATTTACAGGTGAAACGGAATCGCCTTGACTACGCTGAGAAAACACAGGCACACTAGTCAACAAATGATAAAAATTAGTGATACGTGACGAATTTGAAAAAAATTGTTCCACTTCAAACTTTAATTTAATAGCACGGATGTCAAGAACCTGATTTCCGTTTTTTTCCAACAATATCTCAATTTTTTTAATGGATTCTTTTTGAAATATTTAGTTACTGTGTGGTAGAACTTTTTATCCAGCGATTCGTACTACTTTGCATGTCCTCACGTAGTTACATGATTGGTAGTGTTTGGATTGTTTAAGTCAAATGTGAGAATGAAACCTATTACAGAAGCAACATTTATCTTAAGTGCTTTGAAAATAAAGAGAGAGGAATATTATGCAATCGTTTAATGCAATTTTTTGTCAATATCACATGAGGGCAAGTAACACTTAGTAACACAGACTACGTGATAAATCCGTAAAGATGATTAACCTTAAAAAGTAATACAATTATTTTTATATGTCTACAAAGTATATACCTTTAAAAACAATGTAGAGAATGTGTCAAATTACCAATGCACACAACAGGTATAAAACTAGGGTAAAAACATGACAAGACAGATCAATATGAATCAGTAGAGGGCAATGAGATAATCTCCACCCATAGTGCTAGATGGGCCCTTGGAATACCCCTTAACGCATTTTAGTGGCGGTACACTGACTGCAAAGCCAACGACGAACAGTTGGCTGCTGCAAGAGCCCGTTACACTTCCAGTGACAAAGGATACTGCACTGTGAGCATTTTGTCATCCTCTAGTCGAAATGTTCGGGCAGGCGACACGAGAAATCAACAGGAACATTTTCAAACTTAAGCCTCTGTGAAGCCCAAGAACGACCTTTTCTAGGGAATGGTTCCATCTTGCCAGCCAACAAGCACTTGAATAAGTGTGGCCGCAACTCTTCGGAGACAAAGTCAACAAACATATGCTGCCCAACATAAGCGAGCTCAGTGGCAAAGGCAATTGCAAGGGGCCCACATTCATTTGTACCATCTTGGAGCCTCACGCTATAGTACAGAACTTTAAAACAAAATGCAGCAATGTTAAGCAACTGCTGCTCAGTGAAACTACCAATTTCAGTAGAACCGCTACTTTTCAAAACATATATCTCATTGTCAACACCTGCAAGAACAAAAACCTTTATGTGAAGAGGGCACACATTTGCCGGTGTCATATTCATATGCCGTGATGAAACTGTTTGCATTATCAGACAGTTCGCTCTTCTCACCCTTTCTTTTGTAGCATGTTAGTCCAGTGATCACAACCAGTGTTAATGATCTAGATGTAAGATGCTGACAGATGGGGCATAGGATTTGTGCGGCTCGTCTTTGGACCACACTGACAGAGTTTTCTCCGAAGCAATGGGATGGCCTAAGCCCATGACTTGTGGGAACTGCCTCTTCAGTAGCTCCTGAGCTATGAATATTACCGTGTCGACGAGCACATCATCTGAGAGCAATATGTCTCTGACACCAACAGACACCACATTTTTTGGAAGAACACAGATTCCATAGGCATTTAGTGAAAAGTCAAGACACAGCTGTTGAAAGCGAGAAATCAATTATAAGAAAAGAAAAACCAACCACTGTTTTGAACACAAATGAAGCACCAATTGATCTCAGAGTAGACGCTATCTCCATGGGCTGCTCCCATGCAATTTATGCATTGGGCATGAGCATCTTCATCGTGGCAAACCACACACAGGCATGAGTGTGACGCGAGCTTGGGGAGGCGACAAGTGGGGCAGACACAGTTTCTACATACTCGTCACATTCAGTTGCTTTCCCATCTTTACATTCAGAGGGATCCGGAAACAAACAGTTTGTAGTCGAATGCATTTTCAATTTACAAACAATGGAAGTTGATGACACATTGCGATCCCCTTCTTTGCAAACTGCACACACAGTTGATTTAAGACCTGGCAACAAACACTACAATGAAAATGGATGTTGATTGAAGATAACAACCAACTATAATTTGTTTATATATAAAGAGAGAGATAATTGAATCTACGCCAACACAGATCAGTAATAGGAAAATATGTAATGAAAAAAAGAAAAAGACATAAAACACAATAAAAAATTTGAATTACCTAATTTCTTTGAGCCATTGTAGAGAGTGCGTGGGCGTCCACGTACCTTATTGACTGGGAGACTGAAGCCAGAGTTAGTTGAGTCTTCATTGTTGAGCAAGGACATTCTTTGTGGCGCACCCTCGGTGCTCTCTTCACCTAAAAAATGTGTCATGTAGCTCGAGGGTTTTCTAAAAACATGACTCAAAGGTATTTTCAAAGTAACTTACGGATACAATACACTTTAAATATATGTTTGCCACGGTCCCTTCCACCGTTTGAAATCTTTACACGTGCAGTAGAACATGTGGGGACAAGGAGGCTCTCTAAATGCAAAAGCAGATAATGTGCATCGATCTGCTTTAAGCACAACAGTGTACTGCAGAGATCCTTGTGTCTGGGGTTTCACAGTCCAAATTCCAGGGGCAGTTCCTATCACATGGCTATCAGGAATCAAGGCAGCTCTTGACCTTCTTTCTGCACACTTATCCTCGCTTATATTTTTTTTTCTTTGAATCGGCTGAAACAAATAGCAGTTTGTTGGTGATCATACCTGTGAAACAAAATAAAACGGATCAAGTGTCAAAAGAATTCTTACCACCAGAGGGGTGACGTTGAGGAAACTTAAATGGAATTGCAGTTGGTTGTGCGGAGTAATTTTCACTGCCATCAGATATGTGCACAGTCAGAATTTCTGTTGCTTCGAATCACATTCATCTGGAACAGGAGAGTCAAGAAGAAAAGGTAAGCATATATGTTGTCACTACAAAGGCTATAATGCCAGAATTATGAATATTACTGTGCTCTAGAGATCTAGTACCGCCAGAATATTTGTCCAATGGGCTTCCTGCCTGTTCATTGGTGGTAGAGATGATGGAAGAAAATGAATCATTTTGTGAACCACAATCATTGATAACGGAGCAAGCAGCTGCATCATCTTCTGAACAAAAGAGAACAAAAGATATGAGAATGTGCAAATCCAGTATTATGGTAGAAATTTTTACGTGCCCCCATAATGATACGTTCACAATAGTTTACTTCACATCCCAACTTGAACACCTAAATATATTTAACCAGAGAATCTTTCTCTCAGTAAAAAAGACTGCCCCGATAATACCATAAGTGCAATGTAATGAGAAAAAGATTGGATGAAATAGCAAACTATAATTCACACTTTTACTCTCTCATACATTCTATTCTAAAATAGTGTGAATTACAAGTCAATAGAAGATTGTGCCCCATCAATTTCACCATGAAACAATCGAACTGAAAGACATCTTGTGCAATATGCTTGGATGTTATCTTTAAGAGTGCTGGCACCGTTTACTGTAATAACAGAAATAAATTATCAGAGGATTTGAAGATATGTACCTGACAATGAGGAACCTTTCTCAACATTTTCCTCATTTACAATTGATGAGCACAGAACAGCAGCATCAGATTCTGAAAATTTAAGATGTAAATCAAAGACTGCCTGAATGACACACTTCTACAAAAATCCCAAAGTTAAGAATTAATTGCGGTTTTAAATTTGATTTCATGGCCCATGCTGTAATAGAGAGCCTTACCAACTGGTTGAAATCACATTGTTGGAATCACATTCATGACACTTCAGCCAGCGAAAGAAGGAAAACTTAGTGCGGCACCTTGCTGCACAGGAATAGTACCGCAAGAAGTTTGCACCTTTCCTCATTGACACTCTCCTAAAACAATTGCAAGGATGAAGAAGTCATGAGTTATTCCACAGAAATAGGTAAACAAAGACTGTTAAAAGTCTTTGCACCTTGGAGCAGGACCATTGCAATGTGGGCAAACAAAGTCCATGGGCATATCTGAAAACATAATTTTAAGTTTTAGGAATCTATGCACAACAGTAGAAACAGATGAAGAATTGAGTTAAAATAATGTATTTAAGGAGCACCTGAACATAGAGGACCAACATCTTCGGGTTCAGATGGATTTTTGGCAACATCTTCCTCTTGAGATGTGTTCCTGTCATCTACTTCTGCAGGGCTTCCCATATCACAGACAGAAATTCCACAAGACTGATCATCCTGAACAGACATACTGTTTCCAGGTTGTGCATTTGATGAAAAAAGATCAACAACCAGAGGTTCAGTGGAGAAAGAAAATCAGAACTGACAACACAAAATAGACAGATAATAACCCATGACAAAAGTAACGTCCGAATTAAGAGGCAATACTATGACCTCCTTACCTGATAGCCAATGCCTTATTACATCTTTCAGTACTTCTGTTCGGAGAGCATTTTGCCTCCCCAAGTTTGCGACACCAAGTCTGAAATCTCTGTACAGAGCTTTGGGCACTCACGATATCTTTGATCTTTGTCCTTGGGTTTTGGAGGAGCTGGAGTTTGGTTCAGAAGGGCTTGCATGGAAAGAGATACAGGACCAGGGGCACTGTCATAGCACCCTTTGTGCCATCTTGGTGGTACTATGCTTCTCAAATGTTTTGTCGCGAGGGACTACTCCGTGCGGCAGAGAATTGCCCGTCTGTCTCCGGTAAGGTGCGGATCGGCAACACCGTGTCCGGGTGGTGAGGCGGGGGCGCGACTAATAAGTGCAGCGCGAATGCCTGAATGGCACGGCGCGAGCCAGACGAGGACGGCCCGGCTCCAGCTGACCTGCGGAGACACGGCGGCGGCCTAGCAGCACCCTGGCCCCTGCCTCCGAAGGGGGCGGAAGGGACCGCGAAGGGGTGGAGGGAGGGGGGAGGCGCACCGCTGAGCGAGAGGGACATGCCTGGTGAAAGGGGGATGAAAAGGGGGCAGAAGTGCAGCCGTGCGCAGAGGGGGCGTTCAACCCCGCTTTCGGCGCACCTCGGCCCCTCTAGAGGCGAAGTGCGAGCGCCCAGTTCAAGATTTTCTTTAGGGCGATAACGATTTTTTGGAGTCGAACTGTTGGCTGCCTACCCCCTCTCCCCTCCCCGTCCCCCGTGCTCGTCCCGATGCACGCAGCGCTCCGGGTTAATGGGCCTGTCAATCACTGATGGATAGGAGAGTCGGGTAAGACACGGCGTAAATAAAAAACATGCCGACAATGATGCATTCTGAACATTTCTTCAAAATTGCATGAGCACGAGTCTCCAACATCGAATTCGTACTCCTCTGGCAAACTCTTGCTTTGACGAATCTCACTAATGAGAAGCTTGGCTCCCCAGCTGCTGAAGTGGCTCAAAACAAACTTGATGTTAGGGTCTTTGTCATTGGCAACATACGATCTAGTTGATGTTTGACGCATGTGAAACATGTGGTACCAGCAGCTGGGCCATTCTATTACAATGAGTGAGGCGATGACCACTCTCCGGCAGGCTGAGCCCCGGGCGGGGTCCGGAACCCACGCGGTCTTTGCCACTTACCTGTGCCGCCGGCCGTCCTAATCCCCTGAAGCCGAGACAAGGGCACGGGCGCGGGGACCCGCGCGCCCGCCGAGAGTGAGAGTGCACTGGTTGCACGGCTCCCCCCTTGACCGATTCTTTTGGGGGATTTTACAGTCCTGACGAGCACGAAGCCCCGCGCCGGCGCCCTGACACGCGCATGTACTCGTGCTGCATTACAAAGGCTGATCGTGAAGAAAGAGTTCCGTAAATCGTTCAAGAACTACCTCATTTTGGGTGGTTTGGATTCGCATCCAAACCGTGCGCCCCATGCCGCCACGGGACCGCCCGAAAACTCCCGAAACCTCTGCGTCCTTGTCGCACCCATGACACATGTGTGGTGGAGAGGAGAGAGAGCATTCTCTCCCCTCTGAGACACGCCACTGCCTAGGCAGTGCAGGCCAGTCAAGCCGGCCGGCCGCCGTCGCCATACAATGAGCAGGACTCCCCCGCACCCCGCCACGTGCGAGTGAGAAGGTGCAGCCTGTCTCTTTCTACTCATGCCTGGAACTTGAAACAGGCCCGCATTTAAGGCAGTCAAACTCAAATTGCAGTTGACTTACAAAAATTGTATGGGTCTCATCTTGTAGAGGAAGAATAAGGCTATGTTTTGAATATAATCTCGACTTGGTCTTTCGCTGCCTTGCACTTAAAAATGTTGTCTGATATTGGCCCACTTTCAACTGATTCCAGGAGCCTTCCTGGAAATCGCACTGACACGAAAACTATTTCAAAACATAGTCCAAGTAAAGTACTATGCTCATGGAAAGTCTCGTCATGATAGCGTTTCAAATTTTCGAGTTTGACTGACTCAAAAAGTGGAAAAATCGAATGTTTGGACGGTTCTAGAGCAAAAACTAGAGGGGTTAGGAGGGAGAGACACACACCATTAGAATCAGCGTATTCAAAACTATCGATTTGTAAAATAAAAAAAGTAAGCCGGTACACCCTTAAATTAGAGCTTTATTAAAATTTGCGCGATCTACTGTATAACATTTGCTACATTGTAAAAGTAAAAAAACTGTATTTTTAAAAATATTTAGAATATTTGGAAGAGAGATCTATTCAGTTAAATTGATTTTAATAAATATTTACAGACGAAAGAGAAAACAATATGAGATAAAACCTTTATAAAACAGTCTAATAGCATATAAATGTAATATTGGTCAAAACAATTTTCGCGTTATTGATTCTGTGGTAGGGTACTTTAACTTAACACTCCGGTTTTACTTGCAGGTGAAACGTCGCAGAGAAGCAGAAACGATAGAAGCTCTCGAAGCTCTCCCGACAAGGAATTGTGGGTCTTGAGAACGACATTTTCGACAATACAGGCAACGTTCACCCTCCCAGTGAGGGCATTTGAGCCAGTAGTTCAAGAAACCTGAAGATCAGTATGAACCCTAAAAACATCTACGTGTACTTTCGTGAAGATAAAAACGGGATCGCCACGGAGGTCCGCTCTAAATTGGGTTTGAAGACGCCGGCGCCTAAGTGAAAGCCATCTGAGGGATATCAATTAGAACAGGATGAAGACTCAGCCATTGCAGATCCAAAAGCAGTAAACCAACCGCAAGAGGACTTCTTGTTTCAAATACCAGCTGAAGAATGGAAGAAGTTAAAAGCACTTTCAACATCCAATAAAAAAAAGACCGAAAGTCGGGTGTCAGAAAAAGCTGGACGCTGCCTCTTTTCAGTGGACTCCCCTCATATCAAAACATATGTTGCAACACCACCACATACCCTGTGCCTCTGTATTCAAAAGGTGTACCGTTACCATGGTTCCGGAAATTTCGCAAAACTTTGTAGACATGAAGGATATTCACTGCACGGAGTGTAACGCTACTGGTAGGGCTTTCATCAGAGCCCCGCCGGAAGTCGGAGGCGATTTCCTAAGTTTATGAAGGTGTATCAGCTCCTGATCTGAACAGCAAAGATGTCTTGCGAAAGGTTAAAGAGGACAGTAGGGCAAAATTGTATAGGGAAATGTATATTCCGAAGGGAGAGCCAATATCTTCCCTTTTACTTTTAAAAAGGAACGGTCCGTATGTCGACTCGATTCACATGGTGTCTGCCGATCCAGTGGAAGTCAGCACGAACCTTCTCAACTTCAGATCAACAACACGGTATGTCAATCAGGATATTCACGTTTTACTTTGGACGCAACCGGGCGTTGCGTTTCAAGAGGGAAACGACAAGATTCCTTGAGTCGTCCATTGCTTAACTACCAGATCACTGGGGAAACTAAGGAAGGCACAGTCCCTCTGAAACATATGATCTCAGAGAGGCATGATGCAGCTTTTCTCATTTTTTGGCTTCTTGGTGCTGTCCGTCAAAAATTCAGGACACCCAACGAGTTCGTCTGCGACGATTTAAAGGCCCTCTAAAGTGCTCTCTGTGGAGCTGCAGCACAGTGCTGTAGCCCGCGTCAGTATAAGGAGATCTGCTTGAACCGGAGAGGCCAGCCCGTGTCGTGCTGTGGGTCGGGGAGGACCGCGGCTGAGAGGGCGCTGTGGTGTCGTTGGCGCAGGCCGTGCGGCAGCAGTGCCACGGCCTTACGGTCACCAACCCGAGGACTCGGCAGAGTGCAACCGGCGAGGAGCTGTGTAAGTAACAAGACGGCGCCCGATAAAACAGTCGGACACCAAAATTTGTGATGTAAAATAAGCTAGTTCAATCGGGCGGCACACAGTTTTTTTCCCTTGATATTTCTTTTATTGGCTGAGCGATAGCGAAGCCCTTACCCGACTAGGGCAATAATGTTTTGTCTGTCTGCTTCTCCGCGCCTTTTCTCGAGAACAGTAAGGCGTAGAAAGCTCGAATTTGGACCACATCTTTCTTGCATCATACAACAGTCAACCTCCTCTCGAGGGCACCGCAGCCCAAGCGGTTTCTTAGACAATTTTCACAAGTGGTCAAAAATTTTAAATCCGCCGGTTGGGTTAGGTCAGTGTGGTCCATGCGCCTGTCAGGGCGGGGTAGATCAGTGACTCGAGTGGGTTGCGCTCAGTTAGGTAAGTGGAGGCCTGGGAAGGTTAGGTGCAGGCAGGTGAGGTTAGGTTAGGACTGGTTGAGTGGCATTGATGATGTAAGATACGTTCGAAAGCCAGAGCATGAGCGTGGTTGCGACCGTGCGGAGAAGAGTGACAGCCGCAGGCAGGCCAAGGTAGGCGTGCGCCAGACGTGGGGAGGCGGAACAGTGATTCGCGATGAGCGAAGCCTGTTACGCCCCGACGCGGTCTGGCGTACGCCTACCCTGTTTATGGTAAACCAACTCCGGAAGTGTTATTTCCCTGTCGCTACTAGAAATGCCTGATGCAGTATCACTCTCGCACTGCACGTTCACTCTCTCGTACGCTCATCTTGCCCGCTTGTTGTTTTGTGCTACAGGGTGACCATCGATGCCGATGTGGGGAGGCACTTCCTCACGCAGCTGTTCGGGGGCGCGGCCGCCCCTGGACGTGCTGCCACGAGTCGGTGCTCCACCTTTCCTCCACATTTCGCAATAACCGGTTAAGAGTTCACGGAAGGACTCCCCTCCTTCCGTGTCGAACCACCTGGAGGCGTTCGCAGTGACCGCAAGCACAGCTCCCGTCCCGTAGGCGCGCGCTTAGACACCCAACGGCGCACACCCGCGGGGCCGAGCCGGCGGCTCTAACACGCCCTCTCGGCTCTCTGTCCACAGGAGAAGACGTCAGCCATTTGGGGTCAGTGGGACCCCCGGCACGCTGGACCGGCGGAGTTCCTGGACCGGGCATCAGTCGTGGGTGCCAGCGTGGATATGGTGGCGTCCCTGGTCCCGGTCCACGCCGTCGCTCGGGTTCGGGCCTATGACCGCCGGCTCCTCCCCCAGCCACAGGAGATCGCCTTGCGACCTACGCCGCGGCTCTCCCCGAGCACCCGGGAGGAGTTCTTTGTGCCGGTGGCGGTGCGCCAGCTCCGGGCTCGGCGACCCCTACCGCCTGACTGCGGTTTCAGGCCCTGCAGTGAGTGGTCACTCTTTGAGAATGTGTGGTCAAGTTTGTGTCAGCATGTTTCTTATATTTAAAAAAAAACCTGTGTGAAGGGCGAAGAGTCGGTGCTGCCGCCCGCCCACCCCGTAGCCCTCATGGGGAATTCCCCTCTATTCGCCGCTGCTGCTGCTGTGACTGCCGGGTCCTCCACCACTGACGCTCCCCTGGACTACACGCCGCCATCGGCAGAGGAGGAGTTGACGCCGGAGGAGCAGCCTGTGGTGTTCGAAGAGCCAGCTGCGCCACCAAGCGAAAGCCACGGGTTTAAGAGGAAAGAGGACCACTGCTGTTTTCGGCCTCTGCGGGCCGATTTCAGTTGACTTCTAACGATCGCCACAGCCAAACGGCTCGATGTATCGAGTTCAAACTTTGTGAGGGAGTAGATAAAGGTTCGGTCTAAATGTCGGTGCCTTCAAATAATTTTTTGAGCACCTCCGGTATGCCTAAAAACGCCCTTGACTTTGGGCAACGATTACTTTTTTTCTATCTATCTTAAAAATAATTCCTTAAATTAACTTCTAGATAATTTCTTGTTCTATCCAGCGATACCTGCCCGCGGTCTGTGCGATGAACGGCTTGGCCACAAAATGGGAAACGCACGGGCCGATTTGAACACTTTTAGCGACGTCGCGAGGGCAGCTTTGAAATAAAGTATACCGAGCCGGGCTCCCCTCCCCCGCGCGGCCCGGCCTGCCGCAGCCTGTCTAGCCCGGACGCCGCACCGTGTGTGCCCCCCGCTAGCTCAGGTCGGTCGGGAGGGTCGCACAGAAAAAATGGAGGGCCCACTCAAATTAGTGATTAACTGAAACTAGGATTTGACCCGTCTGGCTTTCGGTTGTTTTTGAAGACCTTTCCAAAACAAACCGAATAGTGTTTGTATGATGGTCGTACCCCTAATCGTTCAGAAGATACTCCACTTTCAACAGGGACATTGATGTGCCCAATTTCTGAACGGGATGGAGTACAAATGGCCGCCGCACCTCATTTTTCTCGTCCTGCTATGAGCGACAACGTGGACTAAGCGAGAGGCACATCCGTTCAACCGTTCAAAAAGTTCAAAATCGGGCTTCGCCTATTGTTTGTCAATACAAAGGGACGGCCGGGGCCCGGCGCAGCGGCGAGGACTCGCACCGCACGGGTCGCTGTCCTACCCCATTATCCTCCGGCGCACATGTGGAGGGCCAGAGGGGGTCGGGGGAGCCAGAGCGGGGGCGAGCATACCTGGGTCGCTGCAACATTGACCCATGGTTTCGCGTCGCTTCGAAAAATGATCGAATCGGCCCGTGCAGAGGGTTGGCGTTTCCTATTTTGTGGCCAAACCGTTCATCGCACAGACCGCGGACCAGTATGACTAGACAGAGCAAGAAATTATCTAGAAGTTACTATAAGGAATTATTTTTGAGATACCTGGGGAACAAGCAATCGAAGCGCAAAGTCTCGGTCGTTTTTAAGGTATGTCAGACCGGTTCATATTTTTTTTGGATCACACCGACATTTAGACCAAATCTTTATCTACTCCCTTACAAAGTTTGAACTCGATACCTCGAGCCGTTGGGCTGTGGCGATCGTTAGAAGTCAACTGAAAATCGGCCCGCGGAGGCCGAAAACAGCAGTGGTCCTCTTTCCTCTTAAGAGGAAAGAGGACCACTGCTGTTTTCGGCCTCTGCGGGCCGATTTCGAGTCGTTTGACGATCGCTGCGGCTAAACCGTTCGAGATATCGACTTCAAATTTGGCAAGGAAGTAGTTAAAGGTTCTATCTTAATGTCAGTGTGTTCAAAAAAAATTATGAACTGCTCTGACACACCTAAAATTGACTGAGACTTTGGGCTTACGCTATGTCTTTCTGGAGCATCGGAAAAATATTTCCCCATACCGTTTTCTAGATCTATCCTTCCTCTATCCAGCGGTATTTGTCTCCGCACGGTGCGGTGAACGGTTTGGCGTCAAAGTGGAGAACGCCAAACCTCTGCACACCCCGATTTGAGCATTTTCCAACACGGCGCGAATGCTGCGGTGAATGTTGCAGCGACCGATGTGTACGCCGCCCCCGCCCCACCTCCCCCGCGGCCCCCGCCCTACGCATGTGCTGCATGGTATAATAGGAGGGGACAGCTGCTCGCATGGTGCGAGGCGCCCCCCCGCTGGGTCCGGGCCCGACCGTCCCATTGTATTGGCGGGCAATGCCGCCAGTTCGATTTTGAACTTTTTGAACGCTTTGACAGACAAGTCTCACTGCTTTCTGATGTTGATCTACACGACGAGACGAAGACAACGGAGTTTGAAACTCATTTCTAGCCCACTCCGTTCAGAAATAAGGACGAATTTCCGAACCAGATATACATGTAATGCGATTTGCTAGTGGGTGAACGGATTCAGATTCAACCGCCTAACAAACGCCATTCCGTTCGTTTTGAAACCGTCCAACAAACGGACTTATAAACAGTCGTGTCAGAATATTCGTTCAAAATTTGTTAATTCAGCAGGAGTTCATTTTTGTGCGCAAGAGAACCCCGGCCTGGCCCGTGCCTGCCTGCCTGTGGAGGACCGGAGGCGGGGGCGAGGCGAGACAAAAGGCCGAAGGCTGGCCAAGGAGGTGTTGTGGGGGAGGGCTGGCCGGCCGGGGCTCGGTATACTTCATCCCAAATGTGCCCGGCCCGCTCTACAAGAAGCGTTCAAATCGGGGTGTGCAGAGGTTTGGCGTTCTCCACTTTGACGACAAACCGTTCACCGCACCGTGCGGAGACGAATACCGCTGGATAGAGGAAGGATAGATCTAGAAAACGGTATGGGGAAATATTTTTCCGATGCTCGGGAAAGCCGTAGCGTAAGCCCAAAGTCTCGGCCGATTTTAGGTATATTCGAGAGGTTCAAAAAATTATTTGAACACACCGATACTAAGATTGAACCTTTAGCTGCTTCCTTACGACGGTTGAAGTCGATATCTCGAACGGTTTAGCCGCAGCGATCGTCAGAAGACGACTCAAAATCGGCCCGCAGAGGCCTCCCACGGCAGTGGTCCTCTTTCCTCTTAAGGTGGATTGAGATGTAGGGGACGCCCGCGCCGGGCACGGGCCAGCCGGCTGCCGGCCACCCACCACTCCATAGCCGCAGGCCTCCAGCATAGGGATGCATATCGAATAAAAAATATCGATATTATCGATATCGATAATACCAAATGCCTTGCAATATAATATCGTTATTATCGGAAAAATATATCCATATTTGCGATATATCGATATTTTTGGACGTTAGCGAGAAACTGTTACAGAAAGTGGACAAAAGAACATAATGTTCGAAATAAATACTGGTATTTGACGCAATACATAAAATCAATAGGTATGGGTGAAATTTCTATAAAAACAAGCCATTCGGAAACAAGGTACGACCTGATCAAAAGAAATTGGAGAGGATGTGCTATGTACACTGGCGGTCTAATTTGGCGCTCCACTTTTTTGGATGCACGCCATTTTGTCCCAGGTTGGCGCAGGCCCCTGATTCTTGGACAGGGAGTGTCTCATGGGTACATCTCCAAGTGTCTGAAACGTCAACTTGATAAATTCACTCGAAGGGGGTGAACCACCCCTCTAACCGGGCTAATGTGGAAATTCGCCCCAAAAGAGGTCGTAAAAACCCTTTTCCCGAAACAAAATTGGCAAAAAGGGTTTCGAAGTGGCATTCTGAGTCACCGAAGTGTGCAAATGCTGAACTTCAACCCTCCCGAACCACCCCTTCGTATTTGAGGGGGTGGGGGGTAGTTTTTGAACAGGGGGTGGTGGGGTTTCAAAAAGGATGGGCATTGGTTCACACGGCCTCTGTAGTTCCGAAAATGTCCGCCACGACGAATACCGATCCCTCTAAAGGGCCTAAAACGAGTAAAAACCGAAAACCTAGGCGCGATTTAACGCTTTATTTGGCACTGACATTTTCGTCATCAACGAGTAGGGGTAGAAAATTGTACGCATCGATTTCTGGTGGTCCAAACCTTCAAAAATCATGGGACACACCAGGAACCACCCCCTGTTCAAAAACTACCCCCCACCCCCTCAAAAGGGGTGGTCGGAGAGGGTTGAAATTCAGCATTTGCACACTTTGGTACCTCAGAATGACACTTCGTAGCCCTTTTTGCCAATTTTGTTTCGGGAAAAAGGTTTTTACGACCTCTTTAGAGGCAAATTTCCACATTAGCCAGGTTAGAGGGGTGGTTCACCCCCTTCGAGTGAATTTATCAAGTTGACGTTTCAGACACTTGGAGATGTACCCTTGAGACGCCCCCTGTCCAAGAATCAGGGGGCTGCGCCAACCTGGGACAAAATGGCACGCATCCTAACAAGTGGACCGCTAAATTAGACCGCCAGTGTAGTTTGGCGGTACAAACGGAGTTACTGTGTGAGAGGCCATTTATGTATGAACAGCGGGAGCGCTGCTGATATCTACAAATATCTTAAATATTCTCTAAAACTATCTCCAATATTCTCTAAAAATATCTCCAATGTTCTCTAGAATATCGCTCGATATATCGATTAAAAATACCGACATATCGGCATAACGGTTTGCAAACCGTATCGATATACCGATATCGAAATATCGGGAGAAAATATCGATATTTCGATAATATCGATGCGTATCGTGCATCCCTACTTCAGCATTGCACCGCCTCTCTGGACTCAAGGTGTTCTCCCCTGTTCTATCGATGTTTTAGCCGAATTAACGGCACTACTGGGTATATTTCAAACCAGTGTCAGTGTCACTCCACCCGACCTACGCTGGTAATCCAGAAATGTGTCACATTCCGTTGAATGTTGTGTCACAGTTTCTGGAACGTGAAGTCACGTTCCAGTGTCGGCAAGGGGGGGGGGGGGATTTCGTCGTTGACTAGGCAAGTCACGCTCTCTCAGGTACTTGTACCTTCTGCATCTGATGTGTGCCTCGCGAAAAAAAGCTGCAGTAGCGTTAGTAAATATTTTTAAGTAAGACACCATGCCAAAATTTGTCTTAATATTGCTATGCCTGCCTCGCTTACTTTTAAAATTTGTTCGAGTATGACTACTGTGACTTGAATATATTACAGTATTTGTTGGCTGGGCGATAGCGAAGCCCTGGACCGACTAGGGGAAATATGTGTTGTCTGTGTGTCTGTCTGTCTGTCCGCGCGATTTCTCGAGAACGGTTAGTCGTAGAAGGCTGAAATTTGGACCATATCTTCCTACCAGCATATCAGAGTCAACCTCATATTGTCAGGCGGGTGATCACCGCCTGAGGGCAGCCTCCCGGCTGGCCAGTAGCGGCCATATCACGGTGTGCCCGTGGTGGCACTGTACCGGGCGCGTGGGATATCACGGTTTGTGGCAGATAGTCGGCATGATTAAGACACGGCGCTCAGAGCGAGCGTCCGGATGTCAGCACCGCGCTCCGCGCTGCGTGCGTGGGTGAACGCTCACTAAGTGTCAACATGATACTCAGCACTCTGCCGTCCCACGCCGCCGCGGTACTATATGTATTAGCAGCGCCCACTAGCCCAGTAGTTCGCAGTCGCACTCCGTCACGGCTGGTGTCGGCACGTCCGCGTGCCCACCATGTAGTGCCTAGCCGCCCACACCTCCACCGCGCCGCTACGCCGTCTGCCTGCTGCCGTTGGCCATGTTCGGGGTCGGTCGACACCGAACTCAACCACTGGTTCTCCTCAACAACCAACAACCACTGAACCTCTGACAATATTTAGGGCACCGTATCTTGGGTAGTTTCTTAGAAAATTTTTAAAATTGAAATAAAATACCAAAAATAAACAAGGTAGGCGTACGCCAGACCGCGTCGTGGCGTAACAGGCTTCGCTCAGCGCGAATCACTGGTCCGCCACTCCACGCCTGGCGCACGCCTACCTTGGCCTGCCGGCGGCTGTCTGTTGACGAGTAAGACCCTGCGATGCCAACCACTTAGTAGGACGCCCTGCGGGCGTCGCTGTTTCCGCCCGGTCGCAGCTACGCTCATGTTGTGGCAGCCGGACGTACCTTACATTGCCTTTTTATCATCGGCGCCCGTTAACCTTTCCTGAACTACCCTTTCCTAACTGAGCCTAACCTAGCCTGGTCCCAACTAACCTAACCGAGCGTAACCGTCTGAGTCACTGATCCGCTGCTCGACGACTCTCGAGGACGGGGTCCCTGGTACCGAGACCGGAGGCTGTATTCGTTCGCCATACACATACGATGCCTTTGTGCAGTGCCGCTGTTGTCGAGATGTTTCGACAACTGCATTTATGTTATTTTTGAAACTGCCGCGCCCACCGCCCCGTTTATTTTTGGCAGCACTATTCGCAGTCCTCTTTGCTCGGTCTGTACTTTTGGCGAAGGCCGCCGCCCGGTGGCGATCCCGTTAGGCGCCGGCTCACGGAGTCTCGACCTGACGGAGTGTCACTGGAGGGCATGGCGCCTGAGACAGCGAGGGGAGGGGGCGGCGGTGGTGGTGCCAACCTGACCGTCCGGCAGTCTTCGCGGGAATATTGTTATATTTCGTTAACTCAACATTAATATTATGTCTTGTCCACCGCGGTCGCTTGTGTGTTCACTGCGTAGTGTGGTTAATAATTTTGCCGCAACAATGTCGCGAGTTTAATCAACGTTGTGTTGGTAGCCCCGAAGCTGCCGGGCAGCCGAGGCTGGCAGCCGGGCCCGGGCCGGCCCGGGTCCGCGCGGGCCTCGGTCATTCCGTTCGGAGAGAGAGGAGACTGAGGTAAGCCACGAAGGGCTGGAGGGATTGGGCAGACCAGGCAACACTAGTTTGTAATTATTTTGTAAGATTCAGGCTACTTGTGCCTCTGATATTTTGTACATGACGGTTTTGATAGTTTTGGGTAATAATAATTGTTCCTACTTCTGGTGACTACTCCTTGTTATCATTTCCTTGTTCACGAACCTCTTGGACACAATTTGAATCCAACAGACGGGCTGGGGTGGACGGGAACCTCAAAACTGGACAAGCGTTTGCTTTCCTCAAAACCCAACAAATCGTGTCGGTCGGATGCGGCCCTGAGAGCGGCCCCTCGTCCGCGCCGCACACGCGGGACTGCCTCGCTGTGGGGCTCGGGCACGGCAGGCGACGCTCCACGCGTCCCTGCGCCCTCCGTGCTTACTGCACTGCCGCCTCCAACGGTGCAACCTCCCCCTTTTCTCACACTACCCTGAACACTAACCGCGGGCTCCGGAGCCGCGCCGGAACATCCGGCCTGCGCTCGGGCTGTCCCGCCCCTCACACACACACACTCCCAAGTGTCCGCCTCCCGCCCGGCGGAGGGACTTCAGTCCGTCCGACCGCCTGCTGGGTAGGCAACCCACCGCTCGCGCTCGGGCCGCGAGGCGCCACGCCATGCTGGACGCCGCCTCCCCCTTGCGCCACACTCTCCCTCTCACTCACCCGCCCGGAAAGGGGTACGCGTCTTCGCCTCCCCGGCTCTCCTCCCGCCGCGGCCCCGTCGGGGGTGCATCAACTGACCCCCCCGCCCCCCGGGGCCCGCGTCCTTAGCCAGGGCTCCCACTCACGGGGCGACATCCACGGCGGCGGCCGCCGCCACGGCTCCTCCTCGTCCTCGGCTGCCTGACTCCTCCAAAAAGGCGGCCACCGTCTTGGCTGCCGACCATCCGGTTGAGTTCTGTAAGCTGGATCTCTATTTACTCTGTCTTTGAAGCCCGAAAATTTATCTTCTACTTCACGCCAGATCTCATTGATATTAGGTATTAAATAAGACCTCATAAACAAAGTGCAAACTGCAGTAAGTCTACTGTTGTGCTCCTGATCGTTCCCAAATCTTAAAGGTTGGCGCAGCTTAAGACATTCATTTTTGAATTCCTCGAGATCAAACAAATTTCCAGCAAGCGAATCGCGAACATTTAAAATCCACTCCAGTTGAATTAATTCTGATCGAAAAGTGAACCGGTAGTACCAAATCATGTCGTGATACTTTTCCAACTCAATAATAATCCGCATCACATCTTTAACCCTCGCCTCCCTCTATAGCGTTCGCGATCTGCGTATCCATTTTGCACGGTACCGTTAGTCTACTTTACTTGTGCTGTGGAGGAGTCACCGTTGTCGCAGCGTGCGCTGACCCTCGCGCCGACCCTAATCCTATGATTGCCAGCTCCCTGCCGGCGCCAGTCCGGGCGGCGGGCCATCCCCACCGCGCCGTGCCATCGCCGCCGCGCCGTGCCGGCCAAGGCGATGCTGGCCTGCAAATCTCCCCCCTTCTAAAATTCCCTGCATACCAATGCACGGGACAAGGGAACAAAAAGCACAACAAAATGTGTGCCTACGAAAAATCAAAATAAAATTTGGGAAACGACAAAACAGAAAATAAGAAAACTACGGTCGCACAACACTGGACAGGGCCCTCCCACCACACTGAATATACGGTTAGCACATGATTTTACAAACAAAATGCATCACGACAAAATCACTGAAAAGAATTGAAAAATAGCACTTCCTGAAAACTTACTAAAATCACTGAACAAATAATGAAAAACGTACATGACCTAAAAATTACCCTGAAAATAATTGATTATCAGAACAAGACTCAAAACTGAAAAACGTGCTCGACATTAACGCAAAAACAAGACCTCTAAGTATTTAAATAGCCTGCAGAAGTTGCCACAGATTCACAAAAAAGAACAAATGGTTCAAAGAGAAATGGTACTGAAAAAAATCAAAACACATGCACCTTAAAACTGCACGGCCACGTTGTGCAATACAAACACAACACACAATATTCTAAATATAGAAGTGCTAAATCTACTAATCATGGATCTTTAACGTTGGGCGCCAAATGTAGTGGCACGAAAGAGGGGTGGTGGGGGAGCGGCCTGCTCGGCTAGCTCTTGGCAAAACTTGAGCACGGGGGCCCGCTCACTGCGCGTCCCTCTCGTACCAGCTACGACTACTTTAAGTGTGTGTCTGTCACGTGGACGGTGAGATTCTAATCGCTTTCACTAGGTCTCGTTCTTGGGGCAATGTCAAAGGAGAGCACGGGGGATTACTTAGTTAATCATTGTATTGCAAGGATACGTAGGCAGCAACTACCGTCCCTAGTCCTAGGCCGGCAGCACCGCCGTTACACTTACACCTTCCACTCCTTACCGCAACCGCTACACACCTTCTTACTCTACTCCCAACTTCGGACTGCCTCACTGCACTGTCCCCGCGCCGGACCCGAAGCCCTCCGAAGCTCCCTCGGCCGCGCTCGGCCCTTCGGCTCGGCCGGCCCGCCGCCAGCCGCACGGACAGCGCTGGAGAGCGCCGCGCTGCTCTGAACCTTCCCTTTCCTTTCGCACACACCTTTCCGCGTGCCGCGCAGCTCACAATTTGGGGCGAAATCTTTTAAACTAAATACGGGTCGTTGTCAGCCGTCTGACAACACGAAGTTGCCTTATCGTCTGACCAGATCGATGGGTCCTACGAACAAAGTCCGATGTCCTTCCCTTACGTCCAACATAGTTCGATGTCTTTCACTTGCGTTCAACAAAGTCCGAAGTCGCATTTTAGGGTGAAATGAGTTAACTGTGGATTATGATAGACGAGACCATTCTGCTTCTTTCCACACCATGATGTAAAATAGTTTCTTCAAGAAATAAGCGCATTCCGCTATAAAGCAAGTGTCCGAAGTCGCATCCGCCTTGCTCCGGCCAACAAAGTCCGTAGTCCGTGGACCGCCGCGCTACGCCGCGCTACCCCGGAACGCGTTGGCTGCCGGCTCTACCCCGCGGCGCTCACGGGCGCTCACCAAACGCCACGCCACGCCACGCCACCGCGCAACACTTGACTAAGGTACGCGGGGAGGCGGAGGCCGTCGCTTTGGGAGGTGGTTGGTGGTGTTTCGGCAGTCTTTCGGATTCAGGTAAGAAATAGAGTGACATGGAGTTCGAACTTTGCCAGAAGATAGTCGAACTAGTAAAGTTACTTTTTATACACTGGTAGTATTATAGTTTGAGTTATCGATGTGCTGTGCTGTTAAGTAAGAAACCAGTTTGCACATGGAGTTAACCTCTGATGTCATTGTTTTATACCTACCAAACAAGTTTTATAAAGCTCTGCTTCACTGTATGAGTTGTGGAGAGCTATTTTCTTCGCCACCAGTTGGCCACTGGCCAATTAGGTTAGTCTTACTCCAAGGTCTCCTAAATTTGAAAACATATCTACTGTGTTTCAGGTAACAATGAGTCAAGGGCGGAAGTTCCTAAAAATGTTAGGGATAGTGGCCCCAAAGCCCAACGCCTCAAACACTCAAAAGTGCAAAGATCTGCCCACTGCACCAAGTAAGTCTATTTTTTTTTCATTGTAATAATATTTATTTCAATGGCATGTAGTGGTTTTATCGTACTTGAACTCTATTGCACCCTTGTATTCCAGTCCGTAAGTCAAGCCGGAGATTGGCTAAGAGCCCCGTAGAAGATGTTGACGGTTTGTTCTTGTTTCACACCTGAAAGTCTTAGCTCAAGACTAGTTATTGTTTTCTCACCTGCGTTTTTTTTCTTCTTTTTTTTTTAAATTGATTTCCACCAGGTGGATGCGACTCTGACTCGGAATCCTTCACAGAGTCAGAGAAAGGTTTGCTGAATAATAACTGGCTGGAAGTACTTACAAGTAGGTTTGACTTGGGCGGGCTGTTCGAACAAGAACCTGGCAAAAATGCACAGAGATTATTTGAATGTTTTTTTTTTCTTTTTTTGTTAATGTAACTGTCTAAATTTTGGAAAGTGATTTGATAAGCTGAATACTTCTAGTTATTTTGAAGGCACTGTTAGTCAAACTTTGTGATCCAGAATTTTACTTGACTGTACACAGCAATGCACTGTATGACTAAATCTGGAGTACAATGGGAACTAAATTGAATACTAATTTTCAATATAGTATGGTATGTCAGTCAGTTTTCTGCTTGTCTAACATCTCATTTTAAAAAAATTCTAATTTACAGAGCAAAAACAGAAGAAGTCTGATGACTCTAAAGGTTTTGTTACCAGAGGAGAGATTATATCGCTACAATTTTACTTCTGCAGTATCTCCTAGTTGGCTTACGTCCTTTTTCAATATTTTCTCTAGTGACAAAACTGAGAAATAGAACTCACAACCTTCACAACTTTATGAAATAATTGCCATATAGTCATACATCCTGTCCCATGTTTTGTTTGATGCGAGAAAACTTTTGTGTGCCTCTCTTCCTTGTTTTTCCAGCTCAAACTTATTTTTTAATTTGTCAATTTTGTTTGCAGGCAATGACACAGGTAGTTTAACTTCATGCGGAACTCCAAACCTAAATGCCGCAGCAAAAGCCACATCATTGATGAGAGAATCGCTGACTTGCTCCACGACTTTGAAGACACCAAACACTTCAGGTACTCATATTTTTACAAATATCTCTGCAACGTTGTCAAATTTCTGATGTTTAGAGACAGTTTTATTCATTGTTTTGAAATGAACTCGCTTTTAAAAAAATAGTTTACATCTATTTTATGCAGAAACATAATCTCATAAACATGAAAGAGTCTTCTTAACTTTGCAAACAGCAGTTTTGCTTTAAAATTGTCTCTCTTTTGCAGTCAGTAGAATTCCAAAACTAATCAGCAGAATTCCAAAATTAGTCAGCAGAATCCCTAAATTGAACACATTAAAGGTGGAAATCTGCACCACACCTACTTCAGAGCCATCACTGGAACAGTCCCCAGGTATTCATATATTTCTTCATGATTATTTTGTATTTATTCACCAGAAGTGTCCCCTGTAAAAATGTCTCTTTCACAGCTGTTGAGACTCCATCTTCCAACCAGCTTGACCAGTCCCCAATAAATGAAATAACTTCTGCTACTTCAGGTAAATATTAAGAAGTTGTATTTGTCAGTTTTTAAGCTTAGTTTTGGCAGGAAAAATTTTAATCACTGCTGTGATCTGCTTTGGTTGCTGTCCCTTAGATATGTTTGTTAGAAATGAAACTGGCTTCATTACACCTGATGAACAAGTCATGCTTGTTAGCACTGATGTTCCCACAGCCAGTCCTGAAGTTTGTTTATCATCTCTTAATCCTGGTAAGACCACTGCCTGTTCACCAAAGTCAATTTTAATTTTGTCTGAAATCATGAGTTGCTGACTTGAGTGTCAGTTCTTCTGTGTTTTACTCGAGTATCTCTCTTGAATACTCGAACAATAATTAATTTACCAAAGATGACATGTGCATTTAAAATTGTGTCTTTTGTTTATCAACAGATCCACCCGCAAGGAAGAATTTATTTGGGAAATTGGAAGATCCATTTCTTTCTGATGATGTGCTAATTATGCCTCTGGATGAATCTCCTGACCCAGGAAACATATTAATTGTTGAGAATCACATGATAAAAATAGAAGTTTAATTCAAAGCCAATTTGAAATTACCAGGTTGCAGTAAGATTTAGTAATTTATTGGTATAAGTAATAAATATGAGGTATGGCATCTGTCGAGACAGCCAATAACCCGATGATGCACACATAAACCCCATAATAAGCACTATTACATATGTTTTCATAGCAGCCAGTGTCATCAAATTAACGTAGAGCCAAACCCAGGATCGAAAAACATTATTTTTCAACAAAAATTACATTTTGATAGACACTTGACAACCCCAGGCAAACTAGTCATTCATACCACTCCAGTTTTATCCCATTTCATATTCTGAAAAATAACCAAATGCTTGAAATAGTAGGCGCGGATTGTGCCTAAGGTACCCACAATTGACCCTGTAAGTTGTCATTTACTAAATTGTAATGTGTGAATTGATTGAGGACTTCAAACTTTAAATCAGCAATTGCTTGGAACGACACGGATGCGACTTCGGACTTTGTTGAACGCAAGTGGAAGACATCGAACTATGTTGGACGTAAGGGAAGGACATCGGACTTTGTTCGTAGGACCCATCGAGATTGGACTTTTTGTTTCTTTTAAGCATTGCCGTATGGCCCTCTATAGGAATTTTCTGAAACTGTGCAGGTGGACGCAGGATACTTTTGCAGGGCACGCTGACGTGTTTTTACACCATGAAAAAGCTTCCAAGTGGCCGAAAAGAAAAGGACGCAACAATACGCCCTTCTATGGTCCACAGGCCCAATTGATATAGATCGATAACGAGGCAAAAAATCAAAAATCTGCCTAACAGAAATATCGAGGGTGACCGGGCAAGTACAGCGAGTCTACTTTTAAACTCATGAAAAGTAACAGTTCTCGTAAAAACGCATTTGAAATTCAGCCATCTCACTCCACCCAATAGCAAAAGAAAGGGACAGAGCTACGCCCGCTCGGCTCGTCAGCTGGCTGCACCCGGTATCCCATCCTTTTCTAGTCCACTACCAAATCTTCCATCCTTCTTTTTTGTTGCGCAGCCCTTGCCGGGTACCCATTGTAGATGTGCCGAGCCGGGGCCTGGCCGAGCCACGGCTACGAGAGCGGCGACTCAAGGCAGGAGGACCGTTTCGGTGGGACCCTAACCCTCCCCTCCACCCTAGAGTACGCACAACAAGCCAAGGGACCCGAGACTCAGAGGGAGGCGTGCATTGTCGGGCCGCCGGGCCAAGCCGGGCGGGGACAACACCTTGCAGGCCAGCGCTGAGCGGCCCGCGTATGAGAATAATGCGGTGCACTGACCGTTGCTATAAAACTATAATTTTAAAACTGCCCCGTTCCATTACCAAACTAATACAAACCTTCAAATGTCCTTCAATTTAAAAAAAAATTAAATAAACTCATAAAACTTATATAGACGGTAACCTAACCAACCCAAACCTGTGCGAAACTCCGGGCCTACCAGTGTCTCACAGAGTGGGACAGTATTTTTAAAAGCTGGGACAGAGTTACAATTTTGTATATGCCCTGAAAGCGGGTTCCACAATAAGGGGGCATGATTCCAAAATGCCCCTCGACCTTTGTCGATGCGGTGCCGCGGTGTCCGGATCTGGTTTCTCTTAGCGCGGACCCGCCGGGTACGAACGTCCCTAGCAAGGCACATCTTAGCGTACAGGTACTGTAATCTTAAATTAAAGAACATTGGCTGATTGATGGCGAAGCCCTGCACCGAATGGGTCTAAAATGTTTTGTCTGTCTGTTAGTCCGCGCGATTTCTCCAGAACGGTTAGACGAAAAAAGCTCAAATTTGGACCACATCTTTCTCGCATCGTACCAAAGTCAACCTCCCCCCCCCCCCCCAGGGGCACCGCAGATCACGCGGTTTCTAAGATAATTTTTACATGTGGTCTAAAACTTAACATTCGCCGCACAGTGGTCCAGCGGGCGCCTTTTTCCGGAAAAAGTTCAAATTCAGAACTTAAATATGTACAATTTTATATTTTTTCCCGGGCGTAGGAGGTTTGAAGGGTCTAGAACCACCAGCAGAATTATCGGGAACGACACTGGACTTCCCTAAAAAAAAAATGATGTCACCCAATTGGTCAACAGTTTTCTCTGGTGTTTTTGCAGCTTTTCTACAGAGCCTTTGTAGAGACGTACAAGAAGAAAAATTGTTAATATCCGCATTTATTTCAGAGAATGCGATCTTAACTTCCGTCGGACACCTCTAACTTTGAGTGAAGCCTCACGGGGTTGGAGAAAATAGGTAAAAAGTAGCGGCGTCGGAGGCAGATTTGTTTCTCTCGTTTTTTTTTGACTTCTTTCAAAAACACACCATAACACATGAGTGCGCGACGGTCTAGACTAACGAGAATGCTGTCCCGCACTCATCCCTGCAGAGAACGCCTGCTCATACCTGCTCTTTCTCCACCAAAGCTATCGCCAGCAGGTGTCATCGAGCTGCCCTTGCGAATTTCTATGAAAATAGGGTGGGGATAAGAGGGAGGGGGTGATATACACATTTAAGAAATAAAAGAATTATATGCGCAGCGTTGATTGATGGGAGAATTTTACAAGCGCCCTGCATGCCGTCCGTGATCCGTACCAAACTTTTCTGTATACGCTGTCACATTCGTTCATAGACCTGGTGGCACTGCTATGTTTTAATGCAACCTCCCCCCCCCCCCTTTCCGCCGCGTATTCCCTTACGTGTTTAGACGTGCAGTTACCGGTCCGTACCGAATACCAAACTTTTCTGCTATACGCTGTCTCGTTCGTTCATAGACCTGGTGGCACTGCTACGTTTTGATGCATCTATGGACGATGTGTAAACGTTTATGGTAAAGATAAATGTTATGTGATATTTTTTTCAATTTATGGATATGAAAATAAATATTACTTCTAAATGAAATTAAGTTCGTGTTTCTTTTATCCAATATCGACTGTAGGTTACTCTAAATAAAAATAATGGATGTTGAAAATCCCTTGCAAATGTTCAAAATGACTTCTTTTCGTTAAAAACTATATTTTATTATAGTTTGTTGAGACAGTTTATGTCTGACAGTCAAATAAACAACAAAATTGAACTCAGCGACCCCGAAAACCTATATTGCAACCCCAAAATCTCATAGAAGTAATTTTTTCCGGGAAAACTGGGGTGCTGGACCACTGTGCACCGGTCCGGTAAGGTCTGTTTGCGCCATGCGCCTGTCAGGGAGGGGCGGATTAGTGACTCAAGTGGGTCACGCCCGGTTAGGTACGGATTGTAGGGGCCTGGGTAGGTTAGGACTGGTTGAGTGGCATTAATAACGAAAGGGTGATGCAAGATATGTTCGGAAGTGAGAACATGAGCGCGGTGGCGACCGCGCGGACCGACTGGCCGCGCAGGGTCCTACCAGTTAGGTGCCATCGCCGGCAGACCAAGGTAGGCGTGCGCCAGGCGCACCCAGAAAAATGATATCTTGGATCAAGGTTAGACTGACCTTAAAAACACTAGTCTTGAACTTTCCAAGGTTGTAAACCTTGACTCAAGCTATTCTTTAACTTCGTTCAGGAACAGTCTTGATTCATGTGTATAAACCTTGGAAAGTTCAAGGCTAAGGCTACGTTTTTTTGGGTGCGTGGAGTGGCGGAACTGTGATTCGCGGTGAGCGAAGCCTGTTACGCCACGGTTTCCCTGGCGAAAATGGAAACGCTCTCGGAGAGCGTGTTGAAGGCGTTTGAGGGCGTTTGTGGGCGTATTAGGGCGTTCTGAAGGCGTTTCTGAAACGCCTTCGAAGAGAGTGAACAGACACGCCTTTGACAACGCCTTCCGAGGGCGTATTGTCTACGCTCAGCGAAGGCGTTTGAGAGCGTGTTGCGCGAGGGCGTATTAAGGCGTATGGAAAACGCCCTCACTCCGCCCTTGGAAGGCGTTTGCTGGGCGTTGCGAAAACGCTCTTCGCGGAGGGCGGATTTTAGCCTATAGCAAACGCCCTCACTCCGCCCTCAGAAGGCGGTCCGCTGGGCGTTTCGAATACGCTCTACGTGTAGGGGAGCCCGGGCGGGTCAAAAACGTTCTCACTCCGCCTTCCGAAGGCGTATTCTGGGCGTTCTGAATACGCTGTGCGCGGAGGTGAGTCTGGGCGGACTGAAAACGCCCTCACGCCGCCTTCCGAAGACGTTTGCTGGGTGTATCGGATACGCTCTTCCGCCTCAAAAGGATTTTGTATATGACTGTGCGAGTTAGTCGGTATTTTGATGGCGGATTCAAGCATTCGTCTGCTTTCATACACTGAGTTTGTATGTTGATTGAGGCATGATGATTCAGTTGATTCAAATATTCCGCAAGCTATCCGAGAAGCCGTTAAAGAAATGGATTTTAAAATACGTGCACGCATTGAGGTCCGATAAAGGATTGAGTTTGATGTCTCTCTGTTCGTCTCCGTTCGGAGAGAACGTGTGGATTTACGGACCGTGTCAGTGCCGCCACACCACTCCGATGCACGAATCCGTCGCCTCCCTCTCCGCTGCCTCAACTTGATATGGAAAACCTCTGACCGCCCCATATTTCCCTTCCGCTCGCACTTAGCAGCGCGGCGACGCGTCCTTTGCCCCCACCTCCCCGCTCACGGCTAGCGACGGCGCGGCGGCGCGCGCGCTGCCCTGCAGCCACGGAAGGCTAGCGCTAAGGAGGGATCTCCTCGGGTCCCCCTCCAGTGTCCCTCCGTGGCCCCCCCTCCCCGCTCCACTCCCTCTTCCTCCCGCCGGAGCCCCCACTCATGCGCTGCGGCAGGGCGTGTGAGAGCGTTTTGCATCCGCCCTGCGTGTTCCCTCCGAGAGCGTTTACTAAACGCCCTCAAACGCCTTTTACGCTCTCCGAAGGCGTTTAGCGTAAACGCCCAAAGCGTGACAAACACGCCTTCCGAGGGCGTTTGAAACTCTCGGAGAGCGTGAGCAAAACGCCTTCCCAGACCGGATGCAAGAGCGTTCACTCCGCCTTCGATTTTCGCCAGGGTTGGCGTACGCCTACCTTGTTGTGTAATCTGAGTTTGGCGCTAAGAACTTAAGAGAAATAAGTTTGGCTTCGTTTCTGTAGAATGTAATTTGTTTTATTTTTTGTTTTATATTTTAATTATAATTGATTCAGACAAAAGAAGCATGGTCAGTGGCATTGTAAGCCATGAAGAGCTTTGTTCACGACTCTGCGTGTGACGTCTTCGTTCCGCGAGTCATATTTCTCCCTCATCGCGCTCTACATCGGTCGTGAGGCCCGCTGATTATTTTCGTGACGCTTGACGGGGAACGAGCAGTAAGATCTTCAGCGACCGTATAGCCGCGAAGGTGCCACGGTACCTGCAGTGTGCGTGACCAAGACCAGCACTCTACGGCACCGTACAAAGCATCACCTGACATGGTAAGCTCGGTGGGGATAGTGCGGTTCACACAAACCCGCGCCACCCACCAATGCAATGCACAAAGTGATAATTTGCACTATACACGCACGATTATTGTGCTTCACAAACTTGTAAAAATCTTTTTCGTTGCATGGTCACAATTTTTACATTCTAACGTGCGGAAGGTGGTCCTTCCCTCCGTCAAGCCTCGGCGCCTGTTCCGGACCGCTCAACTGGCAGGACCTTAGTCCTGGCCCGTTTGTGGGGGCCTCCGCCGGCCTCGCCTCGAGCTGAGTTCGGTGGTGCATGCTGGTTTTGGACCGATAATAATTGCAATCCTCTGCCCATCCCGAATCACTAGTGCGCCTTGCAGGCGCACCACATGCGGCGGCCAGCCCCAACCTCACAAATGTGACAACATTGCAAAGTCAAGTGTCTGAATACCATACGCAAGTGAATGTTTTTGAGATGCTTTAAGTTATCTTAACGTTGTTCAGTTGTTTCCAAGCATCTGAAAAACAATTAAGTCGCATGTTCTCCCCTAGGCGGACGTACGCGTCTGAACGCTTTTGAGATACTCCCAAGCATCTGAATTGACTTAGGACTCTTTGAAGGATCTGTAAAATATTCTATCCTATGATTCGAACTTTCTCTGTAAACGATAAGTTAGCGCTCACACGACCGCCCGAACGAACAAACAGTCGGCATCATAGTGTAAGCCCGGCTCCTGTCCGTTCTTAATCAAACGTGTTAGGATGTGATAACATTAAAGTTAAAAGTGCTGTGTGCCACGCAAGACCAAGCGTATGGTAAATTAATGCACGGCAATGAGCAGCATCCTGTCCTGTCCCATTCGACTTTGCCGTGACGTCGTTCGATGCTGCTTTTGTTTCAGGTCCTATTCGGGCCGTGCATTTGCGCCACAGCTATGCTGGCGTTCCTTGCTCATCCAGCTGATCTACATAGGACACCGGTAAGCAGACGGCTTCTTCCGTGCAACTGCCGGGGAATCCGCGGGACTCGCGAGGCTGCTGTAATTGATTTGAAGATGATTTGGTAGTGGACTCGAATAATGCAGACGGCAGATTGCAGATGATTTCCGCAGATTTTGAGAGACTTCTGTCGTAGCATTGTATCTCGTGGTCTGTCCAGCGACTCGACCCTCCACGAAGAAAAAATATTAGCTACACAGCTCAATCGTAGCTTCATAGCTAAAAAACTTTGCTTCTGGAGGGATAAATATTATGTTTGCTACCCAGTTGAAAATATTAGCATCCTCTTTTGAACTGTGCAGCTAATAAAAATTAGCTGCGAAGCTGGTGAGTTAACAAATAAATATCTGGTCCGACCACCAGGAGGAAATCGCGATTTCAGATCGGTAATTGAACCCCGGATGTTTGGCTTCGAAAACCGTAGCCGATAACCACACGGCTATGCTGCGTGAGATCTGGGTGGAGTGTCTGAGGAGAGCTTTATATCGCGCTGGCGATAGCTAGGGTTTCTCAATGTTATTTCCCCCTTTGCTAAGGGTTTGCTGCCCAGCTAACTTCTTAGCAGCCGAGCTAAATTATGCCAGCTTATATTTTTGACGATTCCTGCAAAAAATTATTAGTTGCATAGCTAAATGTTCTGTATAGAGCTAACTAATTAGCGGAGCAGCTAAAATTTGTCAGACAAGGAATATTAGCTAAATTAGCCAACCCTTTTTTTTTTGCGTGTCTCTTGTCTCGAGGCCCAGTCGGGTTGGATCAAGTTCACATGCACCTTGTATGCGCCTCTAGGACGACGATTATTCGCTGTCTAAGTCGCTGATGGTAGAATTTCAAAGAGTGCGATACTGGTCAAGTTTGACCTAAAGAAATTGCGTGTTTGATTCAAGACTCGCGAAACAGAATAATTTCGCCGTTTTAGGTAATAAGTGTTCGCTGGGACGATTTTCGATGTTTCAGAGCGAAAATTATCGCTGATTCAGCAGATATTTTTGCTGAATTAGGAAAGAGTAGTTTGCTGCTATAGCAAACATTTGTTAACCGATTTATGTTTGCTCACTTACTGACCATGTTATCGCTGTGCAAGTGAAACAGTTTGCGAAAACAGCGAACACAAAAATAAAGATGGTCTAACGACGGCCCACTGAATAAAGGTGACCTCTAGCAGGCAGAATACATGCACGTCTGTTTGGCTTAACGGACAACCCCAAGATCTGCGGTTCGAATCGCGGGATCGAACATGTGTTGTAGCGCTATAACTTGCACCAGTACCAGCGCTCACGAACACAGCTTAAACAGGGCCAGCCGCATCCATTCGCCAGTATTGGAGCGAAAGGTCCCGTCTCTTATTTTTCAATTTTTGTCGTCTCGTCTGGTCCAGCGAAAATTTTTCGCTGTTTCAGCAAAAATGTATTTACCGAACAAAAGTTTGCTGAAGTCGCAAATTTTTGCATGGGTCCTTGAACAACGAAAAAAATTGCGCCAGAATAGCGCAAAGTTTGATAAAACAGCGACATATATTTTCCGCGCTTTAGACATGAAGCAGACAAGGCCAAGGGAGGAGGCTACTAATTCGTCGGTCTGGTCACGTGAACAGAAATTGCGTAGCGATGAATTTCTCATGCACAATGTTCGCTCCGGTTCGTGGGTCATTGATTCAGCTACCGTGGTACACTGCGCAAGCTAAAGCCAGTGGCGCGGCGGCGCCATCTCTCGGATACCGATTCTAACCGGCAACTGCCTTCTGTGTCAGCAGTAGTCAACAGCGGTCGTGGCAGTGAATCGCCTAGCACGTCGATGTGGCCCGGTGGCTCAGGGGGCTAAGGCGACGCGCCGATGCCGTCTGCGGGGCGGCCGCTGGGCGCGGGTTCGATTCCTCTGTGGCTTTTATGTTAAATCGGATGTAATCAGGGTAAGCCATGACCACGGCGTATGTAGACTTAAACGTCAGGCTTGAATTCGAGACATTTGAACGCAACAAAATTAGACCTACAAGACTCCAGCTTACAGTGAGTTCTAGTTTTAGACTTGAAACAAAACATCCGTGCTCTTACACAAATGTTTACAAAACCGGCTTGTGTATAATATTCTACATACTTATACATGAATTCGTACGTTTGCTACGTACGTTTTTACACATAAATGATTATGTACAAAAAAATATTTGTACACCATTTTTGTACAGGTGCTGTTCGCTTGATTACTAGCGAACAGATGTTTGCTCCAGAAGTAGTGTGGAAGATTGCTGGTTAAGAGCCATCTTACAAAGCTGTACATCGCATTACATACCGTGATTCGATCCCAGGACCCTTTCGTCATCTGCTGGATACGGTACCCGAGACGCCAAGCAGACATTCATGCCACACTTGCCTGTAGGCACCTTTAATTCGTAGAGAACCGTTGGAGCAACTTGGTGTTTGTGTTCGATGTTGCAACAAACACGTTCGCTCGCATAGGGGCGTGTCTATTGGTAGGAATTACTACGAATAGCGGTCGAGGTCCTTATCCGTAGGAATTACTACGAATAAGGACCCTAATCGTTTTATTCGTAGTAATTCAAAAGAAAACCACCGGAATTTTTCAGAATCGCCTTATGATTTACTACGAATGGCGGTCGAGGTCTTTATTCGTCGTAATTCCTACGAATAAAGACCCTAATCCCTATTTGTAGTAAACTCGTAATAATACTGTCCAAAGTGCCCGAGGCATACACAACTGCAAGCCGTCCTGCATACCGTTCTGTATGCAGTTAAAATGAGGAAATTAAATTTATTTCTATTTAGTTAATTTTTTTTCGATTAGGTTAGGTTAGCTTGGTTGAGGTAAGGTTAGGTTACCTTAGCTAACCTAAACTAACCTAACCTAGTTAACAATAATAGAAGAAATATAAATTAAACGAAAGTAAAATTAATTTCCCGGTTTGCAGTTTGGTATGCAGTTCGTTTTGTATGCCGTTTGAATTTTCTCAAGCTCCTCGACCGCTATTCGTAGTAAATCATTAGGCGATTCTGAAAATTCCGGTGGTTTTCTTTTGAAGTACTACGAATAACGACTAGGGTCCTTATTCGTAGTAATTCCTACGGATAAGGACCTCGACCGCTAGTCGTAGTAATTCCTGCAGATAGGCTTTCGGAATCTTACCGGTAGTAATTCCTACCAATAGACACGTCCCTCGTGTCCCTAGTGAACAAGGTCGGTAGATGAGCAAGCAGCTGTCAACCAACATACGTTTACTAGATCAGCAAACTTAACTAAGCTACTTCGGCAAAGATGTCTACTGAATAAGCGATTATGTACCCCAGGATACCAAAAATCATCGCAGCAAAAACTAATTAGCTAAAACAGCAAATAATGTTTTTCCGTGTTGGACACTGTGTACAAATCTATTCATCATCATGGATGAATTCGTACGTAATTATGGATGCTTAAAAATGCTCATAATTGTGTACAAAATTGTGCACAGTACGAACAATTTAGCGAGTTTGTTTGGTGCGGCCCCCAGGCGGAGATCCTGCAGTGGCTGGGCTATCCCTCCGAGGTGCACCGCACGACGACGGAGGACGGCTACGTCCTGCAGCTGGACCGCATCCCGCGCCACGGCCGCCCCGCCGTGTTCCTGGCCAACCAGATGGCCGGCTCGGCCTCCGCATACCTGGTCCTCGGCAAGGGCCGGGCCCTGGGTGAGTAGGTCTCATCACAAGCCCAATTTGTACATCATTGTGTACGAAAATGTAAGTAATTATGCATAAATTTGTACATTATGGCTTATGTACATGTTTATCCATTAATACGCGCAAGAAAATTGTACACAACTCGTTACTGTGTGAAGGAATGCGGAAGAAACACACGCACGGTTATTGAGTGTATCGGCGTTAGATGCGCCAATATTCCTGTCTATACGATTGTGTTTGACTTTTTTTTTTATAGGACGCCGACTATTCCGCAATGTTTTCTTGCATGAAATCGAATGTAAAGTGGTGCAAATTGCACAGAAAAGCCATTCGGAGAAAGAACAATGTTGTATTTTCTCTATGATGGTAACGCAGTTATGTTTACTCATTATTTGTACTGCACTATGCCGCTCAGATGATTTTTGTACTGTGCCTGCCTGGTCAGTTTCCTGTGTGTCTCCACCCATTGAACATCATTAGTGCTCAACCTGGCCCTTTATTTCTTCAAGAAAAACAATGATTTCAGTTGGAGACTTGCTCATTCGGGAACCATATTCGTCTTCTCTGGGCTGAAGTGCAATATGTACTTGGCTGTCACAGCTGTGAACTAGATAACTGAACAACGATTTAGGATCAAATGCCACCGGCTCGTTCCAGATTCGAATCCACGACCTCTAGGCTGGTAGCCACTCACAATAATGAAATAATAATTAAATAGCAGCAAATCCTGACCCCCTCCCATAGTGCTCAAGTCATTTAGGAATGATGTGAACCCGTTAAAAATGGCTTAATTCTGAGAAAACGGCATTTCAAAATTATTTTTTTTGTCATTTTAGAATTGCGGATCATCGACGACATTGCCATTCTGAAACAGTATTTAAGTGTTATTTTCAAATATCCTTAACCATAGCCAGCCATTTTAAAATTGCGATGTTGGAAAAGTGTGGCGACGCCAAATAATTTGATTGTAATTGAACCGAGAGCACTGGCCGAGAGCATGATATCGAGTAATGTTGTTTACTTCGGTAGACTTGACTTTTCTGATTGTAAGTAATCTCAGACACGTGTATAAATTGATTACTGTTGCAGTCTGGTGATTTGTGACGATTCATACGTTGTGCGAACATGTCACGTGACGAATGAACGTCGTAAAGTGTCGACACATTCGGGTGATTGATAAATCGTCACAGAAATTCTCGTCAGTTGACGAACAAATTTTACAGTGCAGAATTAATCTCGACGGCAGCAAACAGATCAAAATCGGCAGTTATGCGGCGTATGCTAACATATATTATTGTGGGATAGGTTGCGTCCTGTACGATGCCGGGTTCGATGTGTGGCTGGGCAACTTCCGTGGCACCCAGTTTTCTCTTGGACACCGGACTCTGTCTGCGAAACAAGACAAGTTTTGGGATTTTGGGTAAGCTTTTTCAAATGTCAACTACAGACGTTTAGGTTATTTTGAGCTCGTTCCGTTGCCCCCCTTCCCCGCGCCCCCGTTCTGGCGCCCCTGAGGTTCGCCCCTTTTGGGCCTTGCAGGTGGACCCTTACGGCACAACCCCCCCCCCCCCCCCCCCGGATAAAACGAAGTTGTATACGTATATACGTACGATTTACGGGTGTGTACACATTGTATCTTGTTGTATAATAGTGTGTATAACCTGTATAGTGTGACACATCTATGTTTGATCTGTATACCATCCGTATATATATTGGATGTACCCTATATACAAACCGTATTCAGTTTGTATACGTTCTGTATAAACTTGTATACTAACTAGTATACGAACATATATACAATTTGTATGCGGTTTGTATCCACAGAATCTGGTATATGCATTGAATATGATATGTTTATGAGTGTATATGGCTGTATAGGAAGGACTATGACAATTGTATCACAGTATGGTAAACAAGTTCTGTACAAATCGTTTACACGTTAGATACAAAGTACATACAAATGAGATACAGATTAAGTGCAAGTTGTGTAGACGTTGATACAACTTGTATACGTTTCTGTACACATTCTTACACGATCTCCTGTACACGTGTATACGATTCTTATACGATTTCCTACACACCTGTACACTATTCTTATACGATTTCCTATACACCTGTATACAATTCTATATACCATCGTATGCATCTTCAACTCTTTATGCCGACTAGAAATGAGGTGGCAGCCTCTGCAAAAAGTGCGCCGCTAATTTTGTTAGCGGTGTAGATGGGACATTGGACAAGGGATTCCGGAATTCCTGAGCCCTTGAAATCCCTCTGAAGTCCCTACAGGCGCTGAAAGGGTACCACCTTAACCTGAGCAATCTGCGTTCGATTTTTGTCAACGACATAGCAATAGAATGGCGATGAAACGCCTGCAGGTACTACGTAGCACTGAAACTCACTGGGATGAATAAAATCACCCAAAATGTGAAGGAAAATGCTAAAGTAGAAACTGGCGCCACGAGCAAACAAGGGACCCGGACATTGCAGGGAGAGGACTTCGGAGGGACTTTGAACTTCACGTAATTCCTTTTTTGTCCATATTTCCAAAAGGGACATAGGGCGTACCATTTAGGACCCACCTAGGAACATCATTTTTCATTACGGCAGTTCTAACCCAGGCGAAAATCGGTGGCTCGCGCGTCGCTCGCGCGTCGCTCGCGCATCGCTCGCGCATCGCTCACTGTGATCCATGGCGCATAGCTCGGCGGAGGGCCACGGCCGAGCGATGGGCGAGCTGGCTATGGACGCGCTCGGCTCTCCGGACATCCACGGCCGAGCGATGATCGAGCCGCGGCATCGCCCTGCAGGCAGGCTCTGCTGTGAGCGGCGGGCGAACTACGCGCTGGGTCGCCGGCCGCCGCCTGTGCGCGCCTGGAGCAAAGGCAACCCCTGCGCGCGTGATGCAGCCGCAGGGCGCTGGGCGGGGTAAGCCGTGGCCCCTGCCGAGCCACACCCGGGCGCTGGCCGGCCGGGGACCTGCGGAGCCCCGCCCGAGCCACGGGCGAGCGGTCCCGCGGCTCTCAGACCGCGCCCGGCGGCTGACAAACCCAAGGGCCCCGCGCGAGCTATCTTGTCGCTCACCGAGGGCACCGCGCGAACGTAGCCGCCGCTCGCCCATGGCCCAGTACGGCGCAAGGCGAGCGGTGAGCCTTGAGCATGGCTCGCCCGTAGCTCACGGAGAGCCACCGATTTTTGCCTGGGAACCTACCCAGACCAGAAATAACCTCCTTGCCGAGCGTAACCCATTGAGTCACTCATCCGCCCCTCCACGACAGGCGCGGGGCGCTTACTGGCGCCGACCAACCGGCAGATTTGTAATTTTATACCACTTGGGAATATTGTCTTAAAAAAAACGCCTAAGCTGTGGTGCCCCTGAGGTGAGGTTGGCTCTGGAATGACGCAAGAAAGATGTGGTCCAAATGTGAACCTTCTACGACTAACCGTTCTCGAGAACTCGCGCAGACAGACAGCTGGACAGACGCACACAAAATATTTTTGGGCTAGTCGGCCCAGGGCTTCTCTATCGCTTGAGACACCAAGATGAAAATGAGCTGATACGTCAGCTAAAATAGCTTATTCTTAGCTGCTACAGGTAGTCAATTTTTTTCGGTGCGGGCTGCGAACATTCGTTGGAGTCATCTGCGCAGGTGGCACGAGAACGGTGCGCTGGACAACCCCGCCATGATGGAGTACGTGCTGCGGCACACGGGGCAGCCGCAGCTCGTGTTCGTGGGCCACTCCATGGGCGGCACCACGCTGCTGGTGACGGCGGACGCCAGGCCTGCCCTGCTGCCCCGCGTGCGCGCAGCCTTCCTGCTCGCGCCCGCCGCCTTCATGGGCCGCACCCGCGAGCGCAGCCTCCTGGCGCTGCACCGGGTGGCCAACGCGACGCAGGTGAGCGCCGCACGCAGTAACGATCAGCACTGAAGGATTTGCAGGACTTTTGGGGGTGTCTTGTAGGAGTTTTTGTCAGATTGCCATTTTAATTAGAACGGCGTTGCGCGACCCCTTTCGATGATCCAAAAAAAGAGATGAAATAATTTTCGCTTATGGTTTTTGAGGTAAAACCGGAATCCGAATGAGCCCAATAAGATTTTAACACTTTTGGCAGGTGACCCCCTCGAGGTCGACTTACTGTGCACAGTATAGGGTAACTTCTAGGTACACGCGGGCAGGGGCAGACCATCATAATTCTATTAATTTCACTAAATTGGGCATAAATTGCAAATTTAAAAAGTTTGTGAAAGCCAAACGGTTTGAGATATCGATGAACGGTAAAGTTCAGCGGACAGAGTTCGTAGAGGCGAATGAATCACATACAAGTGAGCGAATTCGCATCAAAATTGACCGATTTGGAGGACTTTTGGGGTCCCTTATGGGAGTTTTTGTTGAATTGCCATGTTGGTTAGAACGGCGTTGCGCGACCCCTTCCGGTGGTCCCAAAAAATTATAAAAATTAATTTTGTTCATGGTTTTTGACGTAGAACCGGAGTCCGAATGAACCTCATAAGATTTGAACACTTTTGGTAGGTGACCCTCTCTAAGGTTCAATCTGACATCGAAGCCATAACTAGGGCTCTCAAGAACCTTTCCACACAAAATTTTGTAAAAAGTCGGTAGAAAATTTGAATGAGTTACTGACAAAACTGTGAATCACCGTCCCAAATGGTCTTCAAAATTGGAATCATGCCTCAAAACCCCCATAAACCGAATTTGACGTCAGTCGACCGAACGGTGCTCAAGCTAGGATTTATGCCAACCTTCTTTTGATTCTGGCCCACAGTGCGCCTGCTCAGTTCATTTTTGGCCCAGTCCAAAACTGAAAAATATTTCTGGCGCAGGCGGTCTTTATCGCTCAGAACTGCAGCAGGGGCAAGTCCGCCCAACTCTCCGATGCGTCTAGGAGTGACACGCCGCCTAGGAGGCTCGGGCGTATTTTCAGATTCAGGATTCAGATTCAGGTTTTGGGCCTCATTCATCCCAGATTCTATTGAAATCATCTTCACCCGCAGAGTTGTACAGGTCGCATAATGCCTAAGCTGATTGGTTGGCTCCTGTGGCAGTACATTGTTTGCTCTGCAAGGACCTCGCCAACTGTTTGGGAGGCTCACAAACTCTTGGTGCTAGTTTAAGGGACAAAAGCGTCGGAAATTGATACATCTTAATTTCCAACCCACGCAATAGAGGCC
>CM049592.1:1930558-2227251 GCA_026979955.1 Megalurothrips usitatus
AACGCGACGGAACGCATTGTTGGCCGTTACCGGCGGCTCGACCCAACACGGTAATACTCGACACCTACGGTCTATAAAAGGTGCAATAACCCCGATATCTTTTGAAATCTTTATTAAAATTTAAACAAATTTCCAATCCACATCACTCACCGTTGATACCCCCTGAATACCATATCCGTGCCTTGAATAGTTTTCGAGTGCATATTTTAACGTTTTAGATTCAGAAAAAAAACTATCGAAAAATTGGAAGCAATATTTAATTTCATCAATCTTGTCACTATTTGCCCAGGACTTAGCCGCTAGCCGCTATACGCCCAGCAGCGGAGCACGCTGTATGCATTGTTGCCTGGGCTCAGCGGCTCGTCACAAGTCAACCGCTCTGCAATCTACGTTCTCTAAATTCCATGAAATCGATAAACTTTAACTATAGATAGCGGTAAATTATACCATTTTCAAAGCCACATCGACATGCGATCAAAACGCCGCGTAAACGATTTCCTTACGTAACGCGGTTTTCGAGTTGAAAGGGGGTCTTAACATTCAAGGCTGGCGCATTACTCGTTCTTTTTTGCTTCTACGTCATCGTGGTACGACGAAGCAAAGAACGAGTGAAAAGCAGGTTTGGCCTGTTTTGGCTGTTTTTGACCCTTTTGACCGCGATATCTCAAAAACGGTAAGAGATACGACGTTTTCCTTTAAATTTGCGCCCCTGCGAAATTCTACTTTGTCGAGATTGACCTTAGGGGATCCATATTTTTTTCTTACCGCCATCTTGGTTTTTGGGTCTCACGTCTGCCCTAAAATGGCCGTCCGCGACCTCTAAATATTAAATTTTTCAAAAAAATTTTGCACACGCTATTTTGAGGCCCAATAGCACAGTTTGCCGGGGTAGACCCGTGCGCCGCCGCGCCGCCGCCGCCGCCGAATTTGCGGCGCCGCCGCCGCCGTAAAAAATTAACCGGCGCGCCGCGGCGCGCCGCTGCGCCGCCGCCGCCGGGCTGACCGGCGCAGCGCGGCGCGGCGTGGCTCTCGACCCTGGCAAGGCACGTCTTGGCCGTGTCCGCCACGAGCAATGCGTTTACATAGGCATCATAGCAAGAGCTTGGTACCTATCACACTCTTACAAGCTTGTGGTGCCTCGCCACGCTTTTCCTAAAGCGTAGTAGCCCATCACACTCTTCCTTAAGTGTGGCACCCATCAGACTTTAGGAAAAGCATGTTACCACACACTTGGGTTTGTAGGGCAGTTAGTAAAAATGTTTCCGGAGGACTTCAGGAATTCCCAATATTTTTTAACAGTTCTTCACGGTGAAAAAGAACAAGACTGTCCGGGTGAACGCAGGGCGTTCATGGAGAGGCTCGTTCTCTGTGCGCACGTACCTTACATGAATTTCTATTATTTTTTTTTACGGAGTTTCGTAATAGTATCTCACATAGAAGCAAAAAGAACAAATTTAGCGCTCGTCTTGTCCGTTTCTACTTTCATCTCGAAAATTAAATAACGTAGGAATGTTCTAATGACGCTGTTTTCATCGGTCCGCAAACTTTTGGTAAAACACGAAAAATAAAATTACTCTTTTTCTGAGACCGAAGATGGCCGCTAGAGCAGGCGCGGTCGCGGTCAACAATCGACTCTGCCGTGGTGCCGCTCGGAGCAGTTTGTTCGACAATAGAGAAAACGCGGGACGCGACAGCGGCTACGTCCCAATGATGTGTTAGGAAAATATCGAAAAGATATTTTCCCATTACGTTTATGATTGTAATGATTGGCATCAATGGTGTCATCTAATTTATTCTTTTTTGATCTGGAACTTGGATTTGACAGAGATCAGACGACGAGTACGTCCCGGCGTTCTCCGTGGCAGTTTTTATTTTTATATTATTCCCTACATTCAGTAAAACTTAGTAGCTGCAATTCACGGGCGGCCCAATTACTCCGAGCGGCACCATGAGGCGTCTTTTCGTTTCCCAACCTCTCGCTACTGCTTCACTTTCCGATTGCAGTTTGGAGGGGGTTGTGACGTCACGATATGGGGCGGTAGGACCTACCCCCCTACCATCTCGTGGGGGTGGATTGAATGGTAGCGGTAGAGGATTGGGGGGCGAAGATTAAGGTCTTCCCTCTTCAAACACACAGCCTATAGCGAATTCGAACTACTTTGCTGCATTGACGCGATAGAAAACAGTTTTCATCCCCAACCTCGTTAATTAGCATTCCCACCAGCCCAGCCACACTCTTCTCCATACTTTCCATTTTTCCTCTAACAGCGTAAACACGACTATCTCAAATGTCCTATCGAACCCGTCTTGAAGCGTTTAAGATCACGATTAACAACTCTTTGTACCTTTTGACATAAATGCGAAAACTGACATTTTTGAGGGCCCGTAGCTCCTAAACGAGGGCCGGTCCCACCCTTTTTGATAGCTTCATTAGTATCTACATCAAAAAAGGTCTCGAAAACCATTTTTATTTTTATGATTTTGGAATGCGTTTACTAACTTAATTTTCGTGGCAAAAGCCAAAAAATCGCTTATTTTTCACTGACACCTAAATTAAAAGCCGAAACTATTGGTCCAATCTCGACGAAACTGACATTGCTAGAATGAAATCGACCCTTCTGAATCTAACAAACTTAGTTCGGAAGCTGTACGACAAACGGTTTATAAGTTAATTTTCACATCCCAATATTTTTAAATTTTGGAGCAAAATAAGTGACCAAAAAAATCTAAACACCCAATATTGAAGGTTTGAAATTTTGGAATCTGAGGTTTCTCGACCTCCACATTAAGATAAACTTTGCCCCGTTAAAATCGTACATCGTGACCTGCCGCGGTGGCCGAAAGAGCGTGGAACGTCCGAACATTCATTAAAAATACATCTACCCAAATTTAACTTGGTCATAATGCATGCATTAGCAACATTATCACAGAATGGGTCACTAGATCATTAAGGAACAGAAAAGTATTTACATAGTCACTAGAATTACAGTGAAACACCATAGGACAGGACAGAAGAAGTACAAGGAAGTTTTTTATTGGCTGAGCGAAAGCGAAGCCCTGGACCGACTAGCTCCAAAATGTTTTGTCTGTCTGTCTGACGGTCTGCGATTTCTCGAAAACGGTTAGACGTACAAAGCTCAAATTTGGACCACATCTTTCTTGCATCATACCAGAGTCAACCTCCCCTCAGGGGCACCGCAGCCGAAGCGGTTTTATTACGATATGATGGACTATTGGGTATCGATAGGTAATTCAGGTGGTTCAGTTCAGAAGAGTATGTATTCAAGACAGACAGTAGCACGGCTAATTAGTCAGAATGAAGTCCGCCCTGCACTCACCCACCGGAGCGTCCGCTGTTGTTCGTCGTCCGGTCGCATCTGCCCGTCGCTTCGCGCCGCGCGCCGCTCGAGGGCTTGTTGCGCTACTTAGGCGCGGCGCTCCGCGACGGTCAGATGCTTAGTTTGCAAAACTAGTCGCGCAGTGCGGGCTGGGTCCCCAAAACTAGGTTATGGGTGATAACAGTTTCTTAGATAATTTTCACATGTGGTCCAAAATCATAAATTCACCGGTTGGGTTAGGTCAGTATGCGCCATGCGCCTGTCAGGAAGGGGCCGATCAGTGACTCAAGGGGGTTACGCTCGGTTAGGTTAGGTCAGTGGGGGCCTGGGTAGGTTAGGCGCGGGCAGGTGAGGTTAGGTTAGGACTGGGTGAGTGGCATTGATAACGAAAGGGTGACGAAAGATTCGTTCGGAAGAGCGAACATGAGCGCGGTTGCGACCGTGGGAAAAGAGTGACGCCCGCAGGGCGTCCTACCGTCTGGCCCCGGCACCCGCAGGGTCCTACTTGTCAGGTGACAGCCGCCGGCAGGCCAAGGTAGGCGTGCGCCAGGCGTGGAATGGCGGAACAGTGATTCGCGATGAGCGAAGCCTGTTACGCCACGACGCGGTCTGGCGTACGCCTACCTTGTATTTAGTTTAAGACAAAAGATCCTTTTCAACAGATGTCATAGGGACAATGGGTGGACACAAATTACTAAGAGCACAGCACACACGGATAGCATAATCAATTCTGGCCGAAGATTCAGCGCGTGGGCATCTCAACCAATTATGACGGAGGTCGGTGTCAATAATTCGAAATTTTCTGCGGGCCAGACCAATAGAGTATTTCACTGCATCCAAACCGGATCCAAAGAAGAACATCACGACGCCGAGAGCTGTATCCGATATGACAAATCGGGGCCGTAGACCTCCGATGCTCCGGCGTAGGTCCGCCATGCTGGATGCCCGTATTTAGTTGTCAGAATGTTATTACCATCCAAATAGAAAGGGAAAGAGTCGCGAGGTATAACCAACTCCTCTGTACAAACATGATCGTGCACGCTAGCACCTACCGTTGCCTTCAGGCGGTCCATAGAATCTCACGCGGTCTTTGTCTACAACGGAGTTGTTGACATACAAACCCAACGCGGCGGTCAATGTTCGTCTGCACCCGCCGCGAATTTTCATACCGGATACACATCATCTTCTTCGTTGGTTCCGGTAGGTTTGCAGTGAAACACCTTATTACGCGCTCAACATGAATGCGCACTTGTGCAATTTCTCTAGTGATTTCAAGCTTATCAGATGAGAGCTGATTTCTACCAGAACCTTTAAAACAAGGGATGAGAACACGCGCATGCAGGAGTCCAACTTCTTCAGATATATCAAAACCACTATCAGCCAAAACTACATCACCAACAATTAACTTTTCCAAAAAAACCCTAGAGATTGTTATGCACTTGTCAGAAGAACGACCCCCCCCCCCCCCCCCCCCCAACCATGTGAAACAAAACTGACAGTACCCTGCGGAGTGATACAAAGCAAAACTTTCACAGTGGTGTTGGATTTGTATTCGGAGAAAATCTGAGCTTTAGGTAACAAAGATAAAGCACTCTCACATCTGATTTCAAAACAGTCAATAATAACTGTGACACTGAGACCAAACGCATCCCTGAAACACTCCGGCATGCTCTTCCTCAATGTTTCACGGTCTGGCCAGATGATGAGGCATCCCAGAACATGAGACATTGCAGGAAGCCAGCTGTCGATAATTCTACTGACCGTACTCTGATCAATGTTGAACCGATAACCACGATCTTCTTCTTGAATGGCTAATCGCAAGCGAATGAGAACGAGACAGAATTCTTGAAATTTTGTCAGTACAATACGATTAGGTGATCTGTTCACAAACTTCTCAACCTTGTCCAAAAGAGTCTTCAGAAGTTCAAAAGTATAGACTCCAGTATAATATTTAACTTTATAGTCATCAGTCTTTAGGCTCTCCTCTGTGAAAGAGGATGCCATAGAAATTGTTTCCAACTTCCGCACATCTTCTAAACTCAGGTCGGTTTGAGTAACAGCATCTACAAACTGTGGGACCTCAACATGAAGGATGTCTCTATCAGGTTCACGACAAGGAAAGTCATTTGTAATACACGCGGATGTTGTTGGCGGTTCAATCTTCTCTCGTTATCTTTCACAGAGGACTGGATAGAATATCCAGATGTGAAAGGATATCCTAAATGTAAATTTGGTGCCTAATCTGGATCAGTGACAGACATTAGAGGGGCAGGCTGGCCAGAGACAAAATGATGGCTACAAACTCTGGTATTGTGAGTGACATCCTTATCCTCCAGACCTTTTCGATTAATTCTGGTCAACCAAAGAGCTCTTCTTCGTTTTGAGGACAAGAATGTTTTTTCACATTCATTTAGTCTGACACTAGGAATTAAGGAAAATTTGACACCTGATCCTTAGGATGGCTTGTTAGAACATTCCTTTATACAACAAATAACCATTTTGGTAACAATTTATGCCTAAATATATAAATAAATAAAAAGACAGGTGAAAGGCTCAAGTTTCTTACAAATTGAGTAGATAGAAAATTTTAATGTAGTCTATCGAAGCAGAAAAATAAGAAGGGTATACCACTTACACTGAACTTCCTAACAGTCAATCAATCTGATCACAATACAGTATCACAAATACTTTAACCTGAAACAACAGAGAAGAATTGTGAGATCCACACTCAGACTAGGGTACATAAACATGGTGTTAGTCTATCCCTTGCACTGAGGGCAGAGCCAGTTTTTAGTGGCTCGTCTGACCCCAACACCAGTAGCATGAAATAAAGAAAAAGTACAATTAGCACCAACGCACTGAATCATGGGTGGACGCTCCCTCTTTTGACAAAAAAAAAACAACTCTATCATTTGTTTGAACAGGTGCAAGATTTTTTTTAAAAAAAACTAAAGTATCTGCTAAGTAGCTCCGGCAAAATCAGTTTTAAAAACACAACATTGCTTTTTTCAACAATTTCGTCTTGGAGTGGCACATCAGGGTGAACTCTATTCAAAGTAATTTCTTAGGATGGTTTACAACTTAATCATAATATTTGTACTTTGAACCAATGCAGAAGAGCTGAGTTTGTACTTGATAATAATGTGCAGGTCGAATAAAATCAGGTGTTTCATTGGGTGCTTTGATCTCGACAAGACCCCAGCCACAACAGGAGCAATGTACTCCAGCATCTGGTGATGCAGCAATCCAATGGGCTTCAGGAGATCGCATGAGTCCGCAACCAACATTCGTACATCAGTATGTTTTTCATTAAATATGAACGGTAAAGTCCACGAATCTTTGGTTCCAGCTTCAATCCTCTTTTCATCCAGAAAGACATAAATATGTTGTCAAATGGGTAACAGCAATTTTTGATGAAAGTAATAGAAGGATCATTCAGATCTGTATGAAGAGCTGTGTGCATTTTAGAGGCTGTGATAATGCCTGACCTCATTAGGTTCCACAATTTAGACTGTGACTGCTTCCTGGTTCTTCTCTCAATCAAGCGCGTTTGCTCCAATGAAATCTTCACACATCCGCTAGAAAATGCATCCTTTGCTTTTTGTTCCAACTCAACAAGAGTAAGAGAACAGTTGTTAACATCAAAAAAACCAATCAATGGAGAGGGGAAGTCAATGCTAGTTGTGGCATATTCTTCAGCGTACTGTGCACAGGCCTATGTTTACCTTTTAAAGCCCGCCAAATCTGGGTAACCAAGATGGCCGCCAACACTCACCGCCACCGCTGCTGCATAAGACCTACACTCGTTCTTTTTTGCCACAGCATATGTAGTAGCAGCAGAGAATGAGTAAAAACGGCTGACCCTTGGCTTCCAAGGTAATGTAGTCCTGCGAGGTCCACATTTTTGATAAGGTGCCATATTAATTGGACAGGAACAGGAGTCTGCCGTTTGAAATGTACAAAGACACATTTATTCAATTTCTGTTGTGAATGCCCCACACTTAAAAAAAACGGAGGATCAGTTGGTAATTTTATTTCCGACAGCCCTTCGTGATTTTCCAGAGAACCTTCAAGAATTCGCCGGATAAAATCACGTGTCACAGGGAGTGTGCGTTACTTTGAGGCATGATATTGTGGCTATTGAGGAAGATCATATGTCCTCTATCACATGCGCTTTAGAATTTTGCTCTCAGCAGAGCGAATCTCAATATGCCGTACGTTGGGGAAAAACGAAGGATCAGTTGGTAAAAAAGTTTCCGGAGGACTTCAGGAATTCCCAATATATATTTAACACCGAACATTTCTTTACCAGTGTTGTGCGGACACCCTCAGCACACACGCACACACACACACGCTCGCATTGCACGCCTGGTTTAGGGGAGGAGAGCTTACCTTGCGGGTCGCCGCGGGTTTGGCAGGTTCAGACGGCGGCGGCTTCGGGGTCTGCGCGCTGGGCGTCGGCGGCAGCGGTGTTGCCGGCTTGCGCTTGTTCCCGACGAGCGACGCGTTGGCGGTGGCCGCGGTGCTGCTGGCCACGGGGATGGGCGGCGTGCTGGTGCTGGCCGGAGCCGCTGCGGTCGTGCCCGCTACCGAACAACAGCGTAGCGCAGCCGCTCTTTCAGACTCATTGGTTACGCGCCATTCACAAAATACGTGATCCCATGAGCGGAGGAGTTCGCGGGAGGGGCTCCGGTCCTACAGGCAGGTGGTGGCCCAAAGTCACTCTGGAATGTTACTAACGCCGTCTGGCTACCTTGCGGAAGGATCTAAAACTTTTATTAACGCGCCGCACTGGAAAGTTGTGAAAATAAGTATGAGCAGTCCTACTGCTGTGTGCTACGTCAAATGACACGCTAAGAACAAAACCATTGAAGAAGATCAGGTCGTTACCGTGGCCTTCTCCGATTTAAATCAAAATTCGGCGGCGCATTGCCCCCTTGGGGTAGGAGCTCAGAAACCATAAATTACATCTCGGAAAAAAGTAGTTGCTCGAGTCATGGGCATTTCATGTTGCCGAGACTGTGAGGGAAAGGATTCGGGTCAGGCTCACTTCAAGGCGTCTCCGAAAATGAGTCCAGCAGGTGCACAGGCTACAGGAGTGAACGTATGCAGCTATCCACATCTAGGTGTTCAGAAAGGAGGCGACATATAGTGCCCAGAGACCAGGCGACTTAAGTCGCCTCGTTTTCCGAGTCAGGCTACTTAATCACCTGGTTTTTAGACACCTTGGATTTACAGTGTATGTGAGTTATGATCTGAGAGTGTACATTGTGTAAACAGCGGGATGATTCACACTTGCGTTCAGAAAAAAAATCATTTAAGAAGAGCAGGTCGTTACCATGACCTCCGATTTTGATGAAAATTCGGTGGCGCATTGCCCCTTAGGGTAGGAGTTTAGAAACCAGAAATTACATCTCGGAAAATTTTATTGCCTTAGTTATGGCCATTTCACGTTTCCGATATCTCTATATGCAGTCATTTTAGGTATTTCTTACGCGTAGCGCCGGGTGTCACCGAGACAACGCAAACAGTTCGGACTGGGACGAGAAGAATTTTGCCGCGCGGTGCTTGTGCATAGGCTTTCTGATAAAATGCGTGAGTGTGAGTTAAAAGTGCTTAGCCAAGGACAAAATTGAGTGACGGTGCACTGGACGCCTACTCGTAAAGGCGAACGCAGTGCTTCCATGATTGTTATTGTAAGGTGTCATTGTTCCCAATCGCTAATACTTGGAAGGGAAGCTCTAAAAATAAATACTTTGCAACTTTATCTAATTTTCAGCGCACTGCCATATGTTTTCAAAATCTGTTCGTAATTGATAGCTGACGTTAGTAAACATTAGTAACAATAGTCAGATACTTTACATTTTCCCATTAACGGTAACGCGTTACATTACTGTTCGTGGAAATAACGACTACAATAACACGTTAGTTTTTTTTTCAGCCCGGTCGAACAGTGATATCCTAATCTACTATTATTGTATTTTTCAAAGAAGAATTTTGTGCAATTTGGGGAGTAAAGTGTGTAGCTTCACCTCCACACAAACACGTGTTCCAGAAGGGGAAGTTTACTTCACTAATTTTGTCTCATAAAAAGTTTTGTTTTTATACGAAACATAACTGAGGTGCCATTTGTAGCATTATTATGGGATAAATTGTATGTCGCATGTTAAAATTTGCCCCACCTTTAAGAAACAAATTGTCACAATGTCGTCTTTGATTTAAAAACGTAACATTTCATTGGACAAAATTGTCCCATAGACATTTAGAGCGTAACTTCGTCGCCCTCAAAATGCGATATTTTTAAAGACTGTTGTCCTAACAAGACAGACGTTTAAAAACTACTTTAAAGCAACGTTAGTTGCTCTATTGAAGCATCGCATTGTAGCGTCGTCAAAATTGGGTAACGAATGTTTCTCTTCGATTGACAGTGCCTTACACAATTCTGCATTTATTTGTGTACGATACATCGGGCCTAAACACGAGGAAATGTATTTGTTTCCTCTGTACAGAACACGCAGAGGTCTTGCAATACTGTGACCGATTAAGGGAGGAGTGGCCAAAAGGTGGCCCAAAATCCCTCATGCAGTATTGTCACGGTCCCTTAGTGTGCGGAATCTGAGCGAACCGGAATGTGTCCTCTGCTGACGTCGGTACCTACCGCTGGGCGTGGTTCCGTGCATCTTGTGGGCTAGCCAGTCGGCAAGCTCGGGATCGTCCAGGTTGCAGTAGGAGTACAGGTTGGCAGCGCCGTCCTTGTGCTTGGACCAGTCGTAGTCCAGCACCCCGCGCAGGAACCAGCGGCCGCCCGCGAGCACGGCGAAGCCTGCGCCCTGGTAGGCCTCCCTCACCACCTCCTCCGAGACGACTGCAGAACATGACGCGTGCAAGCGGTGAGAGGGCAACGTCGCAAGACCAGGAAGACTACAGAATCTCCCTCTCGATCTCCCTTCCTTCCATACAGAAGTGCAGATGCTCCATAGATAACGTTACGTACTGTTGAAAACATTGCTAAAGACCTCGTAAAGCAAGGTAGTCATGCCACAAAATACATATTTACACAGTTATTTCACAATAAAAATTGAACGAAGACAGATTGATTGGGAACTAGAGCACTAGCTTTTTAAACTTTTAAAGACGACAAATTTTTACAGTGTTTCATTTGTTAAAATTGCAAAGAATCTGACTCTGCGCAAACATTTCCTGCAAGATACAAAGCAAAGACGTTCTTAGAATATGAAGTTTGGAATATTGCTCGCTCAACTTGTCAAGAGCTACAACACAATGAGCACTGAACTTTCCGACAACCATGTTTATCTTGGAATAGATATTAATGGAGTCCGTGGAGGGCTGGACCAGAAATAAAAATTTACAAAGGGGCGCAAACCAGGAAACATTCGGGTTTCGGTAGGAAAATATGTGCAGCAGGCGGTTGAGGCACCCTCTCCGACATGCGTGTTCTACACAAGTGGAGTTTGTTTCCGCAAAAGGAATCACCACAATCAATCGGCACCAAATCTACAGACAGCTCTACATGATATGCCAATAGCTCAAAGTTAACCTCGAAATCGGCTTTCCAGACTCGAGACAGAACAAATAGTTGGTATTTAAACCAATTTTAAGTCTTAACTGGCCTTTCTTTTGCGATCTAATGCACATTTGGTCAAGTGGGGAGACCACTAATAACCAAAAACATTGGAAAACGTTTGTGTCATGTGATTACTTGTGATTACCACGCAAGGTGTACACGCATTCGCATCCTTACCGTTTACAAATTGAGAACAGAACTCGTCGCCCACGATGTGGTACGCAGAGACGTTGGGCAGCAGCTTCTTGCATTCGTCAACCGTACGGAAAACGCCGGGAACCAGGATTCTCGTGAGAGAAGTGGCGAAGGGCCGCATCTCTACCTGGAAGTCCATATGTTGCTGAGAAATGGGAAGCTCAATTTGGGAGCATTCAGACTTTTTTTTAAAGCTGTAGATGGAACTAATAAAATGGCATACTAAAAATTAAGACAGCTAATAATGCATGAAATGAATAATGTAAAGCTTAAATCGAAACTGGTAGTCAGGCAGTTTTATAGGGAGCAGGGAGGACGCACGGGGATACAACCCATTCCGCGAACGCGACACTGGCGAGTCACAAGTTGGGCGCTTTACTACAAGTCTGCCGGAATAAAGGAGATCTGTATCCGGCATTAAAAATCATGGCGGGTGCAGAAAACACCGGCACCGGTCACGTGCTATTGTCACGGCCACTGAACTGTACCCCCCTCCAAGAATATGGTGCATGTTGTAGCTGGCGCGAAACAAATAAGATTCATAATGGTTACTATTTTCAAATCTATTTCACTGGCTGGCGCAGAGATTTTTTTCCGCGCCGATTTGGGCTGCCAATTTTATTACAATTCCTCAAAAGAAGAAATTGTCTTAGAACTTACCCTGTATACAGCAGTTTCCGACATGAGAATCCTTCACGCAAAAGAAGATTAGTTGGCACTGTTAATACTATGTTAGTTGATTGTGAGACAAGCCCAAATTTATCTAGAGGAACTAAGATGGGGAAACTAAGATATCGTCGGTACAACTAATTCTTAGTTGCAGCTGCACAGTAATTGCTTACGTACATTTGAAAGTTCATAACGTGTGTAAAACTGCGGCTGTACTTAAGCCTTATGAATGAAAATTGTATGTACGATGATTTTTTTACTCAGTTATGCACAAATTTGGCTTGTGTAGAATTTTGTACACAAATACTCATGCGATTACAAGAAAACTACATGCATTTTTGTGCACTCATTTTTATGTAAAAAGTGCAATGTGCGCTTGTTAATGTAGAAATTTAACATGCGTGTTAAAATTCTTACATAATATGTAAGAAATCGTACATAAGCTACAAGTGCACAGAATTTCATGTAGTCATCTTCAAAATTATCCACAGCCAATCAGTGTGAACAAAAATCATAAAAAATTTTGATTTGGTTACTGAGAATTCGTTGTCAACGAATTCTCAGTTAACTAAATTCCATGCTTGTCCCAAGATTGACGAACAAATTCGTTAAGCCAACCGGATACAAATATGGAGTCGTCTCATCCACTAACGCAGTGTACAGTTTTTTGGAGAAGTGCGTAGAAATTTATGCATACAAAGATTACGCACAAATTGGTTCGCTGTTATATCCAATATTGTACGCCATTGTGTACAAATCTTTTTTTGTGAACATAATTATAGCGTACGAATTCGTAGGTAGGCTACGTATGCAAAAATCCCTACGCACTTCTATACACAAAATTGAACAGAAGCACTTAGTGTGCTGGTTCCGATTTAGTGAAACACACCGTTGTCCCGGCTGATGCTGGTCTTTCCCCTCAAAGCAACACATTTCTTACAAGCATGACATCGACGTAGCCACCTCTACACGGTTAGGTTTTGGGTGATTCCAAATATAACAGGCCCTCTTTACTCCCAAAAAGTTTTGAAACTTTAGATCTTTAAATTCTTTTTTTTTTCTTGCGTAACGTGTCGAGGGAACCTACAGTAGTGATTCCTGGAGGTAGGAACGATTTCGGCCGACATCAGTTTTTCGCCCATATAAAAGCCATAGGCTGGCATGGCGAATAAGCCACGGAATTCGACAGACAGTGGAGAGCGGTACCGACTGTTTTCCGTGAAAACTTAAGTTGTGTCAGTGCACGCCGACTAACTTTTCCAAAACGGAGTTTCAAATCTCGAAAAAATTATTCTGGCTTCCAATAAGTAAGTAACGGAGGATGATAACAACAAAGCCACCCACCAGAATTCATGCTTTTGAGTCGAATAACTCCAATAGCATGACAGTAACCGCTATCTGGCATGATGCCCTATAAAAGCGCCCTGAAGGGCCCATCTTACGGACACCCCGGAATTTTATTGCCACGTCGCGTGTGGGAAATATGGTCTTCAACTGCGAACTCCGTGGACGACGGTCAAAGTTAGTGAGAAACGATTCTGGAAGCCAGTACACAGGCACCGTCTCGGAAATATCTAAAATTTTCAAAGAATACTGCTGAGTTATGTGGCTATGAAGATGCCTACCCCCAAATATGTTGGTACGACTGATCTCGGTGCTATAGCACCGCTTTTCGAACAACTGAGCAAGTAGGAACGCTATGGAGCTCGTTTCAGAGCGCCATAGCTCACCCGCATCTTACCCAAAGCAGAATTTCGGGACGATTTCTGGCAAACGACTACACGAGACATCACACACCCAAATTTCGACCGGTTCCGAAGTAGAGTAGCAGACCGGAGAGTCAAAAGTGCCTGCTATATTCGGAGTCACTCTTTTGTCGTGCAATGCATAGCGTACCAAGCCTTTGGTTCCGGGGCCGAGCGCCGGCACGGCCGCCCCCGCGGCGCCGAGCGGCACACACACCGGCATGAGCGGCACGGTGCTCCGCAGCTCCAGCAGCGCCACGTCGTACGCCAAGTCTCCCGGCGGCGCCTTGCTCCGCTCCCGCACGTGGATACGCCTCACCTGGAGTCAGCGCCAACAACGCTCACTGGAAAAGCTATATGGCCCTTCGCCTGTCTGCACACTATATGTTGAGGCACTTTTTACTCGTTCTTTACCCACAACCACATACATATATACATATGTGGGGAAGAAGAACGAGTATTGTACCGAGTAGATGTGTTATTTAGATCCTCACTTTCATCTCCAAAAGTACAACAGCTACAGTGGAGTGTGGGGTATCATTTTAAAGGTCTTGGATACGTCACAAAAAAATGATAAAGGTTTTTTTCGGTTATGTATGCATTTTGTGCAGAAATCTGCATTTGAAAATTTTGAAAGGTTATGGTACACGACTAAAACTGAAAATCAGCGGATAACATGCTGCAACGTGAATTAGGGCTAAATATGTATCCAAAAATGTCACGAAAGGCGTAAAACTGTAAACATTAATTTTGAAACCAAATTTTTATTCTAAGTCCAGAGCCGAGCAAAAGGGCTATTTGGGTGTAAATTGATGAGAGTCGTTTAAGTATTAATGTACCTCAAGTATTGTTTCAAACTATTCATGTAAAAAAAGATTTTTTTTCTAATTTTTTAGGTGCATGTGAATTACGAAATGTTTTGTATAATGTAAGTTATTCGTGAAAATACGAGAAACCTATTTTAGGGCTAGCGCCAAACGGATGGCATCGGAACTGCGTCCCGGCGTGGCGCTACCGTCGAGCGGGTGATGTTGGAACTATGACGGGGAAGGCCATGGGTGGGCATGGACGTAGTGCGAGCAGGCGCCACCAGGCGTCACACTATCAGAACCACAAGCACCAACTGTTGGGAACTCAAATTATCTACAGCAGCGATTCTGTTGCCACTAAATCCTTGGCGTAAATTTCGAAAATAGCGCGAGTAACATGCCACTGCTGATTCTGACGTTTAGGAAGGCTGGGAAGAGCGCCACGACAATGGTAGACGCGGGTCAGTTCTCATATGCGCTGGCGAGCGCTGGCAGGCATGCCCTGCTGTTGGGGACCTAGCTCCTGTGCATTGTTGCAAGGCGGTGACTCCGCCCGTTATGATGCAAGAAGACGTCAGTGGGTCATCAACAACCAATCGCTTTCAAGCGAGTGAAGCGGGTGATAGTGGAACTACGTCCGCGATGTTTCAAAAGTGGCAGGCAGAGGGCGCCACAGGAGGGCTTCGAGAGTCTTGAGAGGCTCTCGACGTGTTCAATCGGCAGACAAAGAAATGCCAAAATACAAAAGATACAAGCAATACAAACCAAACATCGAAAGTACAAATCCAAGAAATGAATACGCACAAATAACATTTTTTTCGTGTTTGAAAAGTGTATCTTATTATTCTGAGTGTTAAAGATGTAATATGACAGTGAAAGATACTTTATTTAAAAGTAATGTAAGTGCCTGATATGGCACTACTGTAAATTAGTTGTATCAGTGAACGTCCCATGGTTATGTGGTGCTTTTTGGGATAATGTGCGTCTCAACAGCCCGGGCCAGCGCAATATTCGTTCTTTTTGACTATACGTGCGGGTTTATCTTTAATTAATTTTACCTTTCACATAAATTTCACGCCGTCAAAACTACATTTTTGAGCACAACTTGGGTAAAGAACGAGCTTCTTTTTAGCATCATTGATGCCGGATTGACTTCTTGTTTAATGTTTACACAGTAATTGCTTATGTACATTTTTAAACTTATAACGTGTGTAAAACTGCGTCTGTACATAAGCCTTATGAATGAAAATTATCTGTAACTACGACGTTTTGTTTACTCAGTAATGCACAAATTTGCCTTATGTAAAATTTCGTATCTAAATAAAAAAGAATTTGCACGTAAACTGCATGCATTTTTGTGCACTATGTACAAAGTGAATTATACATATGTTATTGTAGAAATTTAACGTGTGTTAAAATTCTTACATAATATGTAAGAAATTGTACATAAGCTACGAGTGCACAGAATTTCATGTTGTTATGTACAAAATTCTCCACAGCCAATCAGTGTGTATGTTTCGCGAATTGGTGCTGTCAGTGTGTTTTTAAGGGACACGATGCACCATACTTCACCCAGAACTCCTAGGACAACAGGCTAGGGACTACTGTAAGTCCTAGAAGTTGACAGTTCCATGTCAGAGAAACATTTTATTGGCTGGTTGGCCCTCCTTGGGTGCAGCGTCGAGGATCGGGCGAGATACGTGCCGCTCCTTGACAGCACGGTCAAATAACTTCAACGCAACACAACATTTAAGGGTCAATTTTGAATCTGGAAAGTAAACGTTCGCGGCGAAAGTCGATCTTTCGTTATTTTGTGAACAAAATCACGTGGGACATTAACATAAGGAACACGTTACGCCTTACTTTGGCAAAGCAGGTGGTAGAGGTACGACACTAGCGTCTCTGCACGCGTCAGTATTCACATTGAATGTAAATGTACAGATTTGTACGTAATTACGCATGTACAGACACACTAAATTACTGTGTTCCATTTTTTACACAATTACGTACGTTTTTAAGCATCCATAATTATGTACCAATTTATCCATAATTATTTACGAATTATCCATAATTATGTATGAGTTTGTACGCAAGGGTCTACGAATAGTTTTTGTACATAGTTATGGATGTGTAAAAACCCACACAGTAAACGTACGAATTTTTGTATATGATTATGTGCATTGTACGCAATTATGCACTAATTTGCACATAATGGCTATAGTCTGATCAGTCTGGGAAGAACGCTGGTGTTGCTGCGGTAGCAGTGCGTTTTGGGGGGAGGTGGTGCAGGGGGCTCCTGCCTGCTCCGGCCGGGCCCGTCTGTGTCAACAAAAGGCACCCCTCACGCTTTAATGAGGGTACTGGAGACCTTTAAATTCTCGATCGCGAATCCATTTTTGCGTGAACTATATTGATAACGATTATTGTAATTGCATTTAACACAAAATTTCAAGCTCAGTCATATAAAATTCGACCGAAATACTTGGATTTGAGCCGCACTCATCGACTCATTTAAAAAATTTTGAAACCACGTTTTTAACTCTGTAGACTGTAATTCATAAGATATTTGCTTGAAATTTGGAAGAGTGATTCCCCGTATGGTTCCGAACATGTTGGCGTTTGAAGGACAGCAATATGTCAAGACGTTCAAAAATTTCCCCTGTCTCTTTCACACCTCCACTACCCCGGGTCACTGCTCCACAGCACGGGCCAGATGTGACAGGGTCCCCAGGCCCACAGACCTACCCAGCCTAGAGGTGTGCGAACATGTTCGAATTCGAACGAACACGAACCGATCCGAACGCATTATTGTTCGATCGGGAACGAACAACGAGTGTCCGAACCCGAACTGTTCGAAAGACCACGAAAAAATCCGTTCGGAACCGAACAAATTTATGAACGGATCAAAATGTCAGTCAGAAAATCTCCAACTAGAATCAAGAAAATGTCATGCTTGGACTGCTTCTACTTGCTTTTACTCCATTCCTGCAAGCAATGCACCATTGGATTATTTGCATAGTCCCCTGGACCTTTACTTCTACTCGTGACTTGCTCTAATTAAAATTTTGGTTCTACGTTGAACTTAAAGAGTGCAATCTAGTTTTTAACTGCGATGTGTTAAATAATGCCCTATGTTCCTGTGAATGCGTATTTTTCTTTTGCTTTGCTTGTGTTCGGTTCGAATTTGAACAAGAACTGTTCGGTTCGGTTCGGGAAATTTTTTATAATGTTCGGTTCGGTTCGGTTCGAAAATTTCAGATTGAAATCTGTTCGTGTTCGGTTCAAATCTGAACAAGCCTGTTCGCACACCTCTAACCCAGCCCCCAACCTCCAGTCCTCAGTGTTGCTGCAACTGAGGTGGCGGAGCCGTGGAAGCTCCGAGGGCCAGCGTTCTTCCCAGACTGATCAGACTATAGTGTACAAACATGTTTATCACGTACAAAAAAAATTGTACACAAGACGTTACTGTGGAATTGCGCATATGTGATTGATGTACAAAATTGTGCAACAATATACATTGCACAAATTTATCATGACTATGCACAAAGTTGTACATATATTATGGATGCGCCATTCTGTATATCACTATGTTTGTACATTAACAACGGCTGTCGGCGCTCAGCTCACCTTGGCACTGTGGGGGGTCGGGCTGTTCCAGGCGTGGTGCCGCACGACGACGGTGGCCACCGGCACCACTTGCAGGCTGCCCGTTGCGTTGTTCCGCACGTCGGTCGTCATCAGCGGAGCCGCGTCTGCAGGCAAAGCACAGCGACGTGTTGTGTACGGTTTTTTTTTTGCACATGCTTATGGATAAACATGTTTGTACACAAGGTTTTGTGTACAAAGGTACGCATAATTACATATAACTTCGTACACAACTGTGTACAAATTCGGCTTGTGTACAATTTTGTACATGATTACGCATGATTACGCGATTACGCGTACGTTTACTACGTTCGTTTTTATAAACTTTTAAAAATGTACAAAATATATTCGTACACCCTTGCGCACGAAATTTTACACTGTGTGTACAAATACATACATACTTATGTACGATCGTACGTAATTATGTACAAAATTGTACTCAGTAATTTAGCGTGCACACACGCAGGACCATTACACCGCTGTTGGACTGTTGAAAACAAACACGTGCTAAAAATAATAAATCAAGATTTGTTTGTTCGTGGCGACATACATTGTTCGCAATCTTGAAAGGAAAATGACACGTTATAAAAAAATTGCTCTTAAATTTTGTTGAAGAATTTTTCTAACACAAAGTGTGAGCGAACTTTGGTATGATGGCATAAGTTCTGCTACAAAGCGGCGCGCACAACGGCCATCCTGGTAGAATTCTCAACCTGATTGTCAGGCCTGCAGACAAAATGGGATCCACCCTCATGAGCCTTTGTACAATTTACGAATCTATGCATAAGTAGCTTACGTATAAATTAGTACGTTATGTAAAATATTGTAAGCAATTGTGTAAATCTCTCTACTGTTTTACACAATTAATTTACGTACGAGTTCGTACGTGAGCTGCGTATGGATAAATTCGTACGGACCTCTGCACAAAATAGTAATAGCATTCAGTCTGTGTCTCGCCAGGCTGTCAACGCAACTGACTTCTTAACCAGACCACGCCTATTGGCACGTCCATCCGGGCGGCATGGCTTAAGGCCATCGCCCCTCTAAACGGAGGGCCCGGAGAGCGCGGAGAGCCACTGCACTGGCACGCACTCACGTGTGATAACCATCCTGGGGGAGATGAGGATGCCAGAGTAGACCGTCCACACCGTCCGGAGGATGTTGACCTCCACGTTCCAGTCCATGTGGTTGCTCGAGGCCCTGTCCAGGTAATCAGTCTTGCCGTCGGCCACACCGAAGTCATTCCGCGGTACGAAGACGCCGCACTCCGTCACCACATCGGGCCGATGCTCTTCAGTATGTGCCTGAGGGGACGCGTGCGTGTTCAGTGCCGACCGTGACCGTGCAACAGTTTCATTGTAAGTATCCGCGCACTGTAAAACCTTGGAGTCACATTCGTCGCTCTTAGAAGAGCGGTATTTTGTCCTAAATTTCGTCGTTCTCAGAAGAGCGACACATAAAATCGCATTTTTTTAAAGAGCGATAATTCTGAAGAATGTTCCTCTAAAAGAACGACGTTAAGAAAATGTGATTGACTTTAGGAAAGTGTTTCGAGTTTTTGAAAAAAGTCATCATAGAGATTGTTTTTGTAAAATTATGACTGTCTTCCGAACTAACCGATTCGGGCAAGTAAAATTAGGTTTGCGGACTTTTCATAGGTAGTGGATTGAGCAAAAAAGGTTTCATAAAAATCTGAGATCAAAATCTAACCTACACTTGGCGCCCTAATCAGGATGAGAACCAGTTTTCGCGTTTCACAATTTCCAATCTACCATGTTCTTCACAGGTAACTTAGAGAGCTAAAATTTTAAATTAGGAGCCCCATCGATATCCTAAGAGTTCGTATTGCTCTTCACAGTCCTTAATCCCCAATTTTGTAGGCGGAACCGCCTGCTTTCCGGTTGAATCAGCAAAAAATAGATAAACAGATAAATAAATAAATATATTTATAAATATATATATATACACATACATATTTAGCTTTACTTATTTCCTTGATTCTCGTTTCGTTCTGACCAATACGTACCTCAGATGGTCTTTCCGAATCTCCGACGCAAATCTTGGCATCGGTGGTCGCGGGTAGCTCGGACCGCACTGCATTACAAAATAATATCACGAAGGACCTTAGTTTATACGCAGTAACGGTATTGCGGTACAATACTATTTTACAATGGAAGGTCTGTTACATAAACATGTAAGTACATAGCACAATTTATCTATCTAACAGCCACTTCATTGCAATTGAACAGTGACTTTATCGCACCACGCGGTTTCCGATTTACAGAGACGGGTCACACAATTTCACATTGACCTTCACACTTCAAATCTTGGATGCCAAAACCTGTACATATGCATGATTGATTAGGAGCTAAAAAAATTAGACGAGTTTTCAAACATGGAATGAACATTGTCGTTCTCTACATTGTAAGAAACAAGACTGTCCGGGTGAACGAAAATGGTTCAGTTTAGTAATAATAAAACCATTTGGCAATGGCCAAAAAGTCACGGTTTTGTTACTTCAGAATTGCGAATCACCGACGGACTTGCCGTTTTAAAGCGGTCTTAAGCGTTGTTTCCTAATGGCTTCAACCCTTTTCAGGACAGCTATTTTGAAATTCACTTTCTTTTAACAGTGTTTTTCGGCAACGTTAGAAGAGAGATTTGTGTAGAAAGTACATAACGTATATAATAAGGATTTCTCCAGCAACCACTCAGAATCAGAGACGTGCCCTTCCTTACCCAGCGGAATCTTGTCTATCTTCCTCCTCAGCCACGTCCGGACGTCATCATCGGCAAGGTCTGTTGTAACGCCCACGCCGAGGGAGCTGTTGGGCAGTGCCACGAGATTACTTAGGTAATCTAACGAACCGGGTGCGCATCAGCAAATACATCTGTCTTCGTCACACTAACGCTGGTCTTCTACGTGAATAGAGACAGCAGATTTCCGGGCAAGGATTGTACCCGCCCAATCAAAAACAATGAACCGCGGCACACATGCGCTCGGGCACAGGCTAGCACGTGCCCTCCCGTGTACAATAGGAATCATTAGATGCAAGTAACTGCTGCCAGCCAATTAAAATAATCTTATTTTCTATCAAAAAAAATTTACAATGGTTCTGTTATTCACGAATGATACAGCCATTTGGAAATAAATCATTGGCGCTAGGATAGGTAAGGGTAGAGCAGGACTGGATAATGTAAAATGATATAAGCTGTAATGTCACGAGAGAAGTTACGCCTACACTGAAAGAGCGACGTCGTATTAACTGATTGGCCCCGCAGCGTGCGCAATCTCACTTTGGTCGGGTGACAGCCCCCGGCAGGCCAGGGTAGGCGTACACCAGAAGGATCGGCGTACATCTGCCCTGTGGTCTTGAAACTAAAAATTCGATTGAAACAGTTTTATCATTTCAATATGGAAATTCTAGAATCGCCAGCGAATCATTTAAGACCTTGGTATTTTAGAATAGTTTCTGAACAGTATGTAACTGATCCATTGGTCTATGCCAGTATAAGAATCGGCCATTGGGCGAATAGGAAACGTAGCACTAAGATCGATGAGTCAGTGCTAAACCACTGACTATCTTACCTGAGGAAAGTGTGAGGTAGATTCGTAGAATTAGTGTACATGCCTTGCATATACCAACGACCAGCAAGGTACATCAGGAAACCTCCGCCTTGTACCTTCGGGCCTGTGGAAGATCAAAACGTTATGGCCATCAAATAGTACAGCAAGAAAAAGGATCAGCGAAGGACGGTGAAGGGTTTCGAGGAATACAGTACAACTCGCCTACAGTCCACAACATAAAAATATTGAGGAACCAGCTGGGATGCCCATGTCTCTCAAGAAAATGCACCGAGATGTCAATTTTAGAGAATGCTAACGCTGACTTCCCTAAGGCAAATTCCCCGCATCCGGGAGCTACATTTAGCTGTCCTTGTCAGCTGGTTTCCGAAATACATGCCTCTGTCGTTAGGGTCCCAGCTTGTCTTGGCCGGGTTTAGCCTGAGCTAGGTTAAAGTTTAGTCAATTTTTTTTTATATAAAGCCAGTACGGGCGAGCTAAGAATTGCTTTTCCGAGGCACTCGAAGCATGGTGCATATACAAATGCAGACAAAAACGTAGAACACCTTGGTACATTCCCTTACGCACACGCTTAATGTCAATACAAAAGTTTGTGTATACAAGACAGATGATAGAATACACAGTAACATTGTGTAGCAGAACACGTAATCGTTTGCATAAACATCAGTGTGCATGTAACCGCAGTCGGCTCACCTAGAGCGTCTTTGAACATGGCGCTGCAGAAGTGCGTGCGCGCCGTGTGCACGACGCCGGCGCTGTCCATGATCCTGCGGCAGTCGTCGGGGGGCAGGAAGGAGCCCACGTGCAGGCTGTGGTTGTCGGGCGCCCAGTAGGACCAGGTCTCCGCCTGGACAACCAGACGGTGCGGCCGCGTGTCCAGTGTTGCCAGAAAAGTGGGCAATAGTAGCACAACCACGCCCTCAAAAGCGAACGCTTGATTCAACGCAAAAGAGAAACTGAACGGTTTGCATCAAAGAATTTTGGCAAGAATGTTGACAATACTTGGACCACGAAACCTAGTCAAATATGGATGCTTGGATGTAGAATCCACATGCCATATGGCAATATTCTAGTCAATATGCTTGTTCTCACCATAACTGTAAGAAACTTCTTTGGATATTTCCAATAAAGAAGTAGGGATAGAAAATTTCCAGATCATTTTTAGAAAATTTCCAAACACGAGTTTCGATTTTTACAGAAATTGGAACCAGGATAGAGCAGTAAGTAATGGTGTGCACTGTAAATCCTGGAGCGACATTTGTCGCTCTTAGAAGAGCGACATTGTGTCCCCAATTTCATCGCTTTCCAGAGAGCGACGCCCAAAATCGTCACTCTTTTAGAGCGAAGTTACTGAATAATGGTGCTCTAAAAGAGTGATGCTATGAAAATGTCGCTCTTTTAGAGCGACGTGCGTCGCTCAATTAGGGCGACGGCTCAAATATCGCTCTATTACAGCATCGCATTGGACCGTCGCCCAAATTGGGCAACGAATGTTTCTTTTCGGTTTACAGTGTGGCAATCAAAATAAAACGTGATAAACGTGTTTTGTATATTTCCGAAAAAAGTGTTAGAATACTGATTTACCTAACAATTGTTTGGAATTAAAAAAAAGTTTCTTATTATGCTTGACGGAGAAATTGCTGTTAAACCGCAAAAAGAAATCGATCAAGCATATTATGCTCGATTCGAGCGTCAGTTTTGAGAGCGCACAGAAGTGTATAGATTGGACCTTCCCCCGCCTGCCTTCCAAGGAACACCATGATACGTTCGTCTAGTAGGCAGACGGGAGTGGGTACAGCTTTCACACCTGTTTGAGGGCTACATTTTGCCACTGCGCGTTTCGTTAAAATCATACAGTAAGTTATGTTCACCGACCGGGCTTCTTCTTCTTTTTGAAATAGGACCTTTTAAGCTACTTTTCTGGCAACACTGAAATGATTTCTTTAGCAAAGATCTAGATGTTAATGTAAGTCGACTATGTATAAACCGAGCATTTCTAAATCCTGAGGTGAGGTCCCTCAGCCTTAGACAGGCGATCAATTTTACCCATATTTCTAAGAGCGAGTCGAGCGGCCGTTAGAGGGACGTTTCGCTTTAAGGCAAGGTTCATGTCCCTATTTGAGTGACGGTAAGTTTTGTACGTGTCTTATTGACTCGGCGACTTTTGACCGCAGGTCCTGCTCAACAGTAGTGTCCTCCAAAGAGGGGGCAAAAGTCATGACACTGGCACTAATCGTTTGGTTCGTTCCGCTAACTTAAAAAAAAATAACAAAAAAACTGTACTTGCTAGGACATGTATTATGTCTCCTACAGGCATCAGGAAACCGTGTGCAAAACGCATCTGTTCCTTTACAGAGGATTTCTCCTGGCTTCGGAGAGGAATTTTCCATCGTGACCCACCCGATCCCTTTTCACTTCCAAGGAAATATTTATCTTAACGTTTAGGCACAGGAGGTTCACTGACCAAGCCCTGGCCTCCTAGGCGAAGGTCTCGCGGCACAAGTCCACTGAGGTCGAGGCAGGCGGGGGTGTTGAAGATGGCCGTGCTGGAGTCCAGCTCCAGCAGCGCGACGTCCCACTGCTCCAGCACCGCGTTCTCATGCACGCTGACGCGCACCACCTGCCGGGGAAGCGTGCCTCCGTACAATAAATGCATTAATAGGATTAACGAAGTCACAACAAATGCTATAACGCCACGATATAGCCACACGATAACAATGTCGCGTCCTCTTTTTTTTAGCTTTGGCGCACACTATGGACTAACATGTTCGTACGGATAGATCTTGTGTGCAAAATACGTAAAAATATGTGCAATTTTGTTCATAGTTTGCAAAAGTGGCTCATGTGTATTTTCGAGTGTATTGGTAACATTTTGGCGAATACGTTTTCATGCATTCATAATTATGTACGAAAAATTCGTACATAGTCGCATACTAAATTGTACTCACATTATAGTATAGAGGTTATTGCTCGTAACTATGTTTATCTTAATATTGGATATGGGCTGCATGCAGACGAGCGTTTTCGATAAGGCACGCTCCGATAAGTAGTTATGCTGTCCGTAAGCGGCTACAGTCTTGCGCCGTTTGGCAGGCAACACATTCGACAGCACCACGCTCCTGTACTGCACCATGCGGCGCCACCGCCGCACCTCAGTCCGCAACGGTGCAGCCGCTGTGGCGACGCGTGGTGCAGTGTCGAAGCGTGCCGCCTACGTGATCCACTATTGAAATTGACACAGTTCCCCTGTATAATCACGTAGAATTCGAAAATAATTATGCACTCTCAAAAAAATCTGTTTGAATTTAGCATATTTGAGATTCCTGCCGTATGTTTCTTGAATCAAGCTCACGCATGTTTTTGAAGCATTGTCCCAAATGCGTAAGCTTGATTCAAGAAACACACGGCGAGAATCTCAAATGCGCTAAGTCACAGATTTATTTGAGAGTAGGGGTGCTTAACACACATCACTGTAAATCGTAGGGTGAGGTTCCTCACCCTTAGAAGGGCGAGCAATTTGTTTCATATCTCTATACTTTTTAAGAGAGGTTCAAAATGATCACCCCAATTGGGTGATGTTACTAGAGTTTTCGCCCTAGAAGGGCGATGTTTGAGGGACGTTTCCCCTTTAGGGCGAGGTTCATTTCCCTAATAGAGTAATGGAGAGTCCATCGCCCTGAACAGGTGACGCACACCTGCATCGCCCAAATTACTCGATAAACCTCACCCTTCGGTTTCCAGTGATTATCACGCGTACGATGACACGTGCGACTCACCCTGCTGGTCATGGCAGTGCCGTTCTCGGACACCCACTGAATGGAGACGTTGGCCGGCGGCACGCTCGGGAAGGCCCCCTTGTTGTCCGCCGCGGTCCGGCCGGCGACCCTCACGAACGAGCTGTCTGCAATCAGGGCGACGGAGGCCGGAGTATATGACAAAGCGGGAGCCGCGAAATGAAGCGCACACGGTACAGTCTAGTCCGCAGTGGCTTAATCAGAGCATTTTTAAGTTCATAAATTGTGTAAAATTGCCTTGTACTTCAGCTTTATGTAACACTGTTATTTGTAGCCACAATACGTCACGGCAGGAGAGTCTTATGTCATAGTGACGCCGTAAAAGGTCACAACTCGCGGTGCCGGCAGTAAAAGGACGCAAGCCAAAATAATTCCTATCTTAATACGACGTTTCACAGCGGTTCCCTGAGTTCGGATCTTCTACGGGACAAGTGAAAAAAAAATTCAGATGCTTTTATGCGGCTGAAAAACTATTCAGACGCATGTTTTCCCCTAGGCGGATGTATACGTCTGAACGCTTTCTTAGATGCGAACAAGCGTCTGAATAGGATTTTATATGCCTTGAAGCATCTGAAAAACATTCACACGCATGTATGCGTTTGGTATTCAGACACTTGACTTTGCAGTGACCCACAAACCAAGTTCTTAGGCGGTCGAAAATATGGTGGCTTCACACTACATGTCATAGGACTATTTTATCCCATAAAATGTTTGGTTTTTAAACAAAACGTAACTGAGATACAAATTGTAGCATAATTGTGGGACAAATTGTATCTCGCATGTTACAATGTGTCACAGGTTTACGTTACAAATTGTCCCAATGTCGTGATTAGTTTAAAAACGTAACATTATTCTGGACAAAATTGTCCCATAAACATTTTGAGTCTTGTTTTGTCTGGAAGGCCGCTAGTTTTCCCTCTGGTTTCCCTCGGTGGCGCCGGCTGTCCCCTTGGATGACGGCCGCAGAGCCGTCCCCTCCCTACCTGTGATGACGGCGTTGGGCTGCACCAGGACGCCGGTCCCCACGGCCTCGCCGTTGGTTGCCACCGCCACCGTCCAGGGCATGCTGCCGTACAGCGCGAGGCCGGCGGCCATCGGTTCGCACAAGTGGACCTCCCCGCACTGCAAAGACAAATGCCGCAATACACGCGGGGATCATTTGCCGGGTTCCGTCAAGCAACGCAGCAGCTGCGATATGCGGGGGAAAAATAGATTCAGATATCCTTGGAATGTAGTTCCACAAACGTGTTTAACCGGGCGTGGGCGCAAGGCGCAAAGAAAGCATTCTCGATCAGGTTTGAAATTTGTAATAAGAAACCTTATCGAACTCGAAGTGAAGGGCTGTGCTAAAACGCCCTACGCGGTATTTGACACCTATTTCAATACGAGAGTGGCTATTAAACAGTGCAGATAGTTTGGCAAATACACGATTGACGTAAATCTATACACTCCGAGAGAAAATCAATAAGTTGATTAAAACTAAAACGAGTAATTATTATTCGTATTTAATTATTAATATAAATGTGTGTTGTTTTTGTTTTTTTCGAAACCTTGGGGAGTGCATACTCACGGAAGGCTTGCCCACCAGGTCCCTCGTTTTGGACAGCCAGTAGCGGACTCCAGGGTCACTCATGTCCGAGTACATGGCCGTGGAGCTGTTGCTGAAAGTCCAAATGCCGCGCAGGAACCACACCTGGTCCACGTTGACAAACAGACTGTTCAACGGCTCGACGGGGTCAAACTCTGTAAAGTAAGAGCACCATTGCACACACACATTACAAACAGACGCATACAAGCCCGCGCACACACAAACACACACACACACACACACACACACACAGGCACGCAGTTTTTTTACGTATTCGTCGGAAACCAGCACTTCAAAGATGCTCCAAGCCCGCTGCGAACACCAACAGTGTGCCACATCGCTAAATAAATGTACACATTTGTATATGACTACACAAGCTGTACTTAATACTCTACATAGTAATGTACATGTTTGTACATGATAACGTCCATATAGTGTACGTAACTGCACACAAATACTGCACGTAATTACGTACAAATAATGTTCATATTAGCACATAGTATCTTTTGCTTGGCAACAGATAAAACAGACGCCCATGACATTTGTTCAGAAGGAGCACAAGAGTTCGCACCTGCTTTGCCCGAGCAGATGTTGTGCTTGTGCACGTGGTGCTTCACCAGCGGCTTGCACTCTGCGCTCTCCAGGATCGGGAAGCGCCTCCAAGTTCGGGAGTATTTCGGGCGACGCTCCTCGACGGTCTGCGGAAGAATGAACACCGATAAAGGGATGTACCGCTCCATTTTGCCGCTACTTTCTGAAAGTCATGACGCGTACATCCCAGGAGGTGCCCCGGTCCATGCCATTCACATTTTCCAGATACTTCCGATCATGTGAAGAGGTCGCGCCGAACAGGTATGTAGGTCCAACTGTCCTATGGCGCTGTAAGAGTCTGTGTCCTTACATTTAGACTTTTGCGGTTATCAAGTGTATAGACATTTTATCGCTGAAAGTGCCGCCCACGATTTTTGCACATATCACAATTACCACAAAGATTACAGCATTTTAGCTGCCATTTATCTGCCCGGTGCAACCTTTTTACATGATCCAAAAAAAAAAATTTCCAGCGCCCAAACCGCTGAGTGGTCCTCGCCGGGGCCAGGATTTCCAATGTTAAAAGCATTTTAACGATTTTATGGGTGTAAAAATAAGAAAGTATTCGGTTCGAACCGGGGTCTATCTGTCCGGCGATTTGACGCTTTACACAGCGCGGCTACACCGACATTGTACGAAAAGGCCGTCCGTATGACTGTGACAAGCTGCTGCGCCGGCCTGCGGGTCACGGGACGCCGAACTAGGAAGCCGAAGCAACAATAACAGAATATTAAAATTTATTGAAACGATATTTAAACGTGATACAACTAACCTTGGTAATGCATGGAGGCAAATCACATATTTTTAATTTTTTAGGAGTTATATGAACCTTCTGATATTTTAACCGACGACAACACATTTGGTTTCCACAAGACAATGACGGCCGCATGGCCGCGGCCAGCCGCGGGGCCCGCGGGGCCTGCTAACTTGCCAACAATGGTTTCAGAAGGGAACGCAGAGAGGAGAAACTGATGTTTTTTTATTATGATTTGAATACTTGTACCTGATGTAATTATAAGAAGGCATATGATATAAATATATTTTTGATAGTTTTTGGTTCATACAGATACAGTGATGGTAATGTGGTTACGGAGAAGTAAAAATGTGCAGAGGGGAGGGATGTAGAAGCTAGAGAGGCTTGAGAGTGGGAACTCCTTTTAATGTAAACTTTGAATTTTTGGATTTGAGGTAATAGGATTTTTTGAATGAGAGTTTGTAATTTATTTGACGAAAATATATTATTTTAAAACTTATGCAATAGATATTAACAGTGAATGAAAAAAATTGAAACCTAGGGATAGTTAGAATGGGAAGCGAACTCACAGGCTATGAGCGGCAACAATGGTTGGGAGGAGGAGAGAAGAAGCGTGAAAGTCGCTGCAAAGGGCTCCTCGCTCCGCTCGGACCCAAAAAAGAAAAACAGAAAAAAAATTGTGATTGGCACGGACCGGAGCACCTCCTCAGATGTACGCGTCACGACTTTTCGAATGTAGCGGCAAGATGGGGCGGTCTACGCTAAGGCGTTCACATAACACGTAAACTTTAACTTGCGTGACCTTGCGATATCCCCCCCCCCCTTAAATCGGTCACGTGGTGTGTGAATGGCCCCTAAGACGAGGGCTCGAAACAGCAAACAGTGGGCTGGGGAACGTGTGTTCGCTGGGGCCAATCGCTGTTTCTGATGCGATGGTCAGACGGAGGCGGACTTACTGTTCCGGTCTTCCTTTTCTGCAGCAAAGCGCCTCCCGACCAGTCCAGGCAGGCGGGCATCAGGTTCAGGGACTCCTCGAGCTCCAGAAGAAGGAAGTTGTACGGCACTCCCGTCTGCTGCTGGACGTCGTCGGGGACGAACGACCGCACCACTGGGATCCGCTGAAAACAACAAACACACTTTTTTCGAAGAAATCTTACCAAATTGACGATTTTCCTTCGGAACAAATGTTTTTCTAATACAAATCTTCTCTGTAACCAACTGGCGTGTCCATCCGCCAAACACTGTAAAAGTTTGTGAATAAGATCTAGAATTCTCTGTCTTACTATTTTTCCTGTTCAAACACCATTTAGATACATATGTTGTTGACGAAACATTTTCTCTGTAACATACAGACACAATCGATAAAAATTCGTACCGCAAACGAACATGGTTCGTATTATGGCTGCAAAGAAAATCTTGTTGTTACAAAGAATTCCTCTGCAAGACTCTTTGAGTGAACATCGGTGTCAGTTCCACTGGCACTTCGTTTCGTCAGGACTCCCAATGAAAAATCGTTAACTTGTAAATCTCACTGTCCTTTGGTTGAATCAACCGAAAGTGAGTCACATCTATTTAAGTTTTAGTAGGTTTTTAGACAAGAAAACAAATTCAGTTCGTTCAACTAATTTCAGTGTAATATCAAAATCTTCGTTTGGTAGAACCTGAGCTACGTAGTTACTGCTCACATATCAACGTTGGTGCTGGAGGAAAATACGCTGGTGTGATAATCGACAGCATAATTTGTTGGATTAACTGACGAGTCGGGTTGGGAAAAAATTCTCGCATATCAGGGCGACTCGCTTCACCTCATCTTATGTAGCGGTGTAGGGCGCCGTCGATGACTGACGAGCGAGGTACGAGACCCTCCGGAGCTAAAACTTTTTTATCCTGATCATGTAAGCCTTCCGTCAGTAAAACTGATGAGTGGGTTGAAACTATCGACTTTCTCGTTTGTCTAAAAAAAAAACCTGCTGAAAACTTAAATCAGATGAGATGAGGATTTTTCTCCGTGCAGCAGCAGGGAGTTCGGAAGCGTGCCGCCTGAAAACACAGCGCCTACCTTTGCGGGCAGCCCGTCCGCCGTGCGCACGCGTGCGGCAACCGTGATCCACTGCGCCGGGTACTTGGACAGGTCCAGGTTTCTGTGCTCCGTTTTATACAAGAGGGTCGCTGGAACCGAACGGAAGGGTCGTGAGACTCAGCAGCACCAGTGCATACAGAGGCACACACGAAATGTGAGCGTAAGCGCTATTTGTACACAGTTATGTGCCGAATTTGCTACGCATAATTCTGCACAGAATCGCTACACACTGTTAAAAATACATTGGGAATTCCTGAAGTCCTGCGGAAACTTTTTTACCAACTGATCCTTCGTTTTTTCCCAACGTACGACATATTGAGATTCGCTAAGCCAAGAGCAAAATTCTAAAGCGCATTTCATAGGGGACACATGGTCTTCCTCAATAGCCCCAATATCATACCTCATAGTAACGCACACTACCTGCGACTAGTGATTTTATCCTGAAGGTTCTCTGGAAATTCACGAAGGACTGTCGGAAATAAAATTACCAACTGATCCTTCGTGATTTCCCAGACTGTTTTTCAGTGCATAATGTTTACAGAATATATACTGTATGTACAAAAGTGTGGCAGATTTGAACAAATTGCATAAAATTGGACGCGTTTGTCCTTTTCTGTACGTTGATGAGGACAAATCATGAAGCCAGTGCGCGTGCGAGTGCTGTCGGGCTTGGGACTGGATGTGGATGCTCAAACGCACTGGCGGCACATATGAATGTGCCAAGCACGTATTCCAGCTGAATAAAGGGGAGAGGCATGGGCAAACCAGTGTGATGAATTTACAGCCTTTCACAGTGTTTAAACGGCTGGGGTGACTTGTCACCCAAAGTGGTTGGAGGTTTAAAAGGGAGCACCCTGAGACAAGTCACTTCGGGTCGGAAACGCACCGCAGTTACACCACATCCGAAACTTGGCACGTGAAGGGTCGGAGCCGCAGCTCGGGTCCGAGGGGTCCGCGACGGTCCGCCTAGGAGGTAATAAGCTCTAGGCGAGTGCACACTGATTTCTGTCGGTTCTGACTACCCTCCGGCGTTAACAGAACATTTTTCTGGTAGTGCAACGGCGTAAAGATGCGTGTCCAATAACCACACTGCCGAAGAAACGTCGTTCTAGAATGATCTTAACATGAAACCAATCAATCGAGAAATCATTGTAAAACGACGACTTTCCCGCGGTGATAAACACTCGTCGGACGCACTAATTCGGTCGAAACGCTAAACTATCTTCGGGGGAAAGTATGAACCAGTTCACTGCATTAAAGTGCTACTAAATATGTGAGCCACACTATTTGCTGAGCAAGAGGCAATCGCCCACCAGTTTTTCGAATTTTTCGTTACAAAAGGAAGAAATTTCCACGAAAAATTTCGTTTAAAAGTCCACAGTTGATCAAACTACCTTCTTCATGTAACGACTGAAATGTTTTAAGTGTGCGTTAAACAACTTCCTTCAGAACCCCGTATCACCCCCGAAAAGCACTATTTCCATATGAAAAGGGGACACCCCGTAGTTCGTTCGAGATGGTTGCTCTACAAACCCAAGAGTGTGGTAACAAGCTTTTCCTAAAGCTTGATGGTCCTCACAATGAAGGAAAAGCGTGATGGGCCACCACACATTAGGAAAAGCGTGGTGAGGCACCACACTCCTGTAAGAGTGTGATGGTGCCACACTCTTCACAGCGGTCCCATGCGTTTACATAGGCACCATAGCAAGAGCTTGGTACCCATCACACTCTTACAAGAGTGTGGTGCCTCGCCACGCTTTTCCTAAGGCGTAGTAGCCCATCACACTCTTCCTTCAGTGTGGCGCCCATCACACTTTAGGAAAAGCATGTTACCACACTCTTGGGTTTGTAGAGTGCACTCACGCGCTATGACCAGGTTGGGCTTGACCAGCACCCCGGTCCAGACGGGAGAGTTGAAGGTGGCGTCCCGCCCCGTCACGCCCTTGTAGTACACGTCCACCTCCCAGGGGAAGGCCTCCCGGGCCGCCGCCTGCCCGTCCGCCGCCACCCTCTCGTGCACGTCCACGCCGCAGCGCCGCCCGCTCACCTGCAACGCAGCAATTGTGGAAATATGTTCGTCACACGAACCACCTACACACTAAATTACTGTATACAGGTATGTACATAAGTGCGTACGTTTTACAGAATCCATAATTATGTGCAAATTTGAACGTAATTATGTAAGAATGCCTGCGCATAGGGTATCATTTTGTACGCAAGGCTGTGCTAATTTTTTTGTACATAATTATGGATGTGTGAAAACGTACGTAGTGAACGTACGAATTCACTCGTAATTGCGTACGATAAATTTGTATGGAAAGGCTTGTGTACAAACATATTTGTCCATAAATATGTACAGCAAAATTGTACACAGCACGTTACTTTGTAAGAGTGTGTACAACATGGTACGTGCTGGAACACTGCTAAAAGTATATTGGGAATTCCTGAAGTCCTCCGGAAACTTTTTTACCAACTGATCTTTCGTTTTTCCCAACGTAGGATATATTGAGATTCGCACTACTGAGAGCAAAACTCTAAAGCAGATTTAATAGAGTACACATTGTCTTCCTCAATAGGCACAATATCATACACGCAAAAAGTCAAAGGACAATTTTGTCCATGGCTATGGACGATTCTGTGCGTCCATAGGCTAGTTACAAAAATGTGACTCCAGATGGACAACATTGTTACTAAATTGTGGACAAATTAATACTTTGTCCACAGAAGGTAACAATATTGTCCATCTGCAGTCACAATTTTGGTACCGGCTTATGGACGCACAGAAACGTCCATAGCCATGGACAAAATTGTCCATACTACTTTTTCTGTGTACCTCAAAGTAACGCGTACTCCCCGTGACAAGTGATTTTATCGGGAGAGTTCCTGAAGGCTCTCTGGAAATTCACAAAGGACTGTCGGAAAATAAAATTACCAACTGATCCTTCGTGATTTCCCAGACTTTTTTTTAACAGTGAAGTTGAGTTCGTCCGACACTCTAAATGTCTAAGGACAATTTTGTCCTTGAGATGGGGCCAGATTTGAGTACATCTAAATCTGGGGACAATATCTCATCTACTTTGGAACAATTTTGTACCTTACGGATAGAAAACTGTCTCTAGATTTAGATGTGCTAAAATCTGGCCCCAGGCCAAGGAAAAAATTGTCCTTTATGGCATTTAGCGTGGAGAGCGTTGCCTCTCCGAGCGGCTGCCGCGGCACGCAGCGCCCACCTCTCCGTGGTTGATGATGGCCGAGATCCAGGGCACGAAGGCCGTGACGTTGGTGAAGTACGAGAAGGTGGTCTGCTGGGAGCTGCCCACCGACACGACGCCGCGCAGGAACCACTTGCGGTCCTCGTTGGGGAACGACAGCCCGCCCCCGCTGTCGCCCTTGGCCACGGTCGTGCCTGCACACACGATCCCGCACACTCTACATGTCCACGGCACAGTTGTGTCCAACGGAGTGTTGCAACCTTATGCAAAACACAACTGTGGGACGAATTGTAACGTGAAATTAAAGCATCCGCGATACAATATGTCCCATAATTATGTTTTCATCTCATGTATATTATGATACCGTTCACGCAACATAAAATGATGGGTTGGCACAGCGAATTTATTTGTTAATTTTGGGACAATAATGAAATGTTACAAGAACTAAAAACTCACGGAGGCAACTAAAACTTTGTTCAGGCAAATCATTCTTAGTTTACTCAGCGAACATTTTTGTTTGTCCAATTCTGTTGGCCCCCCGAAATCCGATGAAATCTTAGTTCCTGTATTTAATTTTGGTTCTCGTCTCGAAATCAACGAGCGAAGTCGCTGTGAAAGCTAATAACTATTTTCATGCAATGCGTCCAATGCTGAGAATTATGTTAAGTCTCTGTTGAAGAAGTGATTCCTTTAAGATACAGTTAGTGTACCACACGACTATTATCTCCGATGAAATGTTGTCTTTTCAATGCAAAAATAAAACATTTGACAATTTGTAACGTAAAGATGTGGCATAACATGGCAGATACACTTTGATAAATATGCTTTAAATTGTATCCGCGAGTTATGTCTTCCTTCAAAGCGCAACATTTTGTGCGACAAAAATGTCGAATGACATGCAGTGTGAAACTACGGCGCCTGGAAAGGCCCGTTTTTGCTCCTTCGTTGCTACTGCTACATATAGAAGCAAAAAGAACGAGTATTGCGCTCGCCCTGTCTGTTAAACCACTTTTATCACGAAAACCACATAGCTTAGGAATGTTCTGAGCAGCGCTGCCAGAAAATTGGGCAAAAAGTAGCCCAAACACACGGATGTCAAGGTTGTGCCTACCTCCGCCTGGAGGTAGGCACAATCTTGACACCTGTGTGTTTGGACTACTTTTGCCTACTTTTCTAGCAACACTGTTTCTGACGATGCCGTTTTGACCGGCTGTGATGTAGTTTTCACCTCGTGGACCGCTTTTTTAACGTAAAAAAATTACGTCTAAAAATTAAGTCTGCCGTGGTGCCGTTCGCAGTAATTGGAACGCCAATGGAGGTCAGTGGCTAAGTTTTACAAAATAAAAGGAATAATATGGAAAAAAAAGACTGCCATGGAGAACGCCATTGCGTTATAGGGGGGACGCGTTCTGTGATCTCTATTAAATTTAAGTTCCAGGTAATAAATATAAATAAAAATATTTGATGACAGTGATGTCAATTACTACGCAAACGTAATGGCAAGAAATATTTTTGTTATTTTCCCAACATATCATTGGGACGCAGCCGCTGTCGCGTGCCGCGTATCCTCCATAGTCGAAGAAATCACTCCCAGCGGCACCACGGCAGAGTCGACTGTTAATCACGACCGTCGCCACTTCCTCACCAGCTCTAGCGGCCACCTACGGTCTCAGGAAAAGAGTAATTATTATATTTTTCGTTTTACAACAACAAATCGCGTTGCCTACAGCACCCGGACAGTCTTGTTGCACTTGGTTTTGACTCACGGTTAACGAAGCCGACGCAAAACTTGTCTGGGATGAGAGTGAAGACGGCCAGGCTGTCCACCACCTTCTTCTTGCACACGTCCCCGCGGACGAACGGCAGGCGGGCGAAGCGCAGCTCCTCGCTCGGGCGCTCCGGGAGGTCGCCGAACCCGATCACCTGCAGACCAGCCACAACCGGAATCCCGACCGCCGACCGGGCGGAACGACGCGCGTCCACGCGGGACAAAGAGAGAGTACCAAGACAGTGCGGCGCGGCGGCGCCGGTGAGATGACCTGGTGCTTCACACTTTGACACGCGTTTTCACATGTCAGATAGAAACGCGTCGTTACAACACCAACCGCCCTTAGCTGCCTTATTCTGTCACATTCAGTTTAGTTGAAACCTGCGGTAGTATTTTATTTTCTGAAACGATAAATGTAAGAGGAGCAACGGCATTTTTCTAAGACGTCCCGAAAAGGTCTTGAATTCACTTGACTTGTTGCCACTATTCATGGTGCAATGATTTCTTGGATTCAACCAACTCCCCCAAGAACCCTCTTGCGGCAACCTCACTTTGATTCAAGTGAGCACTTCTGAAAGTGCCGTTAGGACGGGCTACGGGTACCTGCACGTTCGCTCTAAAATAATTTCGTTTCAAAACGACTCTTACACAAAAACCACATAACAAAATCTTCGTAAACTAGCATTTTCGGTGGTTTAAAAGAAGAGTGGCTGTGAGGCACAACTTTCTCGTTCATATTACGATTGGCGATAGGTATTGACCCATGTGGGAGCAAATGACAGTAACAGCCATCTGCCGTGTTTTCTACAAATTCAACATGCATATTTGTGGTATTTTTCGTTACAAAACAAATAATAGGTCGTAATTTTCTTCAATTTGAAGCGAAGGTCTTCAGTTCTGAATTAATTTGACGGTGGCTGACAGTGCTGACGTACCGTGCCCTCTTCGCCGCTGAGCAGCGGCGGCAGCTCCAGCCCCCAGTCCATGCACACGGGCATGGCCCACGCCGTCACGTCCACCTCGTCCCGGAGCTCCGCCAGCGCGATGTCGTTGGCGTACTGCAGCCGCCGGCCGCCGTAGTCCTTGGGGAGGTGGAGCTTCTCCACCTGACGGAGGACACGCGCGGAACCGTCTCAGGAAGGCCACGTAAAGCATGCCGGTTTATAGGGACGGATTGGAACGAAGCTATTTTGTTGTTCCAGCAACATTTCACTCTTGAAACATCAAACTCAAAACCTGGTATGGTATAGTGAGAATCGTGCTTACGGGACAGGAAATCATTATTAATTATTTTTGCTTGGGAAACCGTACGCTGTACGTCGAAGAGAAACATCCGTTGCCAAATTCGGGCGACGCTAAAATGCGATGCTCTACAACAGCGATATTCGAAACGTCGCCGTTACCGGGAAACGACTAGCGGGGAGCCAGCGGCCAGTTACCCGGAGCTTGACCCATCTTTGGGGGGTGTAGAGCATTCTTTTTAACACTATCTCACCAAAGCAGTGCTGCTGCTGATAATAGGGTGTTATATTTCGACGCGCCATACCCAGGGACGTAATGAAATATCTCGACAGTTATGCTTGATTCAAGCATATTGAGCTTGAAACAAGTATTTCTCATCCTAAATCAGTGAAAAAAAAATCAAGCATTCCACACTTGCTACAAGAATATTATGCCCGACCCAAACCGGAAAATACTTGCATCTAACGTTGCAGCTCGATCCGAGCATTATCACACACGGATCAGACTAGCTCCGCTGACACTAGAACTGAACATGTCCGGCGAGAATATCGAAAGAGCTCGCATTTTGGCTTGGATCCAGCATTTGCTGACAGTAATGTTGCGCACGAACGGAAATTATAAAACTAATGCAAAGCATTGAGGTGGCGATGCACCAGGGTGCCGTACCTCTTTGTACTGCACGTTCGGCTCCTCTATCTTGACATCCCTCTTGGTCCTGCCGAAGGCGGCCATGTACCTCGTGGCGGGCAACTGATTCTTGTTGTCGTGGAAGCAGTGGGCGGCTACAAACACAGACATTGCATGTCACCCTCTCTGCCTGCACGAACAGGCCATAATTAACAGGTGTGTTGCTTCCACACTGTAATCGCAATTGCAATGTATTAATCACATTTATCATCGGAGATGAGTTGGATAGGTGAGAGGCTCTCACCGGGCCTAAGTGCGGCAGTGCTGCCAGGAAAGTAGGCAAAGTGTAGCCCGAACACACAGGTGTAAAGATTGCGCCTACCTCCACCTGCCTATTAGGCAACAACTTGGCATGCATGTCAATAGCTCGACTAGTAGGCAGACGAAGGTAGGCGCAATCTTGACATCCGTGTGTTTGGGCTACTTTTGGCCTACTTTTCTGGCAACACTGAAGTGCGGAGTACACATTGCAGATTAAATGTGGCAAAAAGACACCAAAGCTGTGTAAGTGGAGAGGCTACCTGACTGCAGGTTCATAATCTGGGGACCGCCGCAGGCAGGCCAAGGTAGATGTGCGTCACGTCAGGCGTGGAGTGGTGGAGCAGTGATTTGCGATAAGCGAAGCCTATTAATAGTGCTGCACCTATAGTGCCGATACCCAGAACCGCACTGCATTTTAGGTTACAGGCAAGCCAATTGGTGCACTTGTTACTAAGACCTATTCGGTCGATTTAGCCGGCAGCACATGTCAAAATTTTCCTATGCAGGGGGAGGGGGTTTTAACATTTAAAGTGTTCAAACTTGGGAGAAAATCGAAACCGAGCTATGGAGTCAATATTGGGGCATGCTCCGTGTAGTTCGAAGTTGACATACCCACTGGCAATGTCAGAACAATACTTTTATGTACCGGAAGTACCTGAAATGGACGCCACTTTGAAAAAACGATATTTGCTGATTATTAAGTAAATTGGAATGAAGCTGCAAAGTCGAGATCGGGCTCGGCCTCATAAATTCAAGGCCAACAAACTCATTAGTAACTGTTTTTTCTTAAATGGCCACCGGAAGTACCAAAAATGGACGCAATTTTATTGAAAATGTTCTAATTTTTGTTATTGAAGCTATGGAGACGACCCTGTGTGGGAGTCGCCCCTGTGTGATCTGAGGGCTGTGATACAGGCAATGTTCAAAAATAAAATTGATTGCCGAAAGTAGATGCCATTCTGCCAAAATGGCGGCGGAAGTTCAGTTGAGTCGTGGAGTAAGTATGCGTTGTGCGAGAGGTCGCTTTCGGGGCTCAGGGTGGCGGCCAGAGCTGAGTTTTCTGAGCATTTTCTGCCAGGACGGGACCACAACACGTGCCCGATTTGGCGCATCCTTCCTCACATTCACGGTGTCCATCTGTTCAAAACGTTTAAATGAACCGAGAGTGTGAAGCATATCACTGTTCCGACACTCCACGCCCGGCGTACATCTACCTTGGGTAGGGATTTAAAGGCCGGTAATATTACCGGTAAGATTCGGTAAGTTACCGTTACTTACGGTAATATAACTCAACCTCGGAAAATGTGGTATTTTTCGGTAATTTTCAGACCCTTCAAACTCAGTGAGTCAGCTTTGTTGGTTGTTCAAAGTGATGAAAAGATTACTTTTTCTCGTTACTACCGATTCTATGAACTAAATCCACCCTCAATCGCATCCTGAAAGAGTTGTTTTGCGAATTCAATCACTTGGAAACATTTATTTAACTTTCAGCTGGAGGGGCGTCATAGGGAAGCACAATCCATAACTTTGTAACAATCGCTTTTTTCTTTTCATGAATCGTTTAAACAGTGTTTTAGCACTTCAATTGTTGCTGGGAATGACCACTGCCACGTCGAGAAAGTATTAACAAGTACTATTTTGATATAAACCCGCTGTTAATCAATCTTTTCCATTATTTCCTAAAATACCGGCAACTTACTAATCTTTCCGTAACTTACCGTCAGATTGAATCTGACCGGTATTTTACAATCCCTAACCTTGGCCTGCCAGGACCTGCTGCTGACGACTAAGACCCTACCCTGCGGGACCAGTCAGTAGCTACGCTCGCATTCCGATAGCCAAACCTATTTCACATCATCCTTTCGTTTACAATGCGGCTCCACCTGTCCTACCCAACCCTCAACTACCCTGCCAAACCTACCCAAGACCCGCCTACCCTAACCTAGCTTAACCCACTCAAGGCACTGATCCGCCTCTCCACGCCTGGTGAACACCTACCTCGTCCAAACGGCGGCTTTTAAATTTTAGACACTTATTAAAGTTTATCTGAGGAACCGCGTGAGCTGCGGTGCCCTTAAGAGGAGGTTTACTGCAAAAACTGAAGGGCTGGTACGGAAAGAAGTACGGAACGTTAAAAGCTACGGAACCAGACTACATGGGAACCTGCCTTCCCAACGGAAAGCGGTACGGAGAGCTCCGTTTTATTTTAACCGCCGTTTTCTGTATCGTAGCTTCCGTACCATACAGGCACCTCTGTCTGTTTTCTCTCCGACCATAGCCAACAGTTTGCCTTCCGTATGCTAAAAACAGACCACGAAAGTTTCGTTCCGTAAGGGTGTGCCCCTGCTAATTTTTTTGCAGTGTTGACTGCTCAGCCAATAATGTACTTAGCGTTCCTCGCACGACTACGTTTGGGATTGTACTTCGTGATGCACAGTGTAGTCATACGGTGGTAGCAGCGCACGTACGCTGTTTTTTTTAAATTTGCAATTGTAATGCATTGTAATGGACAGTACAAGTACTTGAACATGTAGTGCGCACTTCCACGTCTTCAAACCCACCGAGGGCGATGCTTACCGGACACGAAGTACTTGGTGGTAATGAGGGAGCCGCCGCACACCTGCGCCATGTCGAGTGTCACGTCGTAGATGGTGACGTGCCAGGGGTAGTCCGCGGCCGACTGCACCTTCTCGCCGTCCCGGACCAGCGCCGTGGGCTTGCCCGTCGGCTGGCCGCAGACTGCGGCAGACGCCCAATGAGACTCGGAAGGGCACTTCCAGGTGAAAGGGGGCGTTCATAAGCTGCTTACTAAATGCTTATTGAATTTCTGTACAAAATTTATGCACTTTCTGTTTCTGAGTGGGTGTTACGCGCACGATTTAATCCGTGAACACAAACAACTACGTGGAAGATTAGACTTATCATTCGTATAAGATTACTCTTCTTTGGCCACAAAAAGGCCATAAAAGGTAGGAATTTAAACAATTAGGGGTCGCAGTACGGGAAATCTCTCGAATAGGGTATTCCGCTTAAACTCACACTGGAAAGTCCTTACGGATGATTTTGTGCAGCCGTAGTACGGATGTCGGTACGGATGAATTTGTCCATAATACAGATGCTTTTAGTTTGTACTACGGATGTTTTCGTATCGGTATCATACAATTAAAACGTCCGTATGTTACAATTGAGAAAACATCCGTAATGCATACCAAAAGCATCCGTATTACAGACAAACCCATCCGTAACGACATCCGTACTACGGCTGCACAAAATCGTCCGTAATACGGCCACATTTTGTTTGTAAGGACTTTAGAGTGAGACCGGATATGGAGCAGAATTCAAGAATTACAAAACAGGATCGAGTATAGGGAGAACAGCAGCAGAGAGTATCTCCGCCCGGAGCGCCGGCCACGAGCCGACTGAAAATTTTGCGGGCCTTAGCGCTCGCTGAAGATGTGTCACGACCATTTGGTAGGATCAGGTCACCGCGAGGCTTTTTCGTGCAGTGTTGCCGGACTCAGAAAAACCAAAACCGCCCACCTCAAAATTTAATCCGCCAAAATGATACCCTTTGCGAAAAAAATCCGTCAAATGAGCGGATTTTTCGTGCTTTTTGCCTATATTTCCGCACGAAAAATAGCCCAATTGGCGGTTTTCCGCCCAATCCGGGAACACAGTTTCCGCGCGGCCCGTAGAGACATCTCTCCAGGCCGCGCTGTTGACGACTTGTGCCGTGTGACCCTAACAAATGGCCGTGACACATCGTCAGCGAGATCTACGGCCCGCAAATTTTTCAGTCGGCTCGTGGCCGCCGGCCGCGGCGCACTGAAAAAAATGATTTTGCTGTGGTAGCTAATACTTTGGCTAATTTTTGCATAGCCGAAATATTTGCTAAATAAGCTGAGATTGTCGCTGAAGTAGCTAAATTTCAGCTATGTCAGCTGAGGCCGAGCTGTATCGGCCGACGCGTGAGCTAAAACAGATTAACCCGGGGTCAGTTGTACCAGCTGACACTCGGCTGTCGTAGCTACGACGCAGCTGTACCAGGGAACCTTTCAGCTCCAAGAGATGAAAATGTCGGCTATGCCAAAATTAGCTAAAACATTAGCTAAAATAGCTAATTCTTAGCTACCACAGCTAATCCATTTTTTTCCGTGCGGAGATACTCTCTGCTGCGGTTCCCCCCATACTGGCTCCGCTCTCGTGATTCCTGAATTCTTCTCCACATCCGGTCCGAGTTTGGGCGGAATACCCTATTACTGAAATCGACAGTCTGTGATTAGGCCCCTCTGCGGCGGCTCTGCGGCACTCACTGGGCACGCAGCGGAAGGGCTGCACGCTCCAGTCCCCGGACTCGCCGCAGCGGGACTCGTAGCCAGCGGCGGGCAGGTAGTCGAAGAGGAAGTGGTAGAGCGGCTTGCAGCGGAACACGGCCACGGTGCCGGGCTGGGCAGCGGCCTCCGTGCAGCCGACGGGGCGCCCGTCCAGGCTGCACTCGATCTGCACCGTGGAGGACTGCAGCGGCGGGCACGGCTCTGCGGCACAGTGGTTAAGTCGTGGTTAAGGCCTACGGAACCTTAAGAGGGAACGATACACCCGGCCGCGGAGCCTCGTCGGCCGCTCCGCGCGGCGCTCGGAGAGGTGTTTCTGTGTCGACTTCACAACAGCGCCAGTCGTTTCATGGGACGAAACGATCTGAACATTTGTGACCGAGTAGATGAAGCTTCATTCTATTCCAGTACTAATTTTCTCCCATCTGGGAAATTCCCCAGGTTTCCGGAAAACTCGTCCAAGTTTTCCTTAGGATTTCTCGGCTCTCAGGGGGAATATGAAAAATCGGGGCGAGTACTGCCCTCGGCACATTCTTTGTCTGTCCGCCGCTGTGCTCAGTTTCCCGAAATGTTGAACGGTAGGCTTGTCATTTGATTTCTAGCCGAGAGTGTCGTGCTCTTTCCGGAGCGTGTTTTGGAGTCCGCTGGGCCGTGTCGAGCCAGCTGGAGGGCCTGGTCCCCCCCTCACCGCGCCACCCCGCACTTGCCTAGGACACCCCCTGTCTTCCTCGCCCCCGCACCGAAGGGTACCCCGCCGGCCCGGGCTGCTGCGGATCTGAATGGTAGCCCGTGCCGGCTACCTGCACTGTGCACAACTGCCGAGCCCGGAAAGGTCCGTCTGTTGTCTCCGTCGCCTGCAGTGCTGGGCATATGAGTGCGAGAGAGAAACAAGATGAACAGCTTTCGAAAACACTCACGGCTGAGGCCCGGACAGGCGGCACTTGCCGTCTTCCTGGTCTGGCTCAGACCAGCGCTCGGCACCTCCCGAAAAAGTCAAATTCGATTTTCAAGTGAAAATTGGCCTATTTTGACACCGGTATAAATATGCGTTTCACGCCGTGCTCGTCATTTGATACAGTTCAAAAAAAAATATTTTTGGTGGAGGGGGAGGGGGGTTAGAGGAGGGGTGGGAAATCCGCTGATCGCTGCTATTGTATCCGATGCAGGGCAGCCTGACCCTGGCGCGTTGGCTAGGGTGTCGTGCCTCTCTCCCTCAGGCGCGCGCCGCGTGGTCTGGTGGGCTGTGCATTAAACCTTTGACTGGAATGACAGAGGTTCGATACCGGCTACCAGAGTCGCTCTGGCACCTTTTTCCTTCCCATTTTATCGCCTTGTCTGAGTCTCGTCTGAGTGTCCTCCCAATCTCACAAGACGAGCATTTTTTTTTTATTTTTTAAAACTGTACTGTGTTGCCCTGCTCCGTGATAGAGCGCCCCCCCCCCCCCCCCCCAATAGGCACACCCATTTAGGGTGTGAAACTTTGCAGCTGCGACCCACCGTATGCAGATCGGTGGCGAACGCGCCGAGAACTCCGTGACAGAACTCTAACCAGACCCTGCCGAAGTACGACACCGTGGCTCTCAGGCGCAGGTTTAATAACACACCTCACCCCGACCACGCCCACCCCCCGCCTCCTTGCAGAGCGGCGTCACTCCCTGACGTCACGGCAACTCGGCCTTTCCCGGCAGCGTCACTCCGAAGGGGAGGTGCGTGCGATGCAGCAGCAGCGTGTGCTCTGCGTGAAAGAAACTCTGCAAAAAGTCTTACCTCCACTACACACTAAATGTCATGGGACAATTTTGTAGCGTAAAATGTTTCGTTTTTAAACAAAAATTACTGAGATGCAATTTTTAGCATAGTTACGTGACAAATTGTATCTCTTATGTTACAATTTGCCCCATATTTACGTTACAAATTGTCCCAATGTCGTGTTTTGTCTAAAAACGTAACGTTCCATTGCACAAAATTGTCCTAAAGACATTTAGAGTGTAGGTACTGCGGTTTTAAAGGGACGTTTGGTACAGCGATCGTTTCGGAACAGTCACAATAACTTTAGCACTGACGCTGGTAATGAACAAAACAGTCAAATCAGTTCCACGACAGTTTTCCACTAGTTCCGGTCCCATTAAAAACGCGCTTTAATATATAATTTTGTTCAACTTTGCGCGTTACAATGTACAGAACCTAGCGTGCATTTCGATGTACAATTTTTTACGTTCAAATAAATAAGTATTTAAAATTGCCCTGTACAAACGTTGTACTCGGTAATGTATGCCCAGATCTGTACATTGTAAAGTATAGAGAAGGACATAGACATACAGTGAACATGCCAGCAACGGTGTGAACTCTCAGCAAGCTCATAACACTTTAATTTCAGCCGTGTATGTCCGTTAAGCGTACGTTTTGCAACAATTAAGGAATATAATTGTTCAGATTTCTTGAACTTAGTTAAAGATCTCTCCCGCTCTCTTGTCCTACAAATACTTCAGATATAGAGATGCTGCGTTTTACTGATCCACTGTCATTAAGTGGAATGTCAACACTGTAGATTTTGAATTAGGTTTCAGTTCCTTGCTTTTGGAAAGTAGTACTCGCTCGGAATAAAGAACAAATTGGGTTGATAAATAACCATTATCGTATTTAAGGATAATCCTCTCAAAACTCCTTTGAGCAGTCTATCCTCCCCCCCCCCCCTTCCCATAAAAATAACATCCAGAAAGCTTCTGAACGTTTTTCGGAAGCATTACAGCGAGGATTCGTCTAGTTGTGAAACAGAGGAGATAGATGGAATCCACATGGCGAAAATTACCTGCGTGCGCCGCGGGGGCGAAGAGGCAGACGGCGAGCAGTACGGCGCCGGCGAGGTGGGCGTCCATGGCAGCAGCGGCAGCGGCGGCACCGTCCCTGCACCGCTGCGGCCACGGAGTGACTGCCGGCCGGTGCCGCCGCCGGCGTGACGTCAACGCCCGGAGGACAAAGAAAAAAAACGCGGAAAACATCCAACGTGTTTCTGCCGAGGTCAATGAGACACTTTACGGCGTTCCCTCCAGCGGCCCCCCGGCTGCTTTATGTCCGTTTTCGCGATGCTTATGAGTGGCTCACTCGACAGTCCCGTAACAACGTCTTCACCCAAAACGCGCTAGATCACTTGACACGCCAGTGTCACACGCTTAGTGCCGTGGGACAATTTTGACCGTTTGTGCGTTTCTAAGCAAAACATAATTGGAATACAAATAGCAGCATAATTAAGTGATAAATCTCGCATGCTACAGTCCAGTTGTGGCTTAAAAAATTTTTAAATGCAAATTTTAATTGACAACATTGTCAACGTAAGAAAAAAGGGAGACAACATTTGACCCTCCCCTCTTCTCCACCTTGCCGACGGCGGTAGTACAAGATAACAGCAAGGAAAATTTGATATTATCGTGTGCTTTGCCAGCCCACTCACGAAGATTCAAATTTAGATAATATGAACGAGGTCGACGTGGCATGCAAACGGGCGAACGAGCACAGTGGCATTTTCGGTACGTAATGTTTGCACAAATTAGTTGTGCGCAACCCGTTTGCGCACGGCGGTATGTCTGTCCCGGCCATCCACTGTAAAGAACAACAGCACGTTCTTCTTTATTTGGTGACTTGTTGACCGTGATTCGCCACGGAGCACCCCGAGTTCGGTACGGAACAGGCCCGTCGAGCCCGGGGGGGGGGGGGGGGGGGGGGGAGCGCCGTCTGGGGCTGGTTGACGGCCCTGGTACGGAACCAGAGTGTACGTATAGAAGTGGGGGGAGCGGGGGGGGGGGGGGGGACTGTATACTTCGTACACAACCGTATGATAGGTACCCCGTACAACACTTCACAATTCTGACCAATATAGTATTTATAATACTGATTTTGTCATTTTGAGCGCCCAGATGGCGGTCAATTCCCTGAAAAAGTTATTCATCCGGGAGCCGATGCAGGCCTGCCTCCTGCCCCTACATACTTTGAACTTCTCGTGTGCTCAAAATTTATATTACAATACGTCCTAATATTTACCTCATAACACTCAAAACATTGTATAATACGTTATAATACGCAAAGGTACGGACAACGTAAGATATTTTCACTGCAAAAAAAGAAATATTATTGCAAACTTCTGAACAGTGTGAGCTGGAAATTGTCCTGTTTCTCATAGGAAAATACAGTGGTTGGGGAACCCCTCCGTTCCGGCGAAGCGGAACGACCACAGTTTCGCCAGGGTTGGGTTGCCATGCTCCTTCGCCGGCGGCGATCAGTGATCAGGGACGTAGGAGTCGCCGTACCCGGTGGGAGGGCCAGAGTCACGCAGGATTCTGAAACGCCGCGATAAACAAAGCAGAAGCGGGAAAACAAGCGGCGACCCAATGCGAAAACGCGGACAAACCGATCCTACTTTGCATTCGCCGCGGCTTTGATTCTTCCTCTCTTGTCAACCGGATCCTGTGACGTCAGCGATCCCACCAGCGATTGATAGCTGCACGGCGCAATATGCATATCACTAGGCCACTCAGATGCGACAAGAAAAGGAGGCCGGAAGGAAGGAAAGTACAAGACTGTCCGGGTGAACGCAGAGCGTTCATGAAAATGCTCGTTCTTTACGTACATGTACATTTCATGAATTTCTATCGGGATTCTTAGCCCGTCCCGACACCTTTCGGTAGAAACGGCGAGAAGCCGGGCTTGTAGTCTTCTGCTGGGTGTTTGTTCGGGGGGACGTGTGTTCGGTGACTTACCGTTGACGGAGAAACTTCAAATTCAGAGGATAGGCTCCTGTTTTGGCTGAGCGATAGCGAAGCCCTGGACCGACTGGGTCAAAAATGTTGTGTCTGTCAGCTTGGTTGTTTGACTGTCCGCGCGATATTTCGAGAACGGTTCGACGTAGAAAGCTCAAATTTGGACCACATCTTTCTTGCATCATACCAGAGTCACCCTCCCCTCAGGGGCACCGCAGCTCAATCGGTTTCTAAGATAATTTTAACAAGTGGTCTAAAATTTAAAATCTGCCGGTTGGGTGAGGTCAGTATGTGCCATGCGCCTGTCAGGAAGGGGCGGATATGTGACTCGAGTGGGTTACGCTCGGCTAGGTTAGGTTAGTGGGGGCCTGGGTAGGCTAGGCTCGCGCAGGTAAGGTTAGGACTCTTTGAGTGTCATTGATAACGAAAGAGTGACGCAAGATACGTTCGGAAGTGAGAGCATGAGCGCGGTTGCGACCGTGCGGAGAGGAGAGAGTGACGCCCGCAGGGCGTCCTACCGTCTGGCCCCGCAGGGTCCTACTCGTCAGGTGACAGCCGCCGGCAGGTCAAGGTAGGCGTGGAGTGGCGGAACATAGATTCGCGGTAAGCGAAGCCTATTACGCCACGACGCGGTGTGGCGTACGCCTACCTTGTTTGAAACGTAGGTAAACGTACGGTGGCAACAATTTTGAAATTTTGTCGCGTTTCTGTTTGGTGAGAATTGTTCGATTCGTTAGGTTAGGGTTGGCCGCTGCGTGTGGTGCGGTGTGGTGTGGTGGCGCACTCCGTCGCGTGTCGAGACGGGCTGAGGTTAGCGATTTCAATCGTTACACAAATATGTACCACCGGACAGAGACCTGCATCAGAGGCGCCGAGTGACCGCATCGCCTACCGCATCGCTCACATCCGGTCAGCTACAATTTGGCGTTCGAATGAGAGACAGAAGTGCGGGCTGAGTCTGTCTTATTTTGTCGCTGGCGCAGCCGCAGTCCAGGCGGCACGCCGTGAGCCGAACGGGAGGTGGAGGCGGTCACTGGCAAGACGGCATCGAAGACCGCCGGCCGCATCGCCAAAACGCGGTTGCGGTAGCAAGCGGTAGGCGGTCTGCGGACGCATGCGGTCCCTCAGAGACAGGCCTTGTTTCACACTAGCGCTGTAAACCCCGATTTCGATTAATCGATTATAATCGATTATTTGCTGCCGCAATCGATTTACCCTTTGATTAAGCTGCTAAATCAATTATTTTGGGTCGATAATTCGATTGTTTTTTTCATAACCTCAGATTTCTTTACACACTGCTAGCGGCGCACTTTTTGCTGAGGCTGCCACTTCATTTCTAGTCGGCATATAGAGCTGATCTCAAGATGAGGTGTGCTGTAATGGTCCACCCACCTGCAAGGCCCCGAAGGGCGAACTTCATTCATTTCCTGTAAGGGGTTAAACCACCCCCTTACCTGAAAAACCGTCCAAAATCGGACAAAAAAGGTCCCTCAGAGCACACGTTGAGGGAGGAAATTGGGCACGTCGAAGTCTGCGTGGCTTTCTAGCTCATCAAGCCTGCCGCATAGCAAATTTCAACCCTCCCGGACCATCGCTTACTTTAGGTGGTGGGGGCAAATTCCAAGATATGGGTCAAATCGATTAGAAATTGCTCGGCGGTTGGGTAGCGGTGGCCTCAGGGGCTCCGAAAATGACCGCCGCGACCTGGGACGATGACTTAAATGCACCGAAACTTAAAAAAGAACTAGAATGTCAAGCCCTTTTTAACGTTCTGTTCGCTTTCTCGCATCGTCGTTCCCGATATGGGTACACGCAGAAAAAACATTAGCAGCATATGGATAGCTAATTTTCTTAACTAGTGCAACTAATTGTTTGCTGCATTGCAAAAGTGATTAGTTGGTTTTGCTAACACCTTACCTAGACAGCTAAAACTTAGCTACTACAACTAATAAAATTAGCTATCCATATGCTGCTAATGATTTAGCAATACAGCTAAAGTTTTTTTTTCGTGTAGAATCTTGCGCGTGCCGGTTTTTAGAGGCTTTTCGCTACAACAATTAAGCCCCAAACGGAAAACTCGATATCTCAAGAACTTCCACCGTAAACTGCTTTGGCAAGTAGCGGCTCACAGCATCGTTATGCAGCGAGATTTAAAAAAAAAAACATTTTTTTTTCGGCACCCTAACATGTGGAAACGTCGGTGGGCGGCATTTTTTGAGGTGTTCGACGGTTCCGGTGAGTCCCAAAACAAATTTGGCCCTCAAATTCGCTATTCACGATATCCGCTTGCAGGGGTTTCTCCCGACGCACCCAGGGGCACCGCACCGCAGCTCTAATGGTTTCTTAGAAATTTTTTCACAAGTGGTCTAAAATTTAAAATCCGCCGGTTGCGCGGAGTCGGGACGCGCCGTGCGCCTGTCGTGGAGGGGTGGATCAGTGACTCGAATGGGTTACGCTCGGTTACGTTATTTGATGTTTGGTTAGGTTATGCTCAGGCAGGTAAGGGGACTGGGACTGGTTGAGCGGCATCAATAACGAAAGGTTATTGCGAGGGGTTTTCACTTGCGTAATACCCTGTACGCCTGATCTGGGTATTACGCGTAATGTAATACAAATAAATAGTAAAATATGTTTAAAAAAACTGAGAAGTGTATAGTACAATACGTTTTGGCCTCTGTGTAATACTAGCGTAATACGCATATTTGTGTAATGCTCTGTACACCAAATATTTGGAGTGAAAACCCCCTCGGGATAATGTAAGACACGTTCGGCTGCGAATGCCAGAGCAATCAATGAGTGCGGTAGCGGCCGTACTGACTGGTTGGGCCCCGCAGGGTCCCATTCGTCAGGTCACAGCCGCCAGCAGACCAAGGTAGGCGTGCGCCAGGCGTAGAGTGGCGGAACAGTGGTTCGTGGTGAGCGAAGCCTGTTACGCCAGACGCGGTCGGGCGTACGCCTACCTTGCAGTACAGTCGACCCTTGATTTTTGTCCCGGTCTTGTCCCCTGATTTTTGTGACACAGTCATCCCCACCACCTCGTCCCCGGGCCGGGCTGGGGAGCGCGGGCCGGGCCGGGACCCGGCGCCGCCGGACCCTCCGGGCCGGCCCGCCGCGCGGATTAAGGGGGAGCTTAATCCGCGCGGCCAGGGGGGAATTTTAAAGTCCGATTTCTGCTCAAAATTTTGACGGCCTGAAAGGTGATCAAATTCGAACGTCTTTGACAAACAAACCTTTGCTTATTTTGTGCTCTCTGACATCGCCACGTCATAAAATATCAGCCCGTGAAACTTGAAGCCGATCCGACGTCATGACGTTCGAATTTGATCACCTTTCTAACAAAAGTTACATTTAACAATAACTCAGGTCATAATTTAAATTTTGAAATGCCGTTTTTTTTAATCGACTTGCTTTTAAGTTCTCTACACGTCCCGTCCCCTAATATTCGTCCCATGCTCCTCCCGGCGGACGGGACAAAATTCAAGGGTCGACTGTATCAAAGAACGAGTAAAGGCAAACGCCACGGAATGACAAAAACATGTCGGTGTCTTTATTTAAGAAAGACTGAGTATGGCAATGAGTTGCACGCTGGAAATAATATTTGCATTTAAAAAAACGGAACAGTACAAATTACATCATTTTATTTAATAAATGCACCATTTCAATATCGTGGTAGAGCAGAAATTGGTAGATCACGGTGTGCGCTCTTCAGTTGCTGCTTGTTATGAAAATGTAAAACAATATTACGACGTGGGAAATGGGACGAAATGTGTCTCTTGTAGTGTGTCAGGAAAGCATGATTTTGAGGCACTGTAGATTTGCAAGCTCCGTGCTTTCAGTAAACGTGTAGATAATGGTCGTCCTCCATTGCGAGAAGAAATGAGATGGATCCATGAAGTCAACTGCTTCATGGGTCCTGCTTTGGTGCACTCTCAAAAAAATCTGTTGGAATTTAGCATATTTGAGATTCGCCCCGTATGTTTCTTGAATCAAGCTTGCGCATTTAACGTAATGCTTGAATCAAGCACGGAGCGAAAAGCGTAAGCTTGATTCAAGAAACATACGGCGCAAATCTCAAATATTCTAAATTCAAACATATTTTTGAGAGTGCATTTGTAGTTCCGTAGTAGGACATTATGCACCGACACGTGGAGAACAATATAGACCCCATGATGGTTCCCTGCGCTGTAGTTCACAGGTCTATCTCGTTTCTAAGCAAGATCACTGAAAAACGAAGGGTAACCCCTCGCCTAATTTTGGGCGATGCGGAATAGTGTCGCTGTTTTGGATTGAGGGACTAAACATCGGCTTATCAGAGAAATGAACTTCGTCCTTACAGAGGAACGTCCTTCCAGCATCGTTCTTTCAGGACAATCCTAAAAACGTCACCGGAAGGGTCAAGGATATTGTTCCAAATCCTTTTCCAGTAGGTCGATGACGCCATTGTACGCCAGATCTGGGTGCCGTGGAAACATAGGACTGAGTCCATTGAAACCTGGCAGCACCTCGTAATGTCGTCTCGCAGATTCACTCAGAGCGTTGTACGTGTCCAGAGTATCCTGTTGCAAGCACATGAGCGTGAAATGTTATTATATGGGACAATGATTTTCAATTCCAAAGATATTTCTTGTCACGCGAAAGGCAAATAGAAACATCTTCGATTTTTATATTGGGGGGGGGGGGACTTTTGCCCGTATGGTCATTTTCCTTTGACTTACACCCAATCAGGTGGGTACTATGGTATTACGGGCGTATTACCAAATTGTTACTGGGCCGTGTAGGGAGTCCACCGCTCATTCCTCCAAGTACACTTAATGTCACGGTATTTTTTTTTCTGTACATATCTCCACAGTCCGTTTGTGCGTAAGCTTTGCGCAAACGAATGTATCCGTAGTTACGTACAAAATCGTCTTCTGCCCTATAGCCGCCCGACGTCCCGGACCGCAGCGCGGCCCAATGGGCTGCCTGCCTCGCGGGCGGTCCCACCACCATCAGCCATGGCCCTCTCCCTGCAACGGGGGGTTTGCGCACTGTGGTTAGGTGGCTTGCACTAAACCGGCATGACACTCCTAGGTTGACGAAAGTGCAAACCTTACTGCCCGAGATGAATTGACATAAGACTTGCACATCCAAAATTACTTGCACTGCCCCGGCATCCCACTACCTGCTTGCATGTTCGCCACAAGGAGGTGGTAGGCAGGGTTGAGCACCCGGCCTGTGCGAGTAGTGGGTGGCTGTTCCGCCACATTCCCCGTGCGGCCGCGCCACCAGAGGCTTGCACTGCCGTCATGGCTTGGGTTGCACACAGGGTTGCGCGGCGGGTGGCAGGCCGGCAACCACCTGATCGCACTGCCGGTTGCGTTCGCGCCACCACTCGCTTCACTCTAGTCAACAGGAGGGTTGAACTTCGGGACCAGTAGACATGCACTGAGAGTGGTGCGCCCGCAAGCCGTGCGTCACCTACAGGGATGCGCGCGCCGAACCCATCCCGTGTGGCCGCGCCACCAGAGGCTTGCACTGCCGTCAAGTCGCGGGTGTCTTGGAGCGGTGCGCCGCCATTCCCATGATGCCAGTTCGCATCTTCGACTGCACAGTAACGAAAAAATTGAGGAAATCGCGAACCAAGAACAAAAGTCAGCTGCATGCTGATCGTTAATACTATTTGCTTAAGACTCCAAATATTGAGCACTATCACCACTATCATAACTTATTTAGTGGCGATTTATGTAAAGTACGTTAGATGGCCCATGATGCACGGGCAGTAGTAGGCCAGTAGGCCAACGTTTTGCCTAATTATTTTTAAGCGCCCACGAATTTCTATAGTTTCATAGGGAATGGGGCGTAAACAAAGACTAATTCAATACCGCGAAAATCATATCCATACGCCTCAGGTTTAACACGCGCTGCGGCATCTTATAAAACCGTGAAGCCTTGGCAGCTCGGGTCGCCTAGCCTCTCCCCCACTCCCCCTCCCCTCCTCTCCTTCACTGCACGTGGTGCGCGCACACCGCCGGGTCCGAGCGTCTGGGCATGGAGGCAGGTCGGGCTTCCCAAGTCTGTCCCTCAGTGTTCCTCCGTAGCACAGATGGCAGCGTTGCAGTTTGGTGAGTAGGGATTCGTGTGTTCTAGTACCGGTGTTCTCGTGTAGTGTCCTTGTTTACTTCTACAGAAGCATTTAGCGTGTGGGCTGCTGCCATCCACAGCACAGGCCACGGCCTCATCCACTTGAATCCTTTTGGACCTTAAGGACTGTATATTTGTGTTTTTCGGTCACAATCGGCGAAGCACATTACCAAAACACTGCGTGTTGTGCGTCATCGCGCAAGCTTAAGGTGGATTCACGCTCGGCGACAATTCCTGGAGCGACAGCTGGGCGACAGGTAGCGACAGTTAGCGACACGTACAGTCGCCCAAAGTTCCCGGGTCGCTCTTCGTGTGCCGTGGGAACGATTTCTGCAGTTTTATTAGTAGGCAAACGGCAGTTCCTTAGAAGCAACGCCCTTGCGACCCCTGTCGTTATCCTTTTCTTGTCCTTTCAGTTCGATACTTCTTCAAGAGGTTCGTTGAGTGGGACAGAGCCGCCCTCTGGCGTCGGGAGGGAAAAATTCATATCTGCGACAGTTCGCGACAGCTAGCGACAGTTAGTGCGACACCTCAGCGACCCTGACGTCACCACGTGTCGCAAGTAGTTTCCCATTGGCTGGACGCCGGTCCGAGGGTGTCGCGGAGTGTCGCCCAGGTGTCGCGCTCTCACTGCCGATTAGGTTATGTCCGCCCTGTCGGTCGCGAGCTGTCGCGAACTGTCCCAGATTTGAATTTCCTCCCCCTTCCCGCCAGTAGGTGACTCTGTTCAACTCGATGCTTCTCTCGGAGGCCTGGCGTGCTGAAGCGACAGAAAAGATGGCGACAGGGATCGCAAGGGTGTCGATTCTCATGAGCTGCCATTTGGCTCCTCATAAAAGATCAGGAATCGCTCCTACGGCACACGAAGAAAGGCCCGAGAACTTTCTGCGACTGTACGTGTCGCTAACTGTCGCCCAGCTGTCGCTCTCGAAATTGTCGCCGAGCGTGAATCCACCTTTATACGTGCAAATGTAATTCATTGGTTAGGTTACGATGCTGATCGCTCTGCAAACATTGTCTAATAAATATTTTGTACGTAACTTCGCACATAACTGCGAATAACATTGTGCTGACGCAAAAACGGATTTTGGAAAGATTAAGTACAGTAAAAACAGTCCGCATACGCCTGTAGTGCATGCCGGTGCATGCAGCACATACCTCGGGGCGAACGACCGCCGATGTCCCCAGAGCGAAGAAGGCACAGGGGACGGTGGTGGCGTTGAGGTGCACTTCGGGCGCGCTCTTCTGGCCGTAACGCCGCAGGTTATCTTCGGCGCCGTAGTCGTAAAAGGCCATGTACTTGGCTGGTAAGAGGGGCACAGCGAGACTTAGATTACTCCGGCAATTTCTGCTTTCATAGGGTCAGTGCAACCAATAAAATCACGCTTATGTGACTTTGGTTTTTTAGTTTTAGGCCTGTTACTATTCCCTATCCCGTTTCTTGGGGATGCTAAATAAAAGTATGGTGCTTCATAAGGCTCTTAAACACATCGCCAACGACTGAAAAACGGGTGGAAATTTATATACCATGGGGGCTGTCAATGCAGTCAAGAAAAAACCGCACCCACGGCGGCTGTTCTGTCGAAAGATAAGATAACCATTGTGCAGCCAAGAAACAAACGGCGTACTTCTAACGCTGGTGAGTGTAGCCTGTCACTAAAATACGTCCTTCAAATGTTGTTCGTGATATTTTAGCACCATAAAGTTTTGTCCAGGTCCTTTGGCAGCAAAGATTATAGACGTACAAAACTGTGACTTTCTTATGCACTTGCCTGGTGTGAATTTATTCGCTGCACTGACCGTAGCCCGGCCCGGTACACGGAACAGTTAATTAGGAACATATAAGAGCCTGATTAGGCAGTTCCCGCGGAGCTAAAGAACGGAAGTAGGATAACGAGGCTACCTTCAAAATGAAAGTGTGTAGTATCGGGTGCCCAAGGTTATACCTACCCGGAAGTACGCCGAGTTGCCTGCCGCGCTTTCTTTGACGCAGCACGAATGCCGTGCCGAGTTAAAGACAGCGCAGGCAACCCATCGTACTGCCGTGTAAGAGCTTGGACACGAGCAATTTGAAACCGAACTGCAACGAGTAACTACGCCACAGGGAGGCGTGCAACCTTTTATGACCACCCCTGTTTCCGATTACATGGGGTGTGCAACAAGTGTAGTCATCCGATAGTTGTAAACGTGGCTAGGTCGACTATCAGATGGTAGGAATGAAACACTCAGAAAAATCTGTTTGAATTTAGCATATTTGAGATTCTCGCCGTATGTTTCTTGGATAAAGCTTACGCTTTTCGCTCCATGCTTGATTCAAGCACTACGCTAAATGCGTAAATGTTTTTTGAGAGTGAAGGTGCTGACGACATCCTGAACTTCAATTTCCTCGTTTGACTCGCACTTCCTTGTGAGGCTCTCCACAATTATTTTTTTTTACACATTTTTGTGACGATTGTCACAAATTATGTCGGCAGGTCGCAGTAGCGACAGACATCGCGTTACGTTTGCAGTAATAATGGCATCATTCTGTACGAGAAACGTTGGAAAGCCAAAGTTAGTCCTGCGTCGGCCTGCCAGCGCAGTGCGAGCCTACCCGAGCCAAACTCTACAGCCAGACTCTAGCCGGTTCTACCCGAAACATACACACTAAATTCTTCTGTACAATTTCGTGCAGAAGTGCGTAAGAATTTACGGATACGCAGCTTACGTACTAATTCGTACGTAAATTATGTACAATTTTGAAGATTTGTTCACAATTGCGTACAATATTGTACATAACAACGTACGAATTTGTACGTAGGCTGCGTATGCACAAATTTGTACGCACTTCTGCACAAAAAAGTACAGAAGCATTTAGCGTGTACGCGGATGGCTTTGCCTGTCCCTAGGGCGCGTTAGAACCTTAGCGCCGCTGATTCTGTCTAATCATATCACATTGACATACTTTTCCCGACATGAACTTCAAGGTCTCGCTCTAACTACACGAACTTGTAAGATTCAATCGTCTTGCGAGAAAAAATACGTGTACCGCGGCCGGGAGTCGCACCCAGAAAAACGTTTCTTGGGCAGCCCTTGTGTTAATTTTTACTTCGATCAATACCCGATTATATTGATCCAAGTCAAGAGTTTTGGTTCAAGTCTACTTATATATTGAACCAAGAAAATTTGGCTCTTGGATGAAGACAAAATGGGCCTTAGAGCCACATAAGGCTAAATTAGACTTGACCCAAGTAAATAATCTTGGTTGAAGCCGAAATTCGTCTTCAACCAAGATGTCATTTTTGTGGGTGCGAAGGCACGTCCATTCGCTTGGCGCACGCCTGGCGCTGCGCCGGCCTGCCTCTGGTGGGCGACGCGCCTTCGAGTTCGGGCCCACCCTTTCCGTTTCGCGGCACAGCAGATGGCAGAACTGGTATGTCTACCATCCGCTAGGATTCCTTTGGCTGATTGTCCTCGTGGCCCGCGAAGAGCAGCGCAGGGTTTGTGCTGACCAGACGCTACAGATCACGACGGTGATATGTTTCCATGCTTACGTTTTCCGACCAAGTTGACGAGGTAGTCGAAGGCGGTGATTGAAGTACTGTCGAAGAAGTTGCGGAACATATAGGGAAACGTGGTCTGCCGAGAAAAGTGTTGAATATTAGACTACTTCAAGTTTACTGAAAAATGATTTCGTCATATTTCGTCATAAAAAATTAGTCGACAAATATTTCGTCACGTACTTTACAGAATTTTGGTTACCTTGTCGTCTTTTATGGGCAGAAAGCATCAAAGAATGACTTTATGCTGAAGTATGCCTTTTTTGTGACGGTTTCTTTATCAAGGGATGTGAAAAATTCGGGGAAGGTGATAAGCAGGGAGGTTGTGTGCATGTGCACACCTAACTCCTAACGGGCGAATAGTCTGCGTTGTATGTGCCATCGCAAATAACGGATCATTTCGTCTTTAATACGGTTAACTTCTCTGTACGTTCGGTTCTCGGAACAAGAACAATGGTTTTGGTTCGAGCTCATTTCGCACTTAACTCTGACCAGCAGGTTTTGATCTTCGTCCGAGAACAACCTTGACTTAAATCCATTCCTCTGGGCTTACAGAATGTACTCGGGTGCCACAACTCCACCGAGACAAAAAGGTGGAGAGCATGTTCTCGACAAAGCTGAGAGCGAAATGCGCTTGAAATTTCGAGCGCATTGGTGCCCACTCAAATATTCTGGATTCGTTCGTTGAATAATATGGCGCGGGTCTGATCCAGACCCTCGACCTCTGGTCTGAGAGTCTCGTACTATAACCACTACTCTACAACTCTGATCTACCAGGCTGCAAACCATGGCGACACCACATGATTAGCGGCTTGTTATCGAACCGAAAACAGTGGCCGATAACATGAAACCGAGTGGCCATCACTGGTCCTTTTCCCCTACCGTAGTCTGGCAAAGCCTGACCTAACTTGCCTAAACCTAACCCATCCAAGGCACTGATCCGCCCCTCCACACCCAGCGTACACCCACCTGCCCCGACTATTTGTGTTTTAGACCACTTGTGATATTATCTAAGACACCGCCGGGCCCACTGAAACCGCGGTGCCCCTGAGGTGAAATTGACTCCGGTATGGTGCAAGAAGGGTGTGGTTCGAATTTGGGCTTTCCACGACTTGCCGTTCTTGAGAAATCGAGCTGGCAGACACACACCTCAGCCAAGTGAGTAGCTGTCAATTGCCACGTTAAATATTTCTATATTTTAATTGGAGCGCCTCCAGTCACTCGCGAGCTACTTACTTCATCGACCTCGTCGCTTTGCCCCTCCAGCAGCAGTATCAGGTACTTGCAGGTAAGCGGGGAGAAGCGGCCGCACAGGTTGTAGAGGGTTGCGTGTACCACAGGGTTCATGAAGGCCAGCTCGTCATGCAGGGCGAAAGCACCGATAGCCTGCAAAACGCAGCGGAAAGTAGACTCAAATGGCAGACAGAACGATTCAGACACGGCTTATACATGTGTGTATTGAATCTCTAACTCGTTTTCTACTTAAAAAATACAATAGTTTGTCAGCTTTTTGGTATCCGCAACTTAAGGACCTAAATTTTATCTAGTATTGCCATCTTGGAACAAAACTGTTTGTATAATAAAGAAGCAGGAGATAACTTCGGAAGTATTTATGTAAGAACAGGCACAGGACTGAGACTCAAAAAGAAACAAACGTTCAAATAGGGGGACGTGAAACTGCGTTTCTCCAAAAGAGCGACATTTTGAAGTTTCACGCCACTAGCAAAAGAAACACCTTTGACAAGTGTTTGGAGAGCACCCAGAAGGATCCGTCTGAATAGAGGATTTTAGTTTAAAAGTAACGAACGCCTCTTTGTAAATAAAAGTTAAAAATATTCTTGTAAAACAACAAGCAATCCTCTATTTTTAATTTAATTAATTGCAACGTGTTTTGTAATTTCACAAGAATGTTAGCTTGGAAAACGCGATGCCCAGTCAGTCTCTCTGCCGGACTTCGTCAGGACTATGCCTGCAACTTCACTGAAATTTCTTAAACATATGCCTATTTGCAACAATGATTTTTGATGTTTTCTCTGGAGAGCGACGAGACTGGAGACAAAAGTTTGCTCTTCTAAGGGAAGCTGATGCCGCTTCACGATTCACAGTCTAGGCGGGTACACACTACATGCTTATGTACTATTTTGCTCATAACTATGTACCTTGATACGAAGCTTATGTGCAAGATCGTGCGTACCTAAGCACTCAGTGTGTAGAATCTTGAAACGTTTGTAGGGCCAACGCTCACCGTGAGCAGATCACGCCGTTTGGCGAGGAGAAGGTACAAGGTGGCGTCCAGGTGACTGAGGTAGCCGAAGGGCCCGAACAGGTAGCAGCTGGCGAGCAGCCGCTGGTAGCGCTGGCCGTGGGCGTGGTTCATGAAGAAGAGCGCTGTGCCCGCCGTGTCCAGACCCACGAGCCGCAGCCGCGTGCTGCCCGTCGCTTTGGACACGAACTCCAGCTGGACGGGCAGGTCGTAGACGCCCCACTCGGCAGGGCTGGAAACGTACAAGGCCATCAAACATTTACAGCCTCAAACAACACGCTTAAGAAGCCCTTTAAGAGATACAGCGACAAATGTAAAGTCCGATAGCGATTTGATTTCATTGCTTTGATTTACGGTTCGATTCACTCTGAGAATTTGTGTACGGTGTATTACAGCTGTAGTAGGTAGTAGTGCAAAGCTATTCCAACGTCAAGTCATGCTTCAATGTTTTAGGCAGTTACAGGTCCACTAGCTGTTCGAGACGTAATTTCTATCATTTTTGACGGTATTGCAGAGGTATTAGAAAGTACCACATGCCACTGTGTAGGTACAGGACGCTACATCAGGGGCGACTCAGTGCTGTAGGCGCTGGATTTTTTTCAGATGCGGAGGCGTCTGGATAGTTTTCCAGATCTTTAGGAGCATGAATTACATCGAGATTATCGAAAGCGCATGAAAAAAAATTCAAGCGCATGTATACGTTTGGTAAACTTGACTTTGCAGTGTTGCGAAAAATGCTTGTGTAAATGCTTGATGCTTGAATTGCAGTATAACAAAGAAACACCGTGAGAGCAGATGTTCCGCAGGCAACTCCTCACGGAAAAAAAAGATTAGTAGGCGTAACGAATTTGTTTGTTGATTTTGGGACAACCACAAAATTTAGTTACGGGAACTAAAATTCTGCCAAATTTTGTCAGAGAAACTAATTCTTAGTTGCATTAGCAAAATGGAGAAAAACATAAATTTCGCTGTGGGAACCGAGAGTTGGTTGCCTTAACGAATTCTCAGTTCCCGCAACTAAATTTCGTGGTTGTCTCAAAATCAACCAATAAATTAGTTGTGCCAACTAATCATTTTTCTGCGTGCTGTGTCGGAGACATGTTTTGTACGTACGTGAAGTCCCAGAACTTCTGGTCGGTGTCGCTGAGAGTCACGTGTCTCCGGCCGAACAGATCCCCTCGGCAGCTCGTCAACCAGACGTCGAAGCACCGTCGCACCAGGCGGTGCACTGAAGCGGGGCGTCGCCCATTAGTAACAGCCGAGAACGGGAATACTCACTCAATATTCATACATACTCTGCTGATATTTAACAGTATTCAGTAGTATTCGTAAAATATTCACGTGCCCAGATTCATGTATTCTCGGCTTTCGTAATTACTTGGTTTGTGCCTGGTTTGGCGCTGTGCGTGCAATTTTCAGAAGTATTTCTTTAACATTTGTGAGTATTCTCAAGTATTCACAAATGTTATAGAGTATTTGCTGGTAGTCAATTAATAATCTCTGTGATTTGCGAGCAGTCTGATATATTCACTCACATTAGAATCACCGTTCCCAGCACAATTTAATTCTTAATTGGCTGAGCGATAGCGAAGCCCTGGACCGTTTGGGTCAAAAATGTTTTGTCTGTCTGTCTGTCTGTTTGACCGCGCGATTTCTCGAGAACGGTTAGACGTAGAGAGCTCAAATTTGGACCACATCTTTCTTGCATCATACCAGAGTCAACCTCCCCTCAGGGGCACCGCAGCCCAAGCGGTTTCTTAGATAATTTTCACATGTGGACCAAAATTATAAATCCGCCGGTTGGGTAAAGTCAGTATGCGCCATGCTCATGTCGTGGAGGGGCGGATCAGTGACGCGAGTGTGTTACGCTCGGTTAGGTTAGGTTAGTAGGGGCCTGAGTAGGCTAGGCTCGGGCAGGTAAGGGTAGGTTAGGACTGGTTGAGCGGCATTGATAAGAAAAGGCTGATGTTAGATACGTTCGGAAGGCAGGACATGAGCGTGGTTGCGACCGTGCGGAGAGAGTGACGCCCGCAGGGCGTCCTACTGACTTGCCCCGCAGGATCCTACTCGTCAAGTGGCAGCCGCCGGCAGGCCAAGGTAGGCGTGCGCCAGGCGTGGAGTGGCGGAACAGTGATTCGCGATGAGCGAAGCCTGTTACGCCACGACGCGGTCTGGCGTACGCCTACCTTGTATTTACTGCAGTACCATGGTATTCAATTGTACCCAGTATTCTGTTGTGCTCTAAATTCAGAGTACTGCTTCAGGGCGAGAAGCCCCGATCATGTCAATGCTCGGTCACTCCTCCTAATGTGAATAACCATTGGCTGCACACAGGTCCCGTGAGTGAATCATCCCTTGCCTCACCCAAGCTCTCGTTCTTGAGGAACATGAAGGAGGCCGCGTTTACGAAGAAGGCGGGAGGGATGACGACGACGGCGCGGTAGGCGTCGCACTGCGCGCTGCGCACCCGGAACAGGCTGAGGATGTAGCCGTCGCTGGTCGTCACGTCGTGGCCCTCGGCCAGGAACCCGAACTGGGGCGCCTCCGTGTCCTGCCGACACGGAACGGACCTCACTCAGCCTGCGGCCGGAACTTCTCGGAACGTCTCCATAGTTTTGTCAAGAAACAGACGATGCTCGATGCAACTATCTTCATGCATAGTGCATAGTGAGGGCGAAAAACATGTGTACAAGCTCATGTGTACAAGTCACGCAACAATCATGTCATATCAATTAGCGATATTGCTGTAACACCTTTGGTAATAAATAACTTTTTTAAACATGTATCCAGTATTTAAGTTATAAACATCGATTTGTTCATGTAGAACCTTATCGCAGGTAAATATAAATTAACGAAGGCCTTTACAACTCGCACCTCCTGCGCATACCTTCGCCTTACCCTTACCCTGAATCGAACATATAGCATGATACATCCAGCGTGTTTCACACTTAACCGCTATTTCTCTGCTAAAATCTTCGAATAATGAATGGCTTTGAACAAAGAAAGACCCTAAAACAAGGCCGCATATGGACCTACGGAGCGAGATAATTTAATGCAAAGTCGAGGTCGAGACCATAATTTCCACTAAATATATTTCTGATTCAAACTATTAAACTTTTCAGCAATTCTGGGTCAGCCAGACGTGCTAATACGCGTAATTAATAGTAATGTAGAATTTAGCCAGAATGAGCACACAGAGTCCTCAAGAACTGACAGTTTGGATTGTAGTCAACGTAATGGTGCGTATTAGGGAGTGTAGTCGGGTCACGTGTTTCGCTGTGGGCCTCCCGGTGTGCTCAGCCACTCACCGGCCGGATCGGGGGCGGCATCGGCAGCGTCACGTTCTGCAGGGCGCGGAAGACGTCCGACAGCCCGCTCACGATGTCGGAGGTGAACTGCGTGGCGGCGTTCTGCGCGAGGGCCTTGCGGAGCGCGTTGTTGAGCGGGGACGTGTACGGCGTGATGGCGCCCAGCAGCTTGCCCGGCACGGTCAGGAACTCGGCGGCCGCCTGCACGCCGGGCTCCAGCGGCTCCAGCAGTGGCTCCAGCAGCTGCCGACCTGCCGAGAGGCGCAGTTTCAGTTACTTGTCTTCATTAACAATGATTGTCGTCTATTCCTATGGGGGCGGGAGGTTACGGCCACTATTCTCTATTAAAGGGCGAAACACTTCCTTTACTTTTAGTGCACGTGACAAGGCACTGCGCAGATTTCTCTCCTTACTGTAAATCAAAAAACCATTCGTCGACAAATTTGGGCGACGCTAAAATGCGATGCTTTAGTGGAGCGATATTCGAAACGTCATAGAGCGATGAATGTCGCCCTAAAAGAGCGACTCAGCGATGTACGTAACGCTTTAAAAGAGGGACATTTTCTTTGCATCGTCCTTTTAGAACAAGGTAGGCGAACGCCAGACCGCGTCGTGGCGACACAGGCTTCGCTCATCGCGAATCACTGTTCCGCGACACCACGCCTGGCGCACGCCTTCCTTGGCCCTGACGAGCAGGACCCTGCTAGGCTAATTAGTCAGTCAGTAGGACGCCCTGCGGCCGTCACTCTCCTCTCTCCGCACGGTCGCTACCACGCCCATGTTGTGGCATCCTGTCGCTTCACGATTTTTAGCTTTCGTGTCGTCTGGTTTGTGTTTGAAAGATGTCCAGAACAGAATTAGTACACAGTTAAAAAAAAGTAATTTTTAAACGGCTGCTCTGGAAATGTTGAAGGCTATTTGAGAACAATATAACTACTGTTTTTAAATGGCAAGATCATCGATGATTCACAATTCTGAAATGACGAAACCATTTCGAAATAACTTTTTGGCTGATATTAGCCATTCCAAAATGGTTTTTATCATTTCAAAATGACTAACCACTTTCATCGGACAATAGGTCAGCCATTTCATTGGTGCCACTTGCTGCTAATTAATGACTTTTTTTAAAACAGCGAGACGATCTCATTCGAAAACAATGTTCTCCATACAAGGCACCGATTTTAATGTGTCGAGAAACACTAAAAATACCGTGCATTTTCCTAAACGATAGGAAAATTTGCAGTTCAAACTGTTTTCTAGTAACAGTGTATGGACTGATTGCGTCTCAAGAGGTATTATTCTCGATAGCCTGGAGAAATCGTTACTTACCTTTGTTTACACGACTTTCGCTGGAGGTTCGCCCCTCTGCCCTACAAACCCAAGAGTGTGGTAACATGCTTTTCCTAAAGTGTGATGGGTGCCACACTGAAGGAAGAGTGTGGTGCCTCACCACGCTTTTCCTGATGTGTGGCGGCCCATCACGCTTTTCCTTCAGGGTGGTGACCATCACGCTTTAGAAAAAGCTTGTTACCACACTTTTGGGTTTGTAGAGTGCGTTTGCTATGTTGAGGTGAGATAAGCGAAGATGAAGATGTGCGATAGGGGACAATGGACCTGTCAAAAACCCCCAAAATACCCAAACGTCTATTTGAAGCATCTAACGTTTTGAATGAACCTAGCAGTCTAAATGATCAGCGAAGCGGCAGCAGGGGACAACTCAACACATACCAAAAGTGAGATTCCACCGGAAAAACGTTGTTGATGTTAAATTGAACTAGTTTCTAGAATTTTTCGCAGAGATGTCTGTGCTACGAGATACAGCGTTTAGGAAGAGGGTAGAAGCACATTTACCTCCTTTTGAGCAGTTCTGCTAAATGGAAACATGAGGCATCTCGTGTTAACACATTTTTCCGCCTGGCGTATTTTAGGACCGCAGTCAGTGCAGTGGACGCAGATACTTTCTAAATACGACATACAACTTAAGTTTTAACTCTACTGTGCTGGAAGCCTTCAATTTACCGCTTTTAAGCGAGTGGTAAAAGGGGATATGTCGACACACTAAACTCTTATGGAGAACTTTCGTGCATAAGTATGGACGTTTCTGTGCATACATAGGGTATGCATAATTTGTGCACAATTATGCATGATATTGTGCATAATTATGCATAATTTGTCCACAATTATGCATTAAGTTGTGCATAACGTTCTGTATGCACAAGAACGTCCATAACTTATGCAGAAAGACTGCATAAGAATTTACTGTATGGATGTCCTATTGTCTCTATTTGCGAATCAAACTGAGGGGATAACTCTGCTAACTTCGTCACCCGACGAGCTACACGTCTTAACGCAATTATAACATACCTCTTTCTTTCTTCAAGTCTAGGCCCAAAAAGTAGTTGGGTTAAATTTTTATAGAAACATTTGAAATCAGTTTTTTGGTTCTCCTGAAAACTCAAGGTTTTTGAGTTATCCCCTTCTTCCGCGTCACGGGCCAAATTCGAATCCGACAATGTTTGCTCGGTGCACAGGAACCCTGCAGAACTGGGAGTCGCGTGCGATTTTCTAAGCAGACCTGAATCCTACCGCCTAGAGGGCATTTAACTAAGTTGTCATCAAGAACTAAAATACACGGTGAAGTGCATGCAGAGGTGGATTCAGCCAACTGCGCCCTCACGAAAAAGGCAAAGCGCCGACATTCGAAAAATTAATTTTGGTTCTTAGAAGTTCAAACCAAAAACTTTTCGGGAGCGTAAAACCATTCCGGCAGCAAACCTTGTGCCGTGGCGGCGTCTTGCCCCGCAGCCCAGGGCGCCCAGACGAGCAGGAGCGTCAGCGCGCAGCACGGAGTCCTCATGGTGGCGGTCTCACAGTGCAGAGGACTGGACCTCAAAGTGTCCGCCTAGGAGTCGGCCCGCCCCTGCCGCGGCCTGCCGAAACGAGGGAGATAGGGCACAGCCGCGGCCCCCGTCAGCACGCGACGACATGCGGGTCATCGGCTATGCTAGCTATGCCCGGATATGCCTTCACGCCCGCCGCAAGTGCACTCAGGCACTGCCGGAACGCAGGAAAAACGGGGATGGTAGAGGTAGACAGAAAATTCCTTAGAAATTTTCTGAAACTTGTCCAAAGTTTGAAAACATTACAAAATTACAGCGCTCACGGCTCTGACTCGCCTTCGGAAGAACGAGTTGTTAATAATTCTTTAAACCTACAGGGTAGGCGTACGCCAGACCGCGTCGTGGCGTAACAGGCTTCGCTCATCGCGAATCACTGTTCCGCCACTCCACGCCTGGCGCACGCCTACCTTGGCCTGCCGGCGGCTGCCACTTGACGAGTAGGATCCTGCGGGGCGAGTCAGTGGGACGCCCTGCGGGCGTCACTCTCTCCGCACGGTCGCAACCACGCTCATGTTCTGCCTTCCGAACGTATCTTACATCAGCCTTTTCTTATCAATGCCGCTCAACCAGTCCTATCCTACCCTTACCTGCCCGAGCCTAGCCTACCCAGGCCCCTACTAACCTAACCGAAACTAACCCACTCGCGTCACTGATCCGCCCCTCCACGACAGGCGCATGGCGCATACTGCCTTTACCCAACCGGCGGATTTATAATTTTGGACCACATGTGAAAATTATCTAAGAAACCGCTTGGGCTGCGGTGCCCCTGAGGGGAGGTTGACTCTGGTATGATGCAAGAAAGATGTGGTCCAAATTTGAGCATTCTACGTCTAACCGTTCTCGAAAAATCGCGCGGACAAACAGACAGACAGACAGACAAAACATTTTTGACCCAGTCGGTCCAGGGCTTCGCTATCGCTCAGCCAATGAACTCGAAATTATTAGGTATTGGAACCAGCGACAGCGACCCACTGACATATGTTAGTGCGGAGAACAAAGAGTGGAATGGTCGCTGCAAAGAGATCCTCGCTGCGCTTAGGCTTAACATGTGGAAAATAAGGGTAACCAGCGTTAGAGTTTTTGATGAATATTTGTGCTTTGAAAGAGTATCTGATACTTTTATCGCAAAGAGCAACTCAACTTGCATACTAGTTTTAACGGTGCATTTCGCCTCCATACGCACAACACGCCAGTTTTAAGCAGAATGCGGTACGTCCCACGTTGAGAGGCGTCGCGTGATCCTGGAAAAGGTCTTGCTGAGTCACACTTCGCGAGAAATCTCGTGGCCGCGAATAAAGGCGGCCGGCTCTGAAACGACGCCGGTTCTGCCCTTGAAGCGCTGCGCAGACTTCGGGAAAGAGCGTCTTCCGCTCACGCCCGCAGCGCGCGGCCGCGCCCAAATGTGCAATTCACGTCGAGGATACCGTCGCCTTCTTCGAACGCACAATCTGGAGGGCCGGGATGACACGAGTCCGCCGCACTCGAGGGGCCCCTCTCCTCGCTCTGGCGGCACCGCCAACGAGTGCGACAGAGATACAGCGACGGTGTCAGCCGCTGGGGATGCGCGGACCACTAAAGCGGACGGGCACGCGCGCTGCAGCGCCACTTACTATGCCGCCTCAGGTGGACGCGCTGCTGCTGCTGCTGCTGCTGCTGCTGTCCCCGGCGCGCTCGGCCTTCATACCGAGCAACCAAACGGACTACAGCGGCCTGTTCGACCCGGCGGAGGACGGCGCGCTGCCCGAGGGCTTCCTCGTGGGGGCCGGCACCTCGGCGATACAGGTCGAGGGCTCCATCGTAGAGGACGGTGAGCAGCGGTGCGCCTGGGGAGCGCGGAGGGCTCGCACCCAGAAAAAGGGATACTTGATTTTTCTGATACTTGGTTTTTTCAAGTAAAATTTATTTGCCTTAAGTAAAATTTACTTGCTTTAGGTAAAATTTACTTAATCTAAGTAAAATTTACTTGTGAAAACCAAGTAAATGCAATTGAGACTAAAATCAAGAATTCATTGTTCTGGGTGCGATGCCCAGGCCATTCGTCTCGCACTCTCAAAAAAGTTCGAATTTAGCATATTTGAAATTCTTGCCGTATGTTTCTAGAATCAAGCTTACTTATTTGGCGTAATGCATGCAGCGAAAAGCGTAAGCTTGATTAAAAAAACATACGTCGAGAATCCCAAGTATGCTAAATTCAAACAGTTTTTTTTGAGAGTGTGCGATCATATAAACACCCAAAAGTGAATACCTTACGCAGAAGTGAGATTAAACGGGGATGCTTGGCGGAGCTGGATGAATCAAGTAAGGGGTCGTCCACATATTACGTAATCACGTTTTGGCGATTTTCGACCCCCCCCCCCCCTCCCCCATGTCAACGACCGTAGTCACCGGCCTGCCCCCCCCCCCCCCCCCCCAAGATTACGTAATCAGCCGAATTTGCAGAAAACGCGAAGAATAGTGAACCCAGCGTTTTTTGCTCTTTTTAAATTTGCTTTTAAATTCTCCCCACTCCGCATTGGCCCGCAGTTGGGCCTCCGGTCTGCCGGGAGGGAAGGTTGACTCTGGTATGATGCAAGAAAGATATGGTCCAAATTTGAGCTTTCTACGTCTAACCGTTCTCGAGAAATCGCGCGGACAAACAGATAGACAGACAAACAAACAGACAGACAAAACATTTTTGACCTAGTCGGTCCAGGGCTTCGCTATCGCTCAGCCAATAAAACTTTCTCGATGCAACGTTCATTGGGTATTCAAGAAACAAATTGTTGTGCACATTAGTGGTCCTGGTGTTCTAATCGACACGATTATTTTCTTTGCAGGGAAGTCCGAGAGCACGATAGACTACATGCTTGGTCACCCAGAATTGTTCCCCGGCGGGCTCACCCCCTCAACGCCATCATTTCAGCCGCCTGGCAGAGCGGCCGACTCCTCCCACAGATATGAAGACGATATTGCAGCAGCCAAAGCTCTGAAGGTATTGCCGGGTGGCAGACTTGGCGCTTGCGCCCCGAACACGCATGCCAACGCCCATGCCTTGTCGACTAGTTGCAGGTGTACCGCTTCTCTATTGGTTGGCCACGTGTTCTTCCCGATGGGGACCCCTCTAACCCGAACACCAAAGGCGTAAACTACTACAACAACCTCATTGATGGGCTCATCAGCAGCGGTATCCAGCCCATGGTAAGGTCCGAGCCCCCTCGTGCATCCACCCACAGACGGCCTGTACCTATACTGTTCGGCCACCCACAGAAGCAGCAAGTGCTGCTAACCAATGAAAATGGCTAACCCATTGTCCTTACGAAAATAGTTCAGTTATTTTAAAACGGTAACGGTAAGAACCATTAAGGAATGGCTAAAGTCTTAAAACTTATTTCAAAGTGTTGTTGTAATCTCAGAATTGCGGATTACATGTAATTTTGCGAATATAAAAGAGTATTTTATGTTGTTCTCAAATAGCCTCAACAATTTCCAGAGCAGCCATTTTAAAATTACCTTATTTTAGGAGTGTGCGTATGTAATGGTGGTGACTGATTTTGTAGGTGACCATGTACCACTTCGACTATCCAATGGCGGTGCTGAGAGCAAACGGGACATGGGCTGAAAGAACGATTCTCGAGCCTTTCCTGGCATACGCAGACTTCCTTTTTAAAACTTTCGGCGACAGGGTATGTAATGCTACTTCCGATGTGGTCTGACGTGCACTGAAAAAACTCCACTAGAAAATTACAACGAAAAAAAAAAAGTTTCCTGTTATTTTACGACTTGTCACGTGATTTCACACAAAATTTTTACTACTTTTCCCGTTAATTTACGGGTTTTCCTGTAAAATTACAAGCTTGTTCAAGAGAATGACTCGACTTTGCGTTTTCTAAACCAAACGGAAACATTCTTGTGAAATAAGGAAACAAGAGATTTCTAGTCAAATTGCAATATTTTTGTTTTAGAGTGTGGGGTGTTTTCCTGGCAGCCGTGACTTTTTATGGATAAATAAGTTTATCCATTAATTCATTTCTTCATGATGGTAATGATTAAGTGTTAACGATGCGGCGCAGGTCAAGCTGTGGACTACGATCAACGAGCCCAACTACTACTGCAGCACGTTCGCGCTGATTGAGATACCCGGCCTGTACACCAGGAAGCCCGGGGACGACTGGAAGTGCGTCCACAACACGATCCTGGGTCACGCCATGGCGTACCGGCTCTACGAGAAGCACTACCGGGCCACACAAGGCGGTGAGTGAGGCGGAGACCTTCACAAGTTGCTTGCTGCAATTCAAGTCCGCAGCTAGTTTGCTGTTGGTTTACAGAAATATTTTCGACAATGCAGGCAACCTTTTGAAGATATGCACGTAACAGAGTACAGTGAACACAAGCTAAGGGTCTGTGCGTCAGTACGCCAGTTCACTTTTCTGCACCGTCCGTACGAGTGGCTTTCGACGTTATCTTAACGGCACCTTACCGGAATGAGCCCCGGGGGCATGGTGCCCAGGCAGCGTGTCGTGGTGGACAACCTCCTGGTGTGAATGATCAGTAGTCGCCGACAGAAATATTTAAGTCTGTAGAGTCAGTGCAGCCAATAAAATTACACCGTGCTAGTGGGAAAGAAAATCAGAGAGAGAGAGAGAGAGAGAGAGAATTCAAGATAAAAGGGGGGGGGGGGGACGCTAGGATTCCGATGGCGCTCATGGGTTCCAATGGTTAACGTCCAATACGAATATCATCTCTTTCAATAGGGTTTCGTTGATCCTAATAGGTGGACGATGCCCTTCCAATGGGACATCTAAATCCAATTGGGTGATGTCCTCTTGACCCATTGGAACGTCATCCCAACGGGCATCTTGCCAATAGGAAATAGGAAGCGACCTCATTGGGATCCATATCCAATGGGAAGGCATCATTGGAAGTTCACCATTGGGATCCTATTCTAATAAGTACACATAGGAACATATGCTCCCCATGGGAGGCTCGGTGGCGTAGGCGGCAGGGAGGTGGGTTAGTAGTTGGAAGGTCAGAGGTTCGAATCCCCTAAAAGTAACATTTTCCCCAATGGGAAATCCATTTCTAAATGGAACCTTCCACCCATTGGGAATGCCCCATTGGCGGTATCCAAACGGGGGTCGGGTTCCATAAATCAGCTTGATTGCGATCATCCATTCCAATAGGATTTGAAGATTCCTATGGGGCCCAATTGAAAATAATCTCCCATTGGCTATGTCATTGAAATCCCAGCGTGGGGGGAGTAGGGGAAGTTGTAGGAAAATCACAGTTTTGCATATCTATTATTGTAGCTGCCAAACGACACAGACAAGTGATCTTTTACATCACGAATAACAGTAGAAGGATGGATTTTAGAGACAAACTGCACTCACCAGCGTTAGAAGTACGCTGTTTGTTTCTCAGCTGCACAAGTGTTATCTTTTTAAATTTCACAAAACAGCGTGGGTGCGGTTTTTTCTTGGCTGCATTGACAAACCCCGTGATATAGGGATTCCCTCCTGTGTTTTGGAGCAATTCACGTTTGCGATGTGTTCAAGAGCGAAATGAAGCACCATGTTTTCATTTGAAATCCCCAACAGACGGGATGTGGAATAGTAAGGCCTAAAACCAGTCTCAAGAAGGTTTTATTGGCTGCACTGATCCTATGAGAAAGAGTGGAGGGGCGTTTTTATCTTAAACTGTAATACATACTCAAACGATAATCATGATAACTGTGCAGAATATTGTACTGTGTACAGTACTTATCTATGATACCTAGGTGTAATGTATACACTTTAAGTTTATGTGCGAGTTTTTACTGGCTGAGCGATAGTGAAGCCCTCACCCGACTAGACCAAAAATGTTTTGACTGTTTGTCGGCTTGTTGGTCCGCGCGATTTCTCGAGAACGGTTAAGATGAGTTTAGAGTGTTGACGCCTGACGCTGACGCTTGACGCTTATGACTTGATTCGGGTACGTTCGTCATCGATTGCTGGTCAGAGAGGTTAGAAATGGCCGAATCCGAGCGCGCGTGTTTCGCTCCGGAACCGGGAGAGGGCGCTGTACGTAGTGGGGATCGGAAATAGGCTATCTCTTGAAGGGAAGTTCGATCGAACAAACACAAACCATTATAATGTACATCCGTTCATGCCATACTGCCCTTGTCTTCATTATCTCATAAAGGAGACAAGATTTTTTTAAAACTATCACATTATTCGATGTATCGTTCACTCGACTGTATTTCCCTCCCCCCCCCCCCCCCCCCCCCTCGCACCCCGGCACCTCACACAGGTCGAATGGGCCTCTCTGTGTCGAGATTCGTCCTGTGTGTGTCTGGTGTCTGCTTCCGGGGTTTGCGGTAGATGAATGCTCTTTCATTTCGGGGAGGACTTGAATCTATATACAGTGGTCAAAGGGGCCGTTCACAAACAACGTCACGCTTTTGGGTTTTTGCCCCCCCTCCCCCCTCTGTCGCGGGGCTAACCTAGCCTTCCAATTCATTGGACCTTCATGTGAACCTCAACCCGCCCTCTCCAAGTGTGAGCGTGACGTCATTTGTGTACGTACCCCAAGTACCTTTATACCGTGAGTGTTCTATGGGCAATGTGTTCACATTCGGCACGGCTTTAACATGTGCGATCATTATTCGTGAACAGGTTCGTACTGTAGAGTCAGGTGTCTGTACCTATCGCCGCAGCAGTTTGAAAAAACGCGCGATGTATTTCTGCCACGACAACGCTGCTCTCTTGTTCGTCATCGGTGGAAGCTGCGCATGCGCATTTGCAGTCGGGCATCGGTCGCCTGTATTGACGCGCGCCGTCTGCTGCAGGCGTCGTTGACGCTTCCTCCGTAAGTCCCATGGATTCCTTCGGTTTAAAACAAAATCGAATCGTCTCGCAAGAATCAAATGGGCTAGCGGCGTCAGCGTCAACCGTCAACGTCATTCTATTGGCAGACACCATTTTATTTGCACTCACGTTCTCACTATTCGCATGTGCTTTGCGTTTACGTGGCTTTAACGAAGGGTCCCTAAGCGTCGAGCGTCAGCACTCTAAAGGTCGGTTTAGAGTTGACGTTTGACGCGTGACGCTGAAGCCGGAAGCCCCGTGGATCCTTTCATTTGCGATTCGATTTTGTTTAAAAAGTAGAAGAATCCAGGGCACATTGGGCGTCAGCGTCAAGCGTCACACGTCAACTCTAAACCGACCTTAAACCCATCTTTAGACGTAGATAGCTCAAATTTGGACCACATCTTTCTTGTATCATAACAGAGTCAACATCCTCTCAAGGGCACCGCAGCTCAAGCGGTTTCTCATGAAATTTAAAATCAGTCTGTTGGATGATGTCAGTATGCGCAATGCACCTGCCTTGGAGGGGCGGATCGCTGACTGGAATGGGTTACGCTCGGTTTGGTTGGTAAAGGTCTAGGTAGGTTAGGCTGAGGCAGGTAAAGGTAAGGGTAGGTAAGGATTTGTTGTGCGGCATTGATGGCGAAAGGATGATGTAAGATATGCTCGGAAGCCAGCGAGTGACGCCCGCAGGGCGTCCTACTGACTGGCCCCGCAGGGTCCTAATCGTCAAGTGACAGCTGCCGGCGGCCAAGGTAGGCGTGCGCCAGGCGTGGAGTGACGGAACAGTGATTCGCGATGAGCGAAGCCTGTTACTCCACGACGCGGTCTGGCGTAAGCCTACCTTGTTTTATAAATGACTTTGCCCACGTATTTTGTTCAAAGCTAGGGAGGCGATGCCCCAAAACGTCTCTGTCCAAATTATTTATGGCATGTTAACTAAATCCAAAAAAAAAATGTGCCCAACTTGTTATGAACAAATCGTTCCTTTTCATCTTGAACTTAGAAAATGCTTTTGAAACGCACCCTTATTTTTGAAATTATTATTACGCGAAGCTGAACCTGAATCACATTATTTCGTGGAGATGGTGAAGATTAGATGGTTCATTTTTTTTAGTGTAGTGTCCCTCGCCCGTTCACATGAGCCGCAGCAAACTACTATCGTGAAGCTGGCCAACTCCGCTTCGAAATGTTGGCCAACATTCTCGGGGACCGTCTCTCAGCGACAAAAATATCGCAACGTCGACAAGTCGGCGTAAAACATTATTCCGTATGCAGATAGAGTGGTCGTAATCGACCCCCAGAAGTATGAGAAATGCAATCATGAGTATAATAGCCGGTCCCCAGGACCCCCATGCGCTGATTGTTGGCCAACTTTTCGTAGCGGAGTTGGCCAATTTCACGATAGTAGCAAACTAAGTGCCGCGAGGTGCAACTCCCCGATTTCGTTCAAACATTGGTGGTCGAAGGACCTTTGGCAGGTTTACAGGTCCCTCCTATAATTTTTGGTGGAAATTGTATTCTTTATGATTTTTGGAGGTTCAAAGTGCAAAAAATAGGCCTGGCGGTGTCATCAGGGTGACCCGTCTAGATAGGAAAGTGTAACAAGACCGTCCGGGTGAACGCAGGGCGTTCGTGGGGAGGCTCGTTTTTTTTGTGCACGTACCTTACATGAATTTCTATCGGAATTTTTGGGAGTTTTCTAATAGTGTCTGACATAGAAGCAAAAAGAACCTATTTGGCACCATAGGGGGCAGAGGTCAGGGACTCCATATTTTACGCTTCCCTTCCTCCGCCCCTTGCATAAGCAAAGGATTGACGAAACACAGTTTCACCAGATTCTGAAATTTTGCACTTTGTGCATTCGCCTTGTTAGACGTGGAGTCCAATTGTCACATTACTCGCGAAAACGCGTGTGCGTGTCTCTCAATGCTCTCACTGCCTGGTCAGGACTTTGAGGTGGAATCAAAATGCAACAAATTTCCAATCCACATCACACACCTTCGATACCCCCTTAATACCATATCCGTGCCTTGAGTAGTTTTCGAGTGCATATTTTTACGTTTTAGATTCAGGAAAAAACTTTCGAAAAATTTGAAGCAATATTTTATTTTATTAATCCTCTCACAATTTGCCCAGGACTTAGCCGATAGCGCTGACGCCCAGCAGCGGAGCACGCTGTATGCATTGTTGACTGGGCCCAGCGGCTCGTCACAAGTCAACCGCTCTGTAATCTACGTTCTCTAAATTCCATGAAATCGATAAACTCAAACTATAGATAGCGGTAAATTACACCATTTTCAAAACTACATCGACACGCGATTGAAACGGCGCGTAAACGATTTTCTTACGTAACGCGGTTTTCGAGTTGAAAGGGGGTCTTAACATTCAAGGCTAGCGCATTACTTGTTCTTTTTTGCTTCTACGTCATCGTAGTGCGACGAAGCAAAGAACGAGTAAAAACTGGGTGGGTCGTGACAGTACTATGTGCCAATACATTAAAAACAACAAGCCCCCCCCCCCCCCAAAAAAAAATGAGCTCAATCGGACAAAATCTGACTGCTGGTGTGCACTTACAATGGGGTCCATTTCAAACTCCATGGACTTTTGTATTGCGAACAAGTGCACATTTTATAAGCCCCTTTCTCTAAAACGGTAAGAGATACGAGGAAACGGATGAAATTTTTGCATTTGGCGCTACTTTAGACAGATAAAGTAAACGAATTTTTTTCCGAAATTTTTTGTCAATTTTTGTCCTTTACCACAATGGCCCAAATAGTCATTAATAGCCCTGTAAATGGCTGAAAAAATTAAATTCCGCCAAATTTTTTGTGAGGGACCCTCATACCTACCGAAGGTCCTTCGGCCACCAGAGTTTGAACAAAATAAGGCAGTTCCACCTCGCGGCACTCCCTTGAGAGGCCCTTTGAACTTATTTGAAAAGTGTATGTAAACGTCCGTGTAACGCTCCGTAGGTCACATCGGCGGCGCCGCCCTCGCCCTATGGAGCCGCCCCAACTCCACGGCGTGGGTGGATGTGGAGGCAGCGCAGCGCGCCAACGAGTTCTCGCTTGGCGCCATGTACCACCCGCTCGTGTACGGCGAGTACCCGCCCTCTGTCAGGGCCCGAGTCGACTACTACAGTAAACTCGAGGGTCTGTCCGAGTCCAGGCTGCCCCAATTCACTGCCGAAGAGAAACATATAGTAAAAGGTCGGTAAACGGTTGAACCGAAAGAAAACAACGTTTCAAATTTCCTTACAAGATCCGTTCCGCTTCCTCGAGTCTTAACGTGCGTGTTTCCGCAAGGTGAAAGTGACACCTTAAATGAAATACGATTAACAGATGTCAAACTAAAAACTAAGTGTGACGAAAAGAGTCCATCGGTTTCGGAGCAACAGCTGAATTTAAAACGCAACACATTTGCCACGCTTTATTTTGTATCTGACATAGTGTCACACTCATTTGCTTATGTGACTGACAGTCAATTCTTGTTCAATTCAATATTCAATTTTATTCAGAGCACATATATGTTAACACTATGTCAGAGCGTGGCAAATGTGTTGCGCTGTAAATCGAGTCGTTTCTGGCGCGTTCAACAGCAAAATATGCACCGCGGAAAATACTTGAAAAGTGTAGGCCGGCACGGAAACATTTATACGGCCGCACACTGCCGCGCCCCGTCAACTCCCAACTCCCACACCGTAGCTCGAATGCTCGAAAAGCACACATTCTCAGGCTTTTGCCAATCTTGCGGAAATGGGTTGGTTGGTTGGTTGGTTGGTTGGTTTCGGTATTAGAGACGCTTTCCGTCTCAACCGGACTAGGGCGTACGCCTTAGCGTTCGCGACTAGATACACCCGACGGAGAAGTGAGTTCCGCCGGGGTGGGACCTCGTCCATTTCACGCTACGCCTGCTTCGCATGAAGGGCAACCGCCGGCTGATAGCGCTACGTGGAGTCGAAGGCTGCTGCAAGAGAAGGGATTAGTGGTGGTTCTGGTTTTGGTTTCTGGCTCACCCGCCGTCCTGGCGGGGGGCGCAATGGTCTTCGCTGGCACCCGCTTCTTTTTGCCCTGCGTATTCCATGGCTTCGCGCGGTTCTTTGCGTCTTTTCTTTGGTTGGTCGACGCCGCTGCCATTTGGGCTTCTCATGAGTCGCGCTGTTTCCTCCACCGGGGGGTCTTGGGGCCTCCGAAGGTACTTCACTGACACCTGGGGCGCAAGCTGTCCGTACTCCGCGCCGTCGGCGTTGCTGCCAGGCGTCGTCGCCCGTCCCTCTCCCTGTAATACACGGCCATCACCAAACCCCGAGGATACACTTATCTGAAGTTCTGCGGCAGCGCCTGTGGATGCTTCAGGGTTGGGTAGAGCAGGTAGAGCTTGCTGTGGAGCGGGTGTAGCGGCGGGGCCGCGTGGGCCGGCGGGGGCCGCGTCCGCAGTCAAGTTTCCCGCGGTCCTACGGGTCTGTCTTCGTATGTCTTGCTTCCTTGATTTCGGACGCAGCCTGTCCAGCTGTCGTCCTCGGTCCACGGGATTTTCCGGCGGCCGAGCCGTTGCGGGGGCAGGGCGGGAGGGGAAGGAGGGGGGGGGGGTATTGTTTGCACACGCGCAGCCTCGCAGTGCTGCACCAGCGTCGCCGAGGCAGGGGAAGGGAGGGGGGGGGGGAGGGGGGGAGGGGGCACGCACGTTTAGCCGCACCATGCCGGGGATGGGGCACCTAACCTCTATTTTGCCGGCCTGCTGAGGGCTCTCTAGCCGCTATCTAGACTCTAGCAGGGTACCCGTTTCGAGACCCGCCCCGGGCCGAGCAGCCCAGGGCACACAAGGGTATGAGGAGGGGGGGGGGGCGAGGCGAGACCGCCTAGGGTCACCCGGAGGGGGTTCCCGCGTGGGGACTCGTCACACAAACACTAGCCACTGGCACTATGTAACTTCACTAGATGGTTCGGTGTGGGTCACTTATCACTGGCACACAGCACTGCACACAACACACGCCCTGTAGGACCACAAGCACGGCCCCAAGGGCCTCGCTGGCTTTCGCGCCATGGCGACCCGGCGTGGCCGGACCCTGGCGGAACACAAAATCACTGATATCACAAGAACGGACGCGAAAATTGACTTGCGACCAATGGCCCGTGCGGCCGATGTGGTCTCGAACAAGTCCCCGGGATATTTTCCGTTTCTGCTCAAATCAAACCGCTTAAAAGGTAAAAACTATTAGGAGCGCTGGTCCGGCCCGCCCGCTCCGGCGACTGCCCAGCCGGTCCCGTCCGGAAATGGGTGAGGAGGGGGGGGGGGGGGGGACCACTGGGTCTTGAGGTGTACACATGATTACCGATTACCGGTGATTACCAGGCGGTACAATAATACTCATCGGTATTTAAACCAATTGTAAGTCTTAATTGGCCATTTTTCTGCGATCTAATGCACATTTGGTCTAGAGGGGAAGCCAGAATTAACCAAAAACATCGGCAAACGTATATTTCATGATGTGATTACTTGTAATTACTACGCTAGGTGTACACGCGATTACCGAAGTTGATCCCCTCCGCGGAAATGGGTACTCACTAAACGAGGAATACACAAAACTGCAGAGTACCCCACGCATCGAAACACGCTTCTAATGTGTAATCAGATTTTTAGGAACAAACATCCTACAAACCACCTCATTACGTTAAATAATAATGAGCGCGTATTGCGCCCTGATCGTTACCATCCGGAACTCTTAACTCTAGTTCTGAGTTTGTCCTGCAGGTGCCGCTGACTTTCTCTGCTTCAACGCGTACTTCGGTACCAACATGGCGGACGGGGTGCACGCGGATAGGCCTAGGTACGGCACGATGGATTCAGATCGAGATGCCATCGAAGTGGGTTTTCAGTCCACGCCCGGCCAGATGGCGGGCCTCTTCATGCGGGTAAGACTATTCTACACCCTCTACAAGCTGGTCCATCCCACGGTCACAGGGGACTGGCACTGTCAGAAATTCTCTTGTGAAATTCCAACAACACGATAGCAAAGTTTGCAGTACACATTTTGTTTCTGAATCTGCAACAAAACAAAATTAGAAAAATTTCCTGGAACTGAAATTCTAATAATGAGATAGCCTTACTCAAAAACAACGTCCTGTGTACAAGACCCCGCTTTTTAGCTCGTCCCGACACGTTTCGGTAGAAACGGCGAGGAGCCAGGCTTATAGTCTTATGCTGTGTGTTTGTTCGGGCGGACGTGTGTTCGCTTACTTATCGTTGACAGAGAAACTTTAAATTTGGTGGATAGACAACTTTTATAACGTATATTAACGCACGGTGGCAACAATTTTCAACTTTTGTCGCGTTTCTTTTTTATGAGAACTGTTTGATTTGTTAGGTCAGGGTTTGCCGCGGTGGTGCGCCTGCAAAGCGCACTCCGTCGCGAGTCGGGACGGGCTGAGGTTAGCGATTCTAATCGAAGCACCTTGCATTTTCCTGAATAACAGATGGGAAAATTTGCCGCACAGACTTTTTCAACAAAATTATTCACGGCGCAGGCACTCATTACGGTTTACTTTAGAAGATTTTCGAAATTTTTAACATTAAAGCTTGGTTTAATCGTTGTATACATGACTTTCGGAAACGCGTGTCACAAAACCTTTGATTGGTGTTACTCCATTACAAAATGATCGGTAATTGTGGACTTTAGCGGCTCCACCGCTTAGAGAGACGTGGCAGGTACCGTTGAAACCGGCTCAACGCATAGAATTGGAATATGACAATCATATACGTCGCTCTACAACTCCGTAATTTTAAAAAATGGAATATGAGGCGACCTAACCTGTCGCAGGGCTCACAAACACGCCTATTTCGGGCACATTTGTGCACGATTGTTCGTCAAACGATGAGAAACGCCGCTGTTAAGTATGCTTCTTCTACGGAAAGACTCCTGGTGCACTCTTTCGCGTCCAACTTGGAGAAACCCAACACCATAAATCTGTCTGCTACATCGGTTCCGCACACAGCGACGCTCGACGAGTGGAAACCCTACGCGGCGCTACTGCAGGGCCGGACCGTTGGACGAACAACGAACCCCGTCGGCACCGGCGTCGGCGGCTCTGTCGGGCGGCTCGTGCGGGAGACTGCGCGGCGCAGTCAAGGACAAGGACACCGTTTTTCGTTGGGTGCCCGACTGCTCTATGCGCTGTGATTCACAATCATTTCCCTTTGACACCATCACCTCACACACTCTAATAGCGAGGGAGGACGCTCTTGTCCGCCGGGTGCGGGTCTATATCCTTTGGCCGACCTCCGATTGTCTAACCTCGGGGTATGCGAACCTGAACTGACCAAAACTAAGCTAACCTAACCTAGCCTCGGACGTTGAACTGCGAGGTCGGACAAAAGTGAGGTCAGAAAAGCGGTGTACCCCCGCCGGGTGCTCCGTTACCTGCCATTTGCTGTTCGTCGACACCTCTGTCATCTCCCTTTGACACTGTCACATTTTCGTTTTAGATCCAGGATCTCCCCGAAAATCTCCCTCTGACATCATCACTTCACTATCATCTCCCTTTGACTCTTTCACATTATCGTTTTGAATCATGCGTACTATCCATGTGGATCGGATAAGTTTCACCTTAGATCAAGGTATTTTCACCTTCGATCAATGTACTATCCCGTCGGATCAGGGTACCTTGGTCGCTTGATACCTTGATCCGACGGGATAGTACATTGATCCAAAGTGAAAGTGCCTCTGCCCAAGGTGGAAATACCTTGATCCAAGGTGAAACTACTTCGTTTCACATGGAAAGTATTGATCCATAACGTTAATCGGGCAGAGTCAAAGGGAGATGGTAGTGACGTGATGGTGTCAGAGGGAAATTTTGTGAGGTTAACGAGCTGCAGGTGGACGGCGCAGCTTTTGGGGATATCCAGGATCTTAACCGAAAATGTGACGGTGTCAAAGGGAGATGACGGAGGTGACGACGAACAGCAAATAGCAGGTAACGGAGCACCCGGCGGTGATACATCGCTTGTCCGACCTCACTCTTGTCGACCTCGACCTCGCAGTTTAACGTCCTAGGTTAGGTTAGCGTAGTTTTGGTCAGTTCAGGTTCGCGTATCCGGAGGTCGGACGTAAGATATAGATATAGACCCGCACCCGGCGGCCAACAGCGTCCTCTCCCGCACGAGCCGCCCGACAGAGCCGCCGACGCCGGTGCGGACGGGGTTCGGCCTTCGGCCACCAGTCCGGCGCTGCGGTAGCGCGGAGCGCGGAGGGATACGTTGGGATTGTTGGAGCAGACGACCTACCCGCAAAGCAGTGCCGCGACGCAGCGAAATACACATTTCACAATGTCAAAGGAACATACAGTGAGTCGGGCCCGATAAAAATACTTTCACTCAGCTCGATCAGGTCCGGGCCAGGACGTAGGGTACTGAGATGCCGTCTCCAATCAAGTCGTCTTGGCGCATAGCCTTTCGAGGGTCCATGGGGAGGAAGTGTAGAGTTGCCACTAGTCTGACGTCGCGACGCAGAGGATCGCTGTAGCAGACCGATTGATGCTCTTTGGATTCTGGAACTTGTACGCGAAAGTGCGTACTAAGAGTCTTCCGTGAAAGAAGCCTACACTTAGAAACGGTTTTGGACATCGTTTGGTGAATAATCATTCACAGATCCGTCCGTAATGCCCGTGTTACTGGGCATTGTGACAGGTTAGGAGGTCTCATGATTTAATATTTTGCAATTATTACGTTCAGGAGCGCCGTATATGATAAGCATATTCCAATTGCGGGCGTTCAGCCGGTTTGAACGGTACCGGCCATATCTTCATAGGTGGTGGAGCCCCTAAAGTCCACAATTACCAAATGATCGGGGATTAGGGGCGCTCAAATTTTTGTCAGAGAGGTTGAAAAATATTACATTATCTTTTAACTGCGTTCGCGAAGTCAACTTCCTTGACCGAGCTTCCATTTGCAGAACGATCCTTACGTCCTCTGGGAGGCTCCAAGGTGGATCTACAAAAACTACAAACTGCCGATCTTCATAACAGAAAATGGGTGGGGCGACGAGCGGCCAAACACTGATGGCAGGAGAGACAGCGCCAGGGCCGGCTACCACAGCGTAAGTCTTGCTGGACACCTCCACTCTCCTGCGGCTTCACCGACGTCGTTGACTTGAAACTCTCCATCTCCAGGAATACCTGCACCAGCTTCTGCGCGTCATGAAGGAAGAAGGGGTCCCGATCATGGGCTACGTGGCGTGGAGCCTCATAGACACGTGGGAGTGGAGCGCCCAAACCGGGTACGTACGGTTAGGAGACTTTAAGGCCATCCCTTGCGCATTTTCACAGCGAGCTAGAAACATTAAAATCGGCACGCGCACAGATTGACTGATACCCAGGGGCCTGTAAAACCCCATGCCGATTGCTCAATTCGGAACGGAGATACGAACGTTCAAAGTGTCCAATTGGCCATCAAAATAGAGCCAAAAGTATCCGTTGTACGAGGGCAACATCCACGTCGTAGCGAAGAGCTTATCCTCCTATTATATCTGATTCGTCAAAAGTTAGAGATCCATCAACAAATGTTCAGTTTGGACGTTGTGTTACATGCCGTTTTGTTAAACTTACAAAGCGACCAAATCATTGACTTTCTGAAATAATCCGGGAATTTCACGAATCGGATGTAGTAGGTCACCGTAGGCCACACATTTGATGCTACATATTTTTCTGTCCGACCTATAGTTTTGGTGTTATTCCCACATCAAGTTTGAGCTGTTTCCGACGCGTTTCGTCTGTTTCAAAATTGCCGGTCTATGAACCGCTGTCTGCTCGGTGACGCTGGGGGAGCCTGAGCAACTAAGCGACATGGGCAGAGGAAGATTAGGTGTATCACGACCGAGTACACAAAGGCCCATACTAGACGAAAGGCAATTGTTTACACCGGGTTCGAGGGAGTAGCGCGAGTACTCTCGGGCCGCGGACGTCTAGGCCTATGCCTCTAACGGCGAGGTAAAGGGGCACTCGGAATGAATAGACTTGGCTAGTATGAGCACTCTGTCCACTCCCTAGCAGGTTGGTAGTATGGTCTGTTCCGCACGCCTGCCGACTAAAGACTAACTCGTCTCAGTCGCGGCGGCGAGCGCTCGGCCCGTGGTCGGCGCGAGCGGGGGTGGCGCATGTTTGGAAAACAAGTGCTGGATCAGCAGCGTAACGCCCGTGACACAGTTTAGAAAGCACTGTGAACACAGTGGGTGCGCAAATTGCGTATGTCCGCACGGCACCCGCGTATATTGTGGTTTTTATGAAAATTTCACGATGCGTCTTCTTCACAGAATGATAAAGTTGTAACTCGAAATCTCATTCTCGTCCCGAATTTCTCTTACTTTGACGCAACGCACCGTGAAATTTTCATGAAAACTGCAACGCAAGTTCCGCACTAAACTGGACGCACCCAATATAATGTGGCGCTCCGCCAGATCCCGCAGACCTGTGGCGCACTTCGGTCCCATGCTCTCCTCATGCCCCTGAGGCCCTCAGCTGGACCAAATCATTGCCTCAGCTGGCCTGGAATGCATGGAAGAATCGGAATATTTTGTCAGGTGCTTTGAAACATCTGAATTCACATCAAACGTTCACCCGGCCGCATACGAGCGCATTCACGTGCGTGCCGAGCGACGCCCGCAGTGCGCCGTAGGTAATGTTGACGCCGCAGGGTCCCACTCGCCGGGTGAGGCTGGGTGACGCCGCCAGGCGTGGAGTGGCGGATGGCGCATGCCTATCTTGTAATCGTAGTGCAGCTAACGGGTTTTCTTACACATTCATATGCCCGGAATTGGAATGGCAGTTGTACACCACTATGACAGTGCCACGCGGACGGAGTACAAAACGTTAAAAGTGTAACAAGCTAAGTGCGAGTGGAGAGACATGTATCCCTTTTTTTTTTTGGGGGGGGGGGGGGGGTGTGCTGCTTAGGATTAAGCATGTATCTCCTAAATTTTCGGGCCAAAACAATACTCACTCAAATTTACTCATCTTCCACGTAAGTTGCATGTATGTAGCCATTGCATTTGATACATAGCTCCCCACCAATGGGGTGCCATGTATCACCGTGGATTTCTCAACAAATTGGCAGTTTTCAAGATAAATTATGCTGCAATGTGGTATGTTTTCTTGTGGAAGCAACTTTAGAGGTGATTTAGTGCATGTTTGATACTTTATAAAGGAAGTTTTAACAAAGAAAGCAATTTATTAGGAACGTGAACCATTTATTTTTTATTTAACTTTCAATCAAAGAAGATCAAGATCAGACTTTCACCCAGAAACTAATTTTCCAGAACTGTTCGATAAACAATCGCATTTCGAAAACAAATGTTTTTAATTGGCATGAATCGGCGAGAAACCACAAGTAATGTTTAAATCTAGCGTAATGTTTGCTTAATTTTATTTTACAAAATTGGTATTTCTCCATCCCTGCCCCCCCCCCCCCCCTGAACTGGATGGTAGTGTTTCAGGTGACATGTACCGCCGAGGCTCTACAACATTTACATCACGGTTAGTAGTTCAGAACAGATGCAGACCACCCATGCACAAATTCCATTTCTGAAGGGACAGAAAGAGATATTGTCTAAGTTTTTGCTTCGGTCGGAATGATGTGAATGATGATAGAATGTTCATTGTTCGAAGAAAAATTTGTAACGCCAGTGTCAATGAAACAATTGCATCATTATTACAGACAAATCAGTGATGATAACGATCGCGGCCTTATGACTCCAAAATGGAAGTCTCTAATATTTTTGTGTGATTTTCCCTTACATCTGGTCTTGTGACATCGTAACTAATGACGGACTTTCGTTTTCGTGTACATGTTACGTTCCTTTAGTTACTCTTTGAGTTAACAAGGTAGGCGTACGCCAGACCGCGTCGGGGCGTAACAGGATTCGCTCATCGCTGTTCCGCCACTCCACGCCTGGCGCACGCCTTCCTTGGCCTGCCGGCGGCTGTCACCTGACGAGTAGGACCCCGCGGGGCCTATCAGTCAGTAGGACGCCCTGCGGGCGTCACTCTCTCCTCTCCGCACGGTCGCAACCACGCTCATGTTCTGGCTTCCGAACGTATCTTACATCATCCTTTCGTTATCAATGCCGCTCAACCAGTCCTAACCTACCCTTACCTGCCCGCACCTAACCTACCCAGTCCTCCACTAACCTGACCTAACCGAGAGTAACCCACTCGAGTCACTGATCCGCCCCTCCCTGACAGGCGCATGGCGCATACTGACCTAACCGAACCGGCGGATTTTAAATTTTAGACCACTTGTGAAAATTATCTAAGAAACCGCTTGGGGAGGTTGACTCTGGTATGATGAAAGAAAGATGTGGTCCAAATTTGAGCTTTCTACGTCTAACCGTTCCCGAGAAATGGCGCGGACCAACAAACAGAAAAACAAAACATTTTTGCCCTAGTCGGGTAAGGGCTTCGCTATCGCTCAGCCAATTACCTGTCGACAACCCTAATGCTTCAATGAAATCTTGAGTCCAAAACTCACAAATTTTAGAGGGACTTTTTCGTCAAATAGTTTTTTTTAGTATTTGGAACTTTTTAGACCCATATTAAACAGGTTAAAAAATATGTCCCTAAACTTACAAATAATTGCATCTCTTGACGTTTCTTGACATTTAGAAACTTTTTCGTCAAAATCGATCTTTTTGAATGCTATATAATTTTAAACCCCATAAAAACTATGAAGAAATCAAATTGAGCTAAAAACTCTTTGACGTCTTTTTATTCCTATAATACTGCTATGAAAATCCTAAGTTTCAGCCACTTGGTGGCACTCCCTTGTTAGGTGCAATTACTTTCCGACTCACTGCACCAACTGTGGTTGTGCCGACTTCGTCCGCATTGAACACTCTGTATCCAGTTTCAAACAGGGGATTCCTCTTGAGCACAGGGGGCAGATTTTCAAAATATTTACCGATGGTGTGCTTGTTAAAAGCTGTGGCACGGGAGACGCTGCACTGCTGTGGTGTGCGTTAGGAAAGTCTGGGGTGTCTCTTCATAAATGAAATGAACCAGTCCTTCTCTGCAAGTCATGCCAATTCTTGGGACCTTTTAGATGGTTTTGCTACAACAAGCTCATGGGCTAACGAGCGTACTTCATGGGTATCCCAAACCAAAGCCCAAATCAGATCTTTCTCGAACATATCCGCCCAGTAGTTCTTCTATATCAGGAGGAAACACACAGTTTTGGGCATAAATAATTGTTAGGGAAATCCCTGCTGGCATTTCCTTGCCACCATGCAGGTTTTTGAATTTTCTGTTCACAGTGTTGTAGTTGAGGCAATTCTCTTTGGCAGCCGATCGAATGCTTTTCCCCGCAATGACATCATTCAATGCTCTTTCCATAGCATCCTGAGAATATGTGCCTTTCTCTGTCTTCCTTTTGAAATTTCGAGGCATGGTGGATGTGAAATCTGACAAATGTCTAAACACTTGTTGCCATGATTCAAAAAGAAAATTAATTTGATAAAACTCAATCACAACAAACCTGTTAGTGCTTCTGCTGTTTGTTGAATGGTCACCATACAAAGTGTTGGCACTCAATTATTACAAGGTAGGCGTACGCCAGACCGCGTCGTGGCGTGACAGGCTTCTCTCATCGCGAATCACTGGTCCGCCCCGCCACTCCATGCCTGGCGCGCGCCTACCTTGGCCTGCCGGCGGCTGCCACTTAAGGAGTAGGATCCTGCGGGGCGAGTCAGTAGGACGCCCTGCGGGCGTCACTCTCTCCTCACGGTCGCAACCACGCTCATGTTCTGCCTTCCGAGCGTATCTCACATCAGCCTTTTCTTATCAATGCCGCTCGACCAGTCCTAACCTACCCTTACCTGCCCGAGCCTAGCCTACCCAGGCCCCTACTAACCTAACCGAGCGTAACCCACTCGCGTCACTCATCCGCCCCTCCACGACAGGCGCATGGCGCATACTGACTTTACCCAACCGGTGGATTTATAATTTTGGTCCACATGTGAAAATTATCTAAGAAACCGCTTGGGCTGCGGTGCCCCTGAGGGGAGGTTGACTCTGGTATGATGCAAGAAAGATGTGGTCCAAATTTGAACTTTCTACGTCTAACCGTTTTCGAGAAATCGCGCGGATAAACAAACAGACAGACAAAACATTTTTGACCCAGTCGGTCCAGGGCTTCGCTATCGCTCAGCCAAAAACGAAATAATCACAGTGCAACCCTGAAAATAACAGACACGCATCACCAAGTACTCAGAAATTCAAAATGTCAGTGATATGGCTCCCCTTAAAGAAGTGGCACAAGGCACCAAAAACTGCATGCACACAGGTGCCGGGCAGGGGCGCCCTAACCTGCAATGTTACGACGCCGTTCGGCACATTCATGTGTCCCGAAAGTCCCAAAGCTTCATTCTACACCACGAATGCGTCTCAGGAGCGATACAGGAACAAATATTCTAATAAAGCATAGTTTTACTTTGCCTTTATTTCATTAGATACGGGTGTAGAGTTTATAGACTCAAAACTGTATGTTGATGTGCCGCCATAGTGGTGAGCAATACGAAGTCACCGCCTAGATGAAAAACAACGTTCTGGCGAAGGCCTATCGATTGTGCGTCACGAGACCCACCGAGCGCGCCAATTTCAAATTCTACAGCCCATCATACATGGCACCCCGTGATACATGTCTCCCCACTCACCCTTACTTATGGCGTTTCGGTCGCAATGCCAAAAATCTGTAGTTACTGCCAGAGCGTGAAGTCGGAGAGGGTCAGGACCGGTGCTAGGGGCATCTACCGTTAGCCAACAGTGTTGCTAGACGCTTGCCGAATCCGCCAACAGAGGGCGCGCGATGCGCCAATAAAGCGCCAACGTTCAAACCGCCAAAAGAGGCACCGCGTCATCAAAAAGAGCCCAATTTGGTGCTTTTTACCTACTTGTCAGGCCAGAGGAGAAATAATACAGTACAACCATAATAAGAAGCTCTCTCCCTCGGGCGTTTGCCGAATCCATCCTACCGAACGATTTCAAATAAATTCATGAAGAGACAAGCAAAACACAATGCGATCGTGTTAACCTCATTGAGGTTGTAGTACACTTAGGAATTGGAAAACCATGTTACTTGCCTTTTAGTCTGGAGTCAGCCTCCCACTTTGGGTTATACTTTTTAGAGTATTTTGCCCACTTGCCCATGATGCACCCCACCACAACCACAATCAAAACTAACCCGCCACAACGAAAGCACCGCCCGGTATAAATAGTTCTGCCTCTCCAACCAATCCCGTTGGACGGTGCGACAAAACAAATGACAAACGCCGATGTTGTGCGGTAGGGGGAGGGGGGGAGGATTTCCAATACTGCCAACCTGCTCCGAGTCGAAGAACGGCCATTTCGGGAAAATAGCCCAATCGGCGCTTAATTTAAACCAAAAAGAGCCCAAATGGCGGAATAGCGCCAAACGCGAATTTGAGCCGCCAACCGGGCACCGAAAAGAGCCCAATTGGCGGAAATGAGCCGAATCTGGCAGCACTGTTAGCCAAATGTGTGTATGTCTGTATGTGTTGCAGGCGCAGGTTCGGATTGGTGCACGTCGACTATGCGAACGGCAGCCTGGACCGTTCGCTCAAGGAATCTGCGTGGTTCTTCCAGTACATCGGCGAAACACGACGCGTCCCCAAAGTGGAGTACCGCCTGGGGGAGGCGGCAGCCGGGGCGCCGGCGACTGCGGCGGCCGGGGCGCTCGTGCTGCTCACGCTGCTGCTTATCGACTTGGCAAACAACTGACACGGAAATAAAACGCAATCAACTATATGCCTGAGACCCCGTCCGAACAAATGGTCGCGGCATTCCTAGTCATTGAAATCAATTGCAAAAATGCAACGGATTGCAAAATCCCCACCCCCCCGCCAAAACCCCAGTGGTCCTTGGGGTCTAGGATTTCCAATGTTAAAATCAGGTTAACGATTTTAAGAACGTAAAAATTAAGAAAGTATTCTGTTCGAACCGGGATCTATCTGCCCGGCGTTTCGACGCTTTACACTGCGTGGCTTCACGGGAAAGGCCTTCCGAATGACTCACAAGCTGCGGCGCCGGCCTGCGTGCCACCTGACTAGTAGGACCCTGAGGGACCTCCGTGACATTACACTTACCCATACGAGCACAAATTCAAACTCCACCAAAAATTAGTGCTCAATTAGTGCTTTTGCCTGGTCACAATTAAAGAATTTGTGCTCGACCCTAAATGACAAAAATCGGTTTTTGAAACTGGGTAAGGTTAAATTAACGATGGACTTACCCAATCGAGCACAAATTCTGCAACCAGTCTAGAAAAATAGTGCTCAATTAGTGCTTTTGAACTGTTCATAGTTTGTAATTTGTGCTAGTCCGGTTCCTGCGTTAAAAGGGTTCAAAGTTAGGTAGGGGTAATATCACGCTGACTTACCCACAGCACAATTTGGACAAAACAAGTAGCTCAGCCTCACCTACTCAATTAGTGCTTTTTGAAAATCACCTCGTTTTAATTTGTGCTCGACTCCTTTTTCCTGAAAAGTCCGTTCAAAATCTCGTACATTTGTGGAAGGTGTCAAAATTTGGCCCATAACTTACCCAGACGGGCACAAATTCTGAACCAAGTCTAGAAAATTAGTGCTCAATTAGTCTTCGAACTGTGCCTAGTTTGCAATTCGTGCTCGTCTGGTTCCTGCGTTAAAAGGGCTCAAAGTTGGGTAGGGGTAATATCACGCTGACTTACCCACAGCGCACTTTGGACAAAAAAAGTACCTCGCCCACATCCAACTCAATTAGTGCTCTTCGGAAATCACCACGTTTTAATTTGTGCTCGACTCCTTTTCCCCGAAAAGTCCGTTCAAATCTCGTACATTTGTGGAAGGTGTCAAAATTTGGCCCATAACTTACCCAGACGAGCACAAATTCTGAACCAAGTCTAGAAAATTAGTGCTCAATTAGTGCCTTCGAACTGTGCCTAGTTTGCAATTCGTGCCCGTCTGGTTCATGTGTTAAAAGGGTTCAAAGTTGGGTAGGGGTAATATCACGCTGACTTACCCACAGCAGAATTTGGACAAAAAAAAGTAGCTCAGCCTCACCTTCTCAATTAGTGCTCTTAAAAAATCACCTCGTTTTAATTGAATGAAAAGTAATACCGTGCACGAAAACCGATGTGTCCGCAGGCATTGGCAAAGATCTTGCAATCCTTGCTAATCGAACTCCGACATTACAAACCAGCACGTCACAAGCGAACGAAAAATCAAAAGTCGAACATAACGATTAAGCACATTCCCTGCTAGTGATTTTCCAAACCGGATTAGCGTATTTCCAAACCCCCCGGACCCCAGCCATGTATGCGAATTTAAGCGCTACGCGACCGACGCGCATCCCCACTACCTGTCCAGACGCTCCCCATTGGTCGGCGTTGTGAAGGAGGCGCGCAGCGCAAGTTTGAACGAAGCTTTCGTGTTTATGTCGTTATTCAAAGAGATAACGTACGCTGAAACGCGCGCTTTCTTTTTAATGTCGATATTAGAAAAGATAACGCGCACTTAAACCGTTTACAAGAAATGAGGTTACATTTTGAAAATAACCACATTCATGGAGGTGCAGAACGAAAAAACAAAGGGGATTTTGGGAATTTTCTTTTAATACCAAATACTTTTTTTTAAGAAATAATTAACAATTCTAAAATTTTAAAGCCTGTGATAAAATCATATAGAAGTACTCATGGAAGAACTCAAATAAATAATTTAAAACCATTCAATTTGGAAAACATGCTGCACAAAAATTTCTATTTTAAACAACATACATTTCAGCAACATAAATACCATGGCAATACCACATAGAAATTTTAAACACTTAAATTTTACTGTATATATCTTATTAAAAACGCCAATTTTTAATTTATAAAAAAGCAAACTCAATGGCCATGAGCTTGTGGATGGCACCTGTTCATTTTTACACTGTTTGACAACTTGTGCAAACGTTTCAGTGGCTTAGCTCTGGTACCGCTCGGTGTTTTTGGTGGGCGTCCCGATGGGATTCTGCTAGAGCCCCTGGATACACCTGTGCGCCTCCTTGAAGTACTTGTTGGCTGCACATTTATCCGCCCACCTCGTCTTGTTGATGACCCTGCCCTTGAACTTATTGCCAAAACTGTTGTAAGTGCTTGGTTGGGATTTGTGACATTTTTGAGCCGGCAAGCAAGTCTTTTCAGTGTTGCAGAAAACACACCCTTTGAAGTGCTGTTCTCTCCAAGTTCCAGTATTCTTGTAAGTTCTTGGAGGACATCATTCCGTGCCTCCTCATATTGAACTGTTGTGGCATTCTCAGTTTGTGTATCGACATGCTCAGGATCTGCTGTCATACTTTCAATGCCCACAGGCCCTGCTGTGAGGTCATCAGCCTGTTCACAATCATTAGCCTGTTCGTCAGCAGCTTCTTCAGGTACTTGTTGTTGGCTCTCCTGTTAACATAATTTGTTTTGTAAAATCCATTTGAATATTTTGATCTTTACATCAATGTTATAATTTTTACCTGAAATTCTTTTATGGTCATGAAGAAGGTTGGTTCAGGACACTTCTCCCCCAGAGCAAGTCGAGCCAACTGATGCCTCGCCTTTCCATCAATCACTGGCTGGTTTGGAAACAGCCCTCCAAATTCCTTGTGCACCAAGGCTTGGTGTTTGCAGAAGGCCCCATGTTTTCCAATTGGACAACTGCACCATCCTATTGAGCCCTGGACTTCATAGTACAAATCAGGTGTGTCTGCATTGGCTGAGGGGACCCAGAAAACCCCATCCTCTTCTTTTTTAATCTTTTTAGCTAACTCTGTAAACATGTTATGCAGTGAAATTAATTGTAGGGCACAGACAATTTTTTATAAAATCTTATTTACATTATTTTAATTAATTACCTGGTGGCATTCTATCACAGAGACGTTTGTAAGTTAGAATTGGCTTTGATATCCTATTGTATGCATAATGCAAAAGCTTCCCTGCATAATAGGGCTCCCAAACATTAACTATAGTGTCTGTCATTGATGTGACATTGAAACACTTCATTCTTAACAAAATTATGTCTTTGAATACTCTAATTGATGCCTCACTATAATTATTGGTTTTATGTCCTCTGTTTAGAACCTCAGACCTAAAGAAGGCAACCCACTGTTCTTTTATTGGAAGAAGCTCAGACTCAACATGCTTTATATAATTCTCCACTCCAGAGTCATAGAGTTCTTCTACGGCACTTTCAAATGCTTCTGTGTCATTTGCATACATCATCTAATATGAAATTTCAGGGTAATTTAAGGAATGACTTATTTTAAATTACAGGTAGTGCAATAATTTAATATAAATATTTTTACCTTTTGCAGAATTGACATAAGATACTGGCGTTTATCTTGAAGAATGTTGTTGGATCCTTTCAGCAACCAACGCCACTCGGACTGGCCTATGTGGAAGTTACAAAGGTGCTGTGCCGCTTCAGGCCATACATTTTTGAGAGCTGCCTTTTCTGCATCACTGTGGTCTGTCATGAAGACTTCAGGAGCCTGACACCCAACACAGAAGAGATGAAGGTAAGATCTGCTCTCACACTTAATTTTGAAACAATTAAATACTTCACTTACACTTTTGCCACCAAAACACTGAGGATAGTTTTCTTTCAGGAGGGAGAATCCTTTAGAATAATTTTCTGTGCTCTGTCCACTGTGAATTAGTTTGGCTATAGGGATAGCTCCACCTTTTGTGGCACACAATATTAGAGTCAGTGTGCTTTGTGATGACTCCACACTACTGGTTGAGTCAATGAAAATTATCTCTCCTGCGGATGTTTCATTCTGGGCTCTCTTCATAATAGGAGTCACTACTAGCACTGCCCAACTGTCTGGATTTTCCTCATCAATATGCACATCAACTCCTAGATTAAAAATTAAAAATATTGCTGATTCGGTAAACAGAACACTTAATAATCAATATTTTAAATTTCAACTCACCTTGAGATTTATACTGGGTGACCTTTTCCTTTAACTTTGAAAGTGGGTCGGAATTCCATGCTTTGCCATACTCACTTTCTCTCCACATGTCATGCAAGTGGTAGACCGTTCTTGGAGAGGGATTTACAGAGGAATCAGACAGCTTTATTGGACCATCTTCTTCCATTAACAGTTTTGTCTCATGTGAACGTATTGCCTGCGCAGGGCTAATGCCCTCATCAAAATAATTGTAGAAGACATCTTTGATCTTCTCAGATATTCGGAGAAATCCTAAGGTCTCATGGCACTTCTCTCCACATGGGTGATTGTGGGTTCCTTTAATGGTGATGACTGCGGGGAGTGGTGTTTCCCTCTTCAAGAATTCTACATCATTTTTTATTGTATCACGATTCACCTTTTTAATTAGTATATCCAACTGAACTTCACACTTTTTGTTTCTCTTTGTGCCATCTCTTTTGTTAAGTGAGCTCAGTTGACAGTGCCAGTACTTGTGAAATGCTACCCTGATATTGCACATTGAAATTTGTATGAGTTCAACTTGAAAACATAACATTGTTTGTGAGGGACAAACATAGAAAAAATTAAAGACCTTACTACTTACTTTTGAAGACTCTTGAAATTTTCTTTAACTATCCAGTCAGTTTTTGTTTTAAATTTATAGTCCGTCAACCAGGCTTTAACGTCCTCCTCACTTTTCAAGTTGGCTCGTAGTATCACCCTGTTATTAACACTTCTTTTTTCGTCCCTCTCCACTATAAAATCTGGAGGGACAGTTTCAGATTGTTTGGACAACGCCATCGCATAGGTAAGGTATTATTAAAAAGGCCTACTCATGCAAAGAAATACATAAACATAACCAGCGGTCAACTGTCTTTTTCGAAATATCGCGGGTCTAGTACTCAATTCATCAGTACTGCCAACCTACACAAGCAAACAAAGCGGTCTCGCAGAGCGAAGCTTGGTATATCGCGCGAATAAGACTAAGTTTCTGCAGTGTTAGAAGGATTTAACATCATATAAGCCATGAACCATAGCAAATCACACTATTTTATCACATTTGTTGGCATAAGTTTTGGTGGTTATGTCAAGAGCTGAATGTGTCTTGGCGCTACTGCCTCTTCACTTTTCAATTGTATATGTCCACCTGTTGTCCTCTCATTACATGTAGCGTCATTTTTTGTGAAGTAGTACAACAGAGAGACATGTTATGTGTGTTAACGATTGCAAATTGTCAAAGCACAGGTCTAATTTGTGTGTGTGTTTGGAGAGGAGGGGAGTCTTTAGTCACATGTTCTCACTTTAGAGCAGTTATGGGTGTATGGCATCCCAAATTTATTTTATTTAAATAAAGATTTTTTATTAATAACCTGTGTTCAACTTTTATTCTTTTCAGATTTTGTTTCGAACTATGAAAAAGTCCACACAAATCTCCAAGAATCACGCAGCAGTCGAGTACAAATTTCAGTACAATTTTAGTATATGTACAATTAGAAATATTATAATAAAAACAAGCAGTTTAGTAATTTTGTAGTGCTTTTGCTGTCCTTCATAGCTACACTTCCATTTTGCTAATTGGTACTGTCAAATATAAAAAGAAATAAGAATTTCTCATGCAAAGCATTTCATTTCTTGAGGGACAGCTTGCTGCATTTTAGCCGTTTCACTTTGATTCCATTTGGTGGCAGAGGAGAATGAAAATGAATGTCATCCTTATCCTTTGACTGTGTTGAGCTAAGAAACCATAAAAACTGCATTATTATTGAGTACAGCGGAATGGAAAGAGAATTGCAGATTAAATGCTTGCCTTCTCCTTCAATTGGCTTTCAAAATTTTGGTTTTTATCCACAAGGTTATTCTCTTTGTCCCCAGCAGCATAGCAGTTCAAAAAAATATTTTCACTGTCACCCGTCACACTGACACTGCCCACGACACACTCTCCTTCGGTATCCACTTCACATCTCCCATGACACCCTCCAACTTTTTTTTTATAATAACATACTTTATTCTATAAAAACTTCATAGCAAAATCATTCATAACAATAATAATAATAATAAAACAATAATATAATAATAAATAATGAATCATTAACTAACATTTCACAGCCTTTTCAAGTTCTCTCCCAGTCTTCCTGTCTTCTCCGCTTCCTTCCTCCTCTGCCTCATAAACCTTTATTTACCTTCTCGTTCAGTTATGTTAACACACTTGCAGTGAAACCATTGGTTGCACGAATCACAACAGACCATTGCTCCCTGTCAAAACATGTAAAGTGTAGGCAGGAGTACAAAGAAACGCAATAATAATAGGTTATATTAGGTTAGATTGGATATGTTAATCACCTTTCCTTGAGGTTTTCGACAAATGCAAAAAACTTCCATTTTTTTCAGACTTTAGTTCAGCGCAGACCAACGAAGATACCAACAATGATCGTCTCGGGGCGTTCAAACTTGCGCTGCGCGCCTCCTTCACAACGCCGACCAATGGGGAGCGTCTGGACAGGTAGTGGGGATGCGCGTCGGTCGCGTAGCGCTTAAATTCGCATACATGGCTGGGGTCCGGGGAATAATATTTTGTGTTTTTACAAGGGGTGTAAATTCTGTAATGGTGCTCTGTGGCCACCATTCACCTTTCTCTTGTGTGGAAAGATATTAAGGGAAAAGAAGGAAGGACCAAGAACTCTTTAGATCAAAGATAGGTCGACCACCAAGCACTTACTTTTAGCCGAAGCTGCCGGGTCGGGAGCCGGGACACGTCTGCCTGCGTGTCGCTCCCGCTCGGTCGGTGAGGCCGGCCGAGGGGAATCCGCTGACGCGCGTGATTTTGCATCGCGGCTTCGGGAAGGCGCAGCGCGCCAGATTCAAAGCTGCGCGCTTCCCTGACATCCTCCCCCTTTAGAAAGAAGATGTCCTCATCTTTAAGAATTTTGAAAATTAATTTTGAGCAGACAAAATAATTTTGTTAATCTGACTTCTTCAGTGCTTAGTGGTCATGTAGGTATTTATTGATTTTATTACAAAATCGATGATTGATTCGGGTGATACCTTTTCTTCTTCTTTTTTTTTTTTGACGTTCTTAATTCTAACCTACACGAATGCTTAACTTAAAAACTTAATGCTAATTACTTATGACTACCGCTTTTTCCCCCTTTGAAAAGAAAACGTCCACGTTTTAAATTTAAAAATGCAATTTGAACTGCATAGACGAGAAAAAAGTTCATATATCCGGTCAGTGGTGAATCTTGAGTGTGACGACGCCGTTGACTGTCGATGGTCCGACGGTGTGTCCTTGGCGGTCCTCGAACAAGGTCTCCAAGTGTCGGCTGCGCCGCCGCCTCGGGGCTGATTCTTCATCCCGAGTGATCTTCTGTGAAATTACAGCCAGTGCCTGCAAGCGACCACTGGCCGCATTGAGGCAGGACGGGTCGGCGCGCCTAACACCTTCCGACGCGTCCCCACGCTCAGCCCTTCCTCGCAAAGCGACTCAGGCTGAGGTGTCTGGTGGGTGAAGGTCCCCTCAGGTGGCCTGAGCCAGCTGGCCTCCCCCATGGCGGGCTCGGCTTGGGGCGGTTGTGCTCCAGGTTGCTACAACCGTGCTTCCTCCCGAAGGACTCAGCAATCCTTTGTCGCCACGGCGACGATGACCGAAGAGAATGAGCAGATGCACAAACTTGCACTTGAAAGCCAATGACTGTGGCTACAGATGGCTGCAGATGGCGCCGGTGGGCGTGCCGTCTGTAGGTCGCGCTGTGTTGACGAGCGCTGGCCGTACGTAGATAGCTGTAGTACGGGTTGCCGCCTCCAACTCGGTCTTCTTCTGGGGTCCCCGCGGGGGAGTTGGACGAGCCATACTCCGCCGCACCTCCTCTCGAAAGACTCGGATACGGGGCAGCTGCGGTCTTGCATGTCGCTGGGACGTAGCAGCTGTGACGCCTCCAAAAGGACTTGTCAACCCTTGGCGTGGGCGGCTCGGCAGCTAAGTACACACCGATCGGCACGAAGGGCACTAGATACAGTCAGTGCCAAAATGTCGGACTAGAGCAGAGCCCGTCACTCAGCGAGCCAGGATACTCCGGACGGTCCGGTCCCAACGAAGCACTTGGTGGTCAAGTGAAGACGGAAAAATGAAAAATAAGAGAAACAAGGAGGAAAAATGGAAGAGACACGTCATGAGTTTGAATTTTACCCTACTTCTAAACATACTCTTAAGGTTCTACACTTAATTCCTAAGCACGCATTGTGACTAAACCTTAAATTTCTTAGACTACAACTTCACTAAAACACTAAATCGTCTTAGACTAATCGTAATTTAAAATGGTCTTACATCTAGAATTTGTACACTACTGACGATTGGCAAAATCTTTCCTGCCCTGAAGCGCCTTTTGTCTCTCTTTCATAAGTATGACGCCTAAAATATTGCCATCGTAACGATCCAAAATGAATCTATTGCCTGTCAACTGCAACAAAAGAGAGAAAATTTTATTTTGTTGAAATTTCTCATGAACACAGCGAGCCATCCAATCGTCTCTAATTTTCATCCAATCTGGTCGAATGTGATTCTGTTTGAGAAGTGCCCGTTCTCTAGCAAGCTCTGGTGATGATGCTTCTCTTATGAATTCTTTATCAGAAGGATCCAAAAATTTATTTGCGTTATATGCATGGTCTACACTGTTAAAAATTTCTCCATCGATTTCTACTGAACAGGTGTAGTCGTTAGAGAGGAAAGCTAATTCATCCTGGAAAGAAGTTATCATTTCATCCGACGTGTCACCATGGTACATAACAATATCAATGTCCGTATCAGCAAACACTGTTAAAATTATGTCGATAATTTTATGCATATGCGACCCTTTTAAATCTGAGGTTAATTCTGAAATCGCTAAACATTTTTCCTTGTAGCGTACCATTTGTCTTTTCATGTCACGCAACGAATCTTTTAAATCCGCGTATGAAGGCTTGTCATAGTGTTTCTCCGTTACAATTAGACTGTAAAAATCCCTTCCATGAGAACTAACGTGCTCAGCTGTCCCTAAATCACAATTACGGTGAAGTAATTTGTGTTTAATTTTGAAATACTTGTGAATCCTTTCTGCTGTGTTTTGCTTCATTTTACAGTCAGCAGAAATGCCAAAAGCTATCTTGTACTGAAGTGGCGCATTGAGAACATTTCCAGTCATGTGTGAGACACACCTAGGTGTATACTGTTGAAGATTACAGTGGCGTTCGTGCGAACAAACTGCTGATACACTTTCTAAATTATTGAGACGTAGATATTTCGGCCTTTTCACGTAAGGTCTTATATTTTGGACGTGATACTCCTTGACAATTTGCTTCTTTTTTCCTGATGGGGTTCTCTGTGATCGTAAAACAAAATAGAACCTGTCTGATTTTCTCCCAACGATCTTAAACGGACCTCGCCACAAAATTTTCTTTTGTGGCCAACCCAATTCACTGTTTTCATTTTTGACTCTCACATATTGTCCAACACGATAAGTAACTGCATGACGCTTCCTATCATAATACTGCTTGACTTTTTCCTGTGACTTTTGGATTCTTAATCGGAGATTTTTCAATAAAGCTAAATGTTTTTGCAACTTTTCCTCTAATGCTTCACTGCTTTGAGGAAGCAACTGTGAAATTCCTGGTATGTTAGGGTTGAAACCATGAAGAGCAAAGAATGGCGAACACTTGATTGTTTCGTGATAATTGATATTATAAATAAGTGTTGCAATTTCCAAATACTTATCCCATTCTTCGCCACATTCTATCAAAAGTTGAGCTAAAATATTTTTGAGACTTTGAACTGATCTTTCCACTTGGCCGTTGCAATGAGGAATCTGTCTGAATGCATTGTGGAAAATATTCCACTTGTCTAAGAGCTGCTGGAATGCAAAAGAAGTAAAATAAGAAGCACTATCACTGGTGTATGCTTCACATAGACCATACTGTTTTGAGAATGATGATAAACAGTCGATGGCATTTTCTGTATCTGCCTCTTTAACGGCGCGTGTCCACATGTACTTTGTGTAGTAGTCAACTATAATACAGAAATGCTGATTTTTCTTTTTAGTTAACGGCAATTTTCCCACAAAATCACATGCTATTTGAGAAAAAGGTCGTTTTGCTATGACCGGTTTTAAAAATCCTGGTTTTTGAAGTTTATTTTCTTTGTGTAACATACAATACTTACAGCTTCGCACATAAATTGAACAATCACTTGTCAAAGATGGCCACCACATAAATTCGGAAATGTTTTTAACAAGATGTTTCAATGCCCTGTGACCTCTTCTGTCGTGGAACTCGAGCAAAATATATTTGCGGCATTCCTGTGGAACAACAACTAGCGGCTTGTCTTTGTTAATTTTATAAACAATTTTGTCCTTCACAATGTACATTCTATGATCTGCGTGGTCCATATCTGACAGATTTCTCTTGATCTTTGAAATGAATTCATCTTTGCTCTGTAAATATTCTAAATAGTTTGGATCTTTGGTAAGGATATCCATGGACTTATAAACGTGAAGTGCGTTTTCCTTGTCGAGCTCTTTAGCTTCTTGTTGCTGTAATTTTTCTTGTGCTGCTTGAGCTCGTGTTATTGCATTAATTTTGACCATATCAGGCCAATCTTCGTCTACTAATTCTTCCACGGTTTTCTCCGGAATATCTACTGGACTTCTACTCAAACTATCGGCATCCACATTGGATTTGCCAGTCCGGTAACGGATAGAAAAATTAAACTGCGACAAATACATAATGTATTTGGCAATAACACCCTCAGGTTTCGGGGTCTTTAACAATGATTGCAAACTTTGGTGGTCAGTTAGGACCTCTGTCTTAACTGATCTGTTCTGTAGATAGCAACGAAAAGTCACAAAAGCGAATACTAGAGCTGCACATTCCAAATAGTACACTGGTAATTTCGATTCAGTGCCCTTTAATTTCCTACTGGCAAATGCAACCGGATGGTACTTATTTGTCGTAGAATCGAACTGATAGTAAGCTACACCAAGGCCTTGATAACTGGCATCCACAGTAATCCGATTATTGGCATGAGGATTGAACAAACGTAAAGCTGGTGGATTGGTCAATGCAGATTTTAAGTTATTAAAAGCCTTTGTCTGTTCTTCACCCCATTCGAACTCAACATTCTGTCTTAACAATTTTTGAAGGGGCTCGGACCTTTTGGCATAATTTTCAATAAATTTTCTATTGTATCCAAACACTCCAAGTTTCTTTCTTAGTTCATCTTTGTCTTTAGGAGGGTCCATACCAGTGATTGATCGAATCCGTTTCTCTGAAACCTTTACTTCTTTACCATTTACTATTACTCCTAAGAATTTGACTTCACGCTGAAAAAACGTACTCTTTTTAAAATTAAGCTGAACTTGATTTTCTCTTAGTAGATCAAAATACTCTGTTAACAATTGGACGTGTTCCTCAAATGTTTTCGTCCCCAACGCCGTGTCGTCAAAATAATTTACGATCTTTTTGTCTTTTTTGAACTTTGTTAGTAAATGATCCATAGCGAGTGCGTATAACGCAGGAGCTATCGATAATCCTTGTGGCAAAGTTTTCCATCGCAACCTTGTGCCAGACGGTGAATCGAAAGCGGAAATGTCTCTACAACTTGGATGAATCTCTAACTGTGTATAACCGGAACAGTTATCAGTTACTGAATGCCAAAATTTTCCAAAAAATGAATCTAAAAGCTCTTGTTGATCAGGAATTGGATACCTGATATCCGTCAAAATTTTGTTGATTTTCCTGAAATCTTGGACCAAGCGATATGCTCGCTGGTTCGGGTCTGTGCTTGCTTTAGGAACGACAAGAATTGGCGTACAATACACTGAAGTACAGCGCTCGACCAAGTCAGCATCGAGTAATTTTTGTATGTACTCCTCAGCAAACGCTTTTTCATCAGGGCTCATGCGATAGTTTCGCTGGCGCACAATTTTACTTTTATCGTAACCAAATAAAATCGGTGGATAAGAACATTTCGTAAGTTCACTGACATCAGATGCAAACAAATCTTTGTACTTTTCTAGCAAAGCTTTAGCTACTGTTGCCTGATGCGGTGACAAATCAGGATTAATGTTAAATTTTTCCTCTTTTGTTGAATGTGAAATAGAATTAATTGTGTTGTAAAACAAGTCTTCATGCGAGTCATCAACTGCAAGATTTAATGTCGTATTGACAATTTTTGGCACTGTATCCGAGTTTGTTATCTGAATAAATTTCTTACCCTTTGTAGTAAGAATGAAATCTGAAACCATTAATTTATAATGTTTAAACAAATTTGGATTTCCAACAAAAACTGTATCTTCCTTGTGAAGATGAGGCGTAATGGAAACTTGTACATATTTTACTGTTTTTGGTGGTATTACAATATCGTTTTTGGAGCGAACAAATCTAGGACCTGAGTATAGTTCTTCAACTTTCATACCCTCAAAAATATTATCGATATTTTCCATATTTTCTGTTGACTTGAAAAACACACCAAATCGAACAGACACTTTTTGGGTACTATTTCTCAATGTTATTGTCATATTTTTATAGTCAATCAATGCTTGAGCTTTTCTCAAAAATGCATTTCCCAAAATAATTCTTTGAGAAAGTTCCTTTACCACGAAGAACTTAGTTCGAAAAAATAAGTTCCCTATTTGCAAATCTCCTATCCAGCTGCCATACGTCTTCATTCTCTGATTGTTAGCTGTGCGAAGGTTTAAACTCCCTTTCTGAATTTTAGCGCAAGGAAATATTTCATTCAGCACCTTGATATCGATGACATTTGCTACAGCTCCTGTGTCAACTAACGCTTCCTGAGGCGCGTTGTTAAGTCGAATAGTAATTAACGATATACTGTCTATACTGTCATTCTTATTTCCTGACTTCAGCACCGGATGACTTGCTGTCAAATAATCTGAAAATATTTCTGGGCATTTACTGGCTATTTGTACCTGTTTGGTAACCGGATTGATATGGGCAGCACGCCTCTTCTTGGTTTTATTGCATTTCACCTCGGCTGTGAAGTGCGAGTTATTTTTATGGCACTCTATTGTAAGTATTTCGTCGTCTTGTGGTGTTGGTGCAATGATCTGAAATCTATTTTGAGTGGAAATTCTGAAATCCAAAGGCAGTTTCCTGTTTTTGACCGAGCTCTGCGGTGGGCCCGTCGCGCGCGGGACATTTGACTGCGCGTGGTTGGCACCACTGGATGCACCGCCCTTACTGTTCTCTTCTGCGTGTTGGCGCGCGACGCGCGAGTGTGTGTGTCGCGACGGCTCCGCGATCCGCGGGCCGATTCCGGGCTGTGTCCGGTGTGCCCGAAGGAACCCGAACGCGCTCGGCGATGAGCACGCCACGCTCACTGCAGCAGCTGGTCGCTGTGCAGCGTCAGCATAGAGACGACGGTCGAGACAGTCACTAATGCTGTCAAATGCCACTTCTATAAAATCATAGTAACCACAATCGACACTTCCCGAAAACAACAAATTGATAGGCTGTCCTGTCTTTTCTTTACCAATGAGGGTCTGATCATTCCCTTTGTACACTGTTATTGGACACTCATATAACTCTGATACTGCTACTAAATCACAAAAATCACCCATTCTGTTTTTTGTACATGCAAATTTTCTATAAGCACTCTTAGACTGAAATGGATTGCCTTGCTCGTCAAGTGCAAAATTTTGAAAATGATCCCAATTCTTCAAAACATGAGCATTAACTTTACATTTTACCTCAGGGAAGTCCCCCTGTCTGCCAAAAAGAGCGTAACTGATACATCGAAACAGACAATTACCGTCATGTACCATGGCTATTAGACGGGAATGCTTAGCAGGCTGTTTAGGTCGTTCATATTCATAATCAGACTTTTTCCGAGTACTTGCACCGTCAGTACTCTCTGAGAAATTACTACAAGTACTGTCAGTACTACTAGAGGAATCACTACATGTAGACTCACCATCACTAGAGATTGAATACCTATTGGCCCGAAAGGAGTTCTCAATTTGATATTGTGTTTTCTCTACTAACTCCCGGTGCCGCTGTAATTCTTGCTCTGCTCTCTGTGCGGCTCTCTGCTGTTTAATTAGATCTAAAAGGCCTTCTTTGAGTCTATACCACGAGGAGTTATAGGGATACGTACGACATAAAGGCTGAACTAATTTTTCCAAGTCAGATCCTCTGACCGCATCCTCCAAATATACACCTATTTCCCATTCAGTACACCGTAACTTTTCTAATCTGTAACGTAATGAGTCCAGAAAATTCTCAACATTTTCTCCATTTTTGTAAACAGGCAATAAAATCTGAGGTTTAGTGGGATTGGCACTGTCCATTTTGAAAAATATATGTATATATTTTTTTTGACAGAATTCAGAACTTACAAATTTGAAACTGATCTTAACAGAGTAGAGTGCGGCAACACTCCCACTCGGCGCTGTCCAGCGAGCTCGAGGCGAACCCGACGCTATCGCTGACTCGACACCAAACGTCCGCCTCGCCGCGGCGGCGAGCGCGACTTTGTGTCTCTCCTAGCCTAGCTTAAAACTATTTTTTTTTTCCATGTGGAAAGAGGAATTAAAAAAAAAACACGGTAAAAACTGAACAAGAAAAAATCATGGTCTTAAAACTAACTTATCCAACATAGCCTAACTTAGCCTAACCTAGCCTAACCGCGGTTATACAAAAACACATTCACACAAATTGCAAAAATAATGTCAAAAAGAATACTAACGTGTTGCCCGTGACTTTCGTCTGGTCGGCAAGACAATTAGAACTTAGAAACTTTTGCAATTTCGACTCCCAACCTTGCACGAACAGAATATCCGCGCACGAAAACACGCTATTGTAGAGCAATTAACTCCTAGCGAGTTTTAACCTACTTAAGCCTATAAAATAGAAACGAAGTAGGGAGACGGTCGTAGTACTAGTGATCCCTTAGCGTAAATTCATAGCGCTAAGGCCACGCAACCTCCACCAAATAATATTTTGTGTTTTTACAAGGGGTGTAAATTCTGTAATGGTGCTCTGTGGCCACCATTCACCTTTCTCTTGTGTGGAAAGATATTAAGGGAAAAGAAGGAAGGACCAAGAACTCTTTAGATCAAAGATAGGTCGACCACCAAGCACTTACTTTTAGCCGAAGCTGCCGGGTCGGGAGCCGGGACACGTCTGCCTGCGTGTCGCTCCCGCTCGGTCGGTGAGGCCGGCCGAGGGGAATCCGCTGACGCGCGTGATTTTGCATCGCGGCTTCGGGAAGGCGCAGCGCGCCAGATTCAAAGCTGCGCGCTTCCCTGACACGGGGGGTTTGGAAATACGCACCGGATTATTGGCTGAGCGATATCGAAGCCCTGGGCCGACTGGGTCAAAAGTGTTCTGTCTGTCTGTGTGTGTGTCCGCGCGATTTCTCGAGAACGGTTAGTCGTAGAAGGCTTAAATTTGGACTACATCTTCCTACTAGAATACCAGAGTCAACCTCACATTTGGGGTACCGTAGCATTAGTACTTCCTTAGATAATTTTTACAATTGTTATAAAATTTTTAAAAATTGATTAAAAAGATGAACTACTGAGGCGCGGCCCCCTACTTTACCCTCTTACGGGCAAACGGTGGCCCCTATCAAAATTTCCTATAGGACCGCCCCCCCCCCCCTGGAATGGGACAAAGAATACAAACGCGTGCATGCCCCCCCCCCCTCCATGCGGCAATATGAAACAAACTTTCAGGCATATCTGAAGAACCGAGCCACATAGAGAGTTGCAGTTTGCGACTGACAATCACACCGGGCTCGAGACGACGCACCCCGTCCCCGAGAGCCACTTTCCATCCCATGAACGGTACGGCCTAGCGACATGCGGTTTTTGACATTGGCCTCTGCGGGCCGCGGCAGAGCGAAACAAGTACACCACACCAGGATCACGTCTCTCCGGAACACGCACCCCGTTCTCGAGAGCCAACTGCTATCTTTCGAACGGTATGAGCTACTGACTTGCGGTTTTCGACGTTACCCTTTGCGGCAACGCGGCACAAGGGCACCACACCACGCCTACCGCTCTCGAGACCTTGCACCCCGTCCTCGAAAGCCACATTGAACAAGCTGGCCCGTCCCTCCGTCGAACATCGGTGCCGGTTCCGCTCCGCTCCACCGACACCTCGGTTCGACAGGGGGACTTGGCCAGTTTGGCCTGCCGGCGGCGTTTGCGGGGGCCTCCGGCCCCCGCCTGAGGTCACTCGAGATGTGTCCGGTGGCATATATTTTTGTAACGATTAAAATCGCTAACCTCAGCCCGCCCCGACTCGCGACGGAGTGCGCCTTGCAGGCCCACCACACGCACCGGCCAACCCTAACCTAACAGATCAATCAATTCTCATTAAACAGAAACGGGACAAAATTTTAAAATTGCGATTGTACGTTTATATACGCCATATAAGGAGTCTATCCTTCAAATTTGAAGTTTCTGTGTGAACGATAAGTCAGCGAACAGACGTCCGAACGAACGAGCGAACAGTAGGCATCAGACTATAAGCACCCAGAAAAAGGGATACTTGATTTTTCTGATACTAGGTTTTTTCAAGTAAAATTTACTTGCCTTAAGTAAACTTTACTTGATTTAGGTAAAATCTACTTAATCTAAGTAAAATTTACTTGTGAAAACCAAGTAAATGCAATTTGAGACTAAAATCAAGAATTCATTTTTACTCGTTCTTTACCCACAACCACATACATATATACATATGTGGGGAAGAAGAACGAGTATTGTACCGGGTAGATGTGTTATTTAGATCCTCACTTTCATCTCCAAAAGTACGACAGCTACAGTGGAGTGTGGGGTATCATTTTAAAGGTCTTGGATACGTCACAAAAATATTATAAAGGTTTTTTTTCGGTTATGTATGCATTTTATGCAGAAATCTGCATTTGAAAATTTTAAAAGGTTATGGTACACGACGAAAACTTAAAATCAGCGGATCGCATGTTGCAACGTGAATTAGGGTTAAATATGTATCCAAAAATGTCGCGAAAGGCATAAAACTGTAAACTTTAATTTTGAAACTAAATTTTTATTCTAAGTCCAGAGCCGAGTAAAGGGCTATTTGGGTGTAAATTGATGAGACTCGTTTTAGTATTAATGTGCCTCAAGTATTGTTTCAAAGTATTCATTTAAAAGAAGATTTTTTTTCTAATTTTTTGGGTGTATGTGAATCACGAAATGTTTTGTGTAATGTAAGTTATTCGTGAAAAAACGAGAAACCTATTTTAGGGCTAGCGCCAAACGGATGGCATCGGCACTGCGTCCCGGCGTGGCGCTACCGTCGAGCGGGTGATGTTTGAACTATGAAGGGGAAGGCCATGGGTGGGCGTGGACGTAGTGCGAGCAGGCGCCACCAGGCGTCACACTATCAGAACCAAAAGCACTAACTGATGGGAGCTCAAACTATCTACAGCAGCGATTCTGTTGCCGCTACGTCCTTGGCGTAAATTTCAAAAATAGCGCGAGTAACGTGGCACTGCTGATTCTGACGTTTAGGAAGGCTGGGAAGAGCACCATGACAATGGTAGACGCGGGTCAGTTGTCGTATGCGCTGGCGAGCGCTGGCAGGCATGCCCTGCTGTTGGGGACCTAGCTCCTGTGCATTGTTGCAAGGCGGTGACTCCGCCCGTTATGATGCAAGAAGACGTCAGTGGGTCATCAACAACCAATCGCTTTCAAGCGTGTGAAGCGGGTGATAGTGGAACTACGTCCGCGGTGTTGCAAAAGTGGCAGGCAGAGGGCGCTGCAGGAGGGCTTTGAGAGTCTTGAGTCTTCAATCGGCAGACAAAGAAATGCCAAAATACAAAAGATACAAGCAATACAAACCAAACATCGAAAGTTCAAATCCAAGAAATTAATATGCACAAATAACATTTTTTTCGTGTTTGAAAAGTGTATCCTATTATTCTGAGTGTTTAAGATGTAATATGACAGTGAAAGCTACTTTATTTAAAAGTAATGTAAGTGCCTGATATCGTCTGTGACACTACTGTAAATTAGTTGTATCAGTGAACGTACCATGGTTATGGGGTGATTTTTGGGCGTCTCAACAGCCCGGGCCAGCGCAATATTCGTTCTTTTTGACTCTACGTGCGGGTTTATCTTTAATTACTTTTGACTTTCATATAAATTTCACGCCGTTATAACTACATTTTTGAGCACAACTTGGGTAAAGAACGAGCTTCTTTTTAGCACCATGGATGCCGGATTGTTTTCTTGTTCTGGGTGAGCCTGGCTCCTGTCCGTTTCTACCGAAACGTGTCCGGACGGTCTAAAAACCACTGTAACTCGAGAACCAATTCACTTAGAGATATGCGTTTTGCGGCACTGTAGAAGGCATAGAGGGGGGGGGGGGGGCTGTGAACGAGTACAGCCACCGGTCTCGAGACCTGGGACCCCGTCCTCAAGGGCCACATAAAACGACCGCTGAAACTCGAGACCTAAGTGACAGAGAAATGTGGTTTCCGGCACTGCACAGGGCGTCGTAGGGGTGGCGAATGAATAAAGCCTCCGGTCGCGAGACCAGAGACCCCGTCCTCGAGAGTCGTCGAGCAGCGGATTACTGACTCGAGTGGGTTACGCTCGGTTGGGTTAGGTTAGTGGAGGCCTGGGTAGGGGTAGGTAAGGTTCTGGCAGGTAAGGGTAGGCCAGGAAAAGGTTGAGCGGCAGCGTAGGTGCGACAACGACGCCCGCAGGGCGTCCTACTAACTGATTGGCCCCGCAGGGTCTTACTCGTCGCAAGACAGCCGCGGGGGGAAAAAGGAGTCGAGCACAAATTAAAACGAGGTGATTTTCAAAGAGCACTAATTGAGTAGGTGAGGCTGAGCTACTTGTTTTGTCCAAATTGTGCTGTGGGTAAGTCAGCGTGATTGGCTGAGCGATAGCGAAGCCATGGACCGACTTGGTCAAAAATGTTTTGTCTGTCTGTCTGTCTGTTTGTTTGTCCGCGCGATTTCTCGAGAACGGTTAGACGTAGAAAGCTCAAATTTGGACCACATCTATCTTGCATCATACCAGAGTAAACCTCCCCTCAGGGGCACCGGAGCCCAAGCGGTTTCTTAGATAATTTTCACATGTGGACCAAAATTATAAATCCGCCGGTTGGGTAAAATCAGTATGCGCCATGCGCCTGTCGTGGAGGGGTGGATCAGTGACGCGAGTGGGTTACGCTCGGTTAGGTTAGGTTAGTAGGGGCCTGGGTAGGCTAGGTTCGGGCAGGTAAGGGTAGGTTAGGACTGGTTGAGCGGCGTTGATAAGAGAAGGCTGATGTAAGATACGTTCGGAAGGCAGAACATGAGCGTGGTTGCGACCGTGCGGAGAGAGTGACGCCCGCAGGGCGTCCTACTGACTTGCCCCGCAGGATCCTACTCGTCAAGTGGCAGCCGCCGGCAGGCCAAGGTAGGCGTGCGCCAGGCGTGGAGTGGCGGAACAGTAATTCGCGATGAGCGAATCCTGTTACGCCACGACGCGGTCTGGCGTACGCCTACCTTGTATTACCCCTACCTAACTTTGAACCTTTTTAACGCAGGAACCGGACTAGCACAAATTACAAACTATGCACAGTTCAAAAACGCTAATTGAGCACTATTTTTCTAGACTGGTTGCAGAATTTGTGCTCGATTGGGTAAGTCCATCGTGAATTTAACCTTACCCAGTTTCGAAAATCGATTTTTGTCATTTAGCGTCGAGCACAAATTCTTTAATTGTGACCAGGCGCAAGCACTAATTGAGCACTAATTTTTGCCGGTGGAGTTTGAATTTGTGCTCGTATGGGTAAGTGTAATGTCACGGAGGTCCCTGCGTGGCCAGGCGGTAGGAGGCCCTGCGGGCGTCACTCTTTCCGCGCGATCGCAACCGCGCTCATGTTCTCACTTCTGAACGTATCTTGCATCACCCTTTCGTTGCCAATGCCACTCAACCAGTCCTAACCTACCCTAACCTGCCCGAGCCTAACCTACCCATGCCCCTACCAACCTTACTAAACCGAGCGTAATCCACTCGAGTCACTGATCCGCCCCTTCCTGACAGGCGCGTGGCGCATACTGTCCCCACCCAACCGGCGGATTTTCAATTTTAGACTACTTGTAAAAATTATCTTAAAAACCGCTTGAGCTGCGGTAGCCCTGAGGGGAGGTTTACTCTGGTATGAGGGAAGAAAGATGTGGTCCAAATTTGAGCTTTGTACGTCTCACCGTTCTCGAGAAATCGGGCGGACAAACAGACAGACAAAACATTTTTGACCCAGTCGGTCCAGGGCTTCGCTAACGCTCAGCCAACAAATATGCAGAGGGGATACACACTAAATGGCATGGGACTTTTTTTTTTGTCCCACAATTATGGGGCAATTTAATTGTAACATACATGGTACAATTTTGTCACATGGCACTGGTCACAATTTTCGTCTTGTCCCAAATTGTGGGACAAACTGATTGGACTCCAGGTATCTGTGGATGTATATTAGACATGGCATTGTCAGCGAACATCGAACGACTAAAGAACGACCGAACGACCAGGAGGAACGCCTGCGAACTCGGGGGTAGGCCAGCCCGCACGGCACGCGTGCATGTAGCAGCACAGATTGCCTACCCGCCAGGCGCCAAGATTGACCAGAACACGAGAACAGCAGGGAAGGTGCGCGCTCAGGAGGAGGGAAGAAGTCTTACTAAATGTAGATATTATTTTACTGCCTCAGTATTAAATTTAAGATAACCATTCAAAGCATCCGTGCTTTTTTTTATTTCAGCGGTGCTAAGTGGGTTTCGTAAAGGGGTAACCATTTCAATTAACAATATTTACATTGTCCCATCAAGTTATACAAAATTGTCGCATTTAAAAGATACTAAATTGTAACATGAGTAGTTCTGACAATTAGTACCACGTCCATGGGATAATTTGTAACATGAGATGTTTTGCGCAGAATCTCAACATGTCATGGGACAAATTTGAAGCAGTCTATGGGACAAAAAAGTCTCATGCCGTTTAGTGTGTAGGGATGTAGAAGCTAGAGAGGCTTGAAAGTGGGAAATACTTAAATTTAAAATTTGAATTTTTGGATTTGAGCTAACAAGTGGTCTAAATTTTTGGCTGAGCGATAGCGAAGCCCTGGACCGACTAGCTCAAAAATGTTTTGTCTGAGCGTCTGCCTGTCGGTCTGTCTGTCTGTCGCGATTTCTCGAGAAGGGTTAGTCGTAGAAGGCTGAAATTTGGACCATATCTTCCTACCAGCATATCGGAGTCAACCTCACACTTAGGGCACCGTATCTTAGGTAGTTTCTTAGAAAATTTTTACAATTGTCATAAAATACCAAAAATAAACAAGGTAGGCGTACGCCAGACCGCGTCGTGGCGTAACACGCTTCGCTCAGCGCGAATCACTATTCCGCCACTTATTCACGCCTGGCGCACGCCTACCTTGGCCTGCCGGCGGCTGTCTTCTGACGAGTAAGACCCTGCGAGGCCAACCACTCAAAAGGACGCCATGCGGGCGTCGCTGTTTCCGTCCAGTCGCAGCTACGCTCATGTTGTGGCAGCCGATCGTATCTTACATTGCCTTTTTGTCATCGACGCCCGTTAACCTTTCCTAAACTACCCTTACTTAACTGAACCTAACATACCCAGGTCTCCACTAACCTAACCTAACGTAACCCACTAGAGTCACTGATCCACTGCCCGACGACTCTCGAGGACGGGGTACCTGGTCTCGGGACCGGAGGCTGTATTTGTTCGCAATACCCCCACGATACCCTTGTGCAGTGCCGCAAACCGCATTCCTATATGACGCTTAGTTCTCGAGTTTTATCGGTCGTTGTGTGATCCTCGAGGACGGGGTCCCTAGTCTCGAGACCAGTTGCTGTACTCGTATACAGCCCCCCCCCCCCTCTATGGCCTCTGCAGAAACGCAAAACTCATCTCTCTAAAACTCATCGCTTACTTGGTTCTCGAGATATAATGTGTTTTCAATGTGGCTCTCGAGGACGGTGCGCATGGCCTCGAGAGCGGTAGGCGTGGTATGGTGCCCTTGTTTCCAATTTCCGCGGCCCTCAAAGTCCTCGAAAACCGCAAGTCAGTACCTCATACCATTCGAAAGATAGAAGTTGGCTCTCGAGCACGGGGTGCGTGGTCTGGAGAGAAGTCGTACGAGTAGGGTGCCCTTCTTTTTCCGTTGCCGCGGCCCGCCAATGCTAATGTCGAAAACCGCACGACGCTAGGCCGTACCGTCTAAAAGATGGAGAGTGGCTCTCGAGGACGGGGTGGTCTCGAGCCCGGTGTCATTGTCAAACGATCGCAATAATGGCCAAGCCGCTGCGATGGCCAGCGCTGCAAACCGCACCTCTTTAGGTGGCTCGGTTCTCCAGGTATTCCCAAAAGTTTGCTTCAAATGGACGCCATCTTGGATCTCGAGCACGGGGGAGCGCGGAGGGGGTTACTGTGCACGTGCCTGTATTCCTTTTCTCATTTCACGGACGGTCGGTTCTATAGCAAATTTTGATAAGAACCACCGTTTGGCCGTGATAGGGGAAAGTAGAGGGCCGCGCCTCCGCAGTTCATCTTTTAAATCATTGTTTTAAATGTTAATATCAATTGTAATAATTATCTAAGAAACTACTAGAGCTACGGTAACCCTAATGTGAGGTTGACTCCGGTATGATAGTAGGAAGATGTGGTCCAAGTTTCAGTCTTCTACGACTAACCGTTCTCGAGAAATCGCGCGGACAGACAGCAGACACACAGACAGACAGACAAAACATTTTTGAGCTAGTCGGTCCAGGGCTTCGCTATCGCTCAGCCAATTATGGGGAAGTGGGACTGCAGGGGCGCAGCCCTCCACTATCCCCTCTCATGGCCTAACGGAGGCCCCTATCCAAATTTGCTCTAGAACCAACCCTCCGTGGAATGGGACAAGGCGCGCTCCCCCGTTCCCGAGATCCAAGATGGCGTCCATTTGAAGTAAACATTTGGGAATATCTGGAGAACCGAGCCACCTAGAGAGGCGCGGTTTGCAGCGCTGGCCATCGTAGCGGTTCGGCCATCATTGCGATCTTTTGGCAATGACACCGGGCTCGAGACCACGCACCCCGTCCTCGAGAGCCACTTCCCATCTTTTAAACGGTGCGGCCTAGCGTCGTGCGGTTTTCGACATTAACGTGAGCGGGTCGCGGCAAGGGAAAAGAAGGGCACCCCACTTGGACGACCTCTCTCCAGACCACGCACCCCGTGCTCGAGAGCTAACTTCTATCTTTCGAACGGTAGGAGGTACTGACTTGCGGTTTTCGACGTTGGACTTTGCGGGCCGCGGCAATAGGAAACAAGGGCACCACACCACGCTCACTGCTCTCGAGACCTTGCACCCCGTCCTCGAGAGCCACATTGAAAAAACATTGTTACTCGAGTACCAAGTAAGCGATGCGTTTTAGAGAGATGAGTTTTGCGTTACTGCAGAGGGCATGGGGGGACGTGAGTAAAGTTGGCCACCCACCCACCAGCCACTAACCATCGCGCGACCTCCTTTCAACCCAGAATTGATTCAAATAAGACGTTCGGCAGCTCCCCAGAATTTTTTCCACCCAAACACCAGAGCAGCAGCAATGCAAAGTTGCGAAAGCACATAGAATTTTGCACATAGGCTACTCCGTTTCACTCCGTGCCTAAAAAAGTCCAAGCTGGTCAGACGATAAGGCAACTCCGTTTCACCCCGTGCCTAAAAACCACTGTTTACCTCTGGGTTTATAATGACAGGTCGCAGATTGAGGACTGTCAATGGCACCAAAGCTACTAGGGCTCTTACCGGACTTGTGCACAAGAAGGGCGGTAAGAGGGTGAGTTGAATGAATACTCGGGAGAGTTTCGCCTAAACTCCACCTAGCAGGTTGGTAGTATGGTCTGTTCCGCACGCCTGCCGACTGAAGACTACCTCGTCTCAGTCGCGGCGGCGAGCGCTCGGCCCGTGGTCGGCGCGAGCGGGGGTGGCGCATGTTTGGAAAACAAGTGCTGGATCAGCAGCGCAACGCCCGTGACACAGTTCAGAACGCACTGTGAACACCACCCCCTGCTGGGGGCTGCGAATTAAGAGGATGGGGGTGTGGCTATCAATGTCACAAGTGGGTCAAAGAGGAACCCCCCCCCCCCCCCCCCCCCACATATTGAGGTTTTTTGTGGACCCGTTTTTGACATAAAATCGCCAATATCTCTACTGTACGACCATATTTGCAAATGTGATTGCACCACGGTCTCCTCTAGTCTGCTGCGTAGATAGAGCCCCCGAGCACCACTCTACCACTCAGCTAGCTCTTGTAAGGGCCGAGCATGCAAGTTTGAAGTGATACATTGAGCGAATTTAGCGCCAAAAAAAATTCAAATTCGAAATTTCAAGGCTTGTCGTGTACCGAGATGCACACTCCGCAAAGCTTAAATTTCCCGCGCGTCGGTCCCCCGTTTGGCTATGAGACCCAAGGGCTGGCCGAGCGCGCGACCGCTTCTGACCGCCGGGCGGGATTTCCGCCGGCCGGCCGGTGGCCGGGCAGCCTCCGGGCGTCAGTCGCGGTAAAGCCACGCTTGGAGAAGGTAAGCCATACTTACGACACTTAAACCTAACGAAGGCTGGTCAGTAGGAATCTGTTGATAAGTTGTGAGTAAATATTGAAGTGCTACTACCATCGCCTCCCTAGTTCTTTCCTATCCTTCCCTTGCAAACCCGGAGTAGACATACAAAACAGGCTGTTCATTATTACCGTCACAACCGGCACGGAGTGTCTCATTTGCAAAAGAAGTACGTGAGAGTTTAGTGATGGCTTTGGCCGTTGCAAACGAGGTGCCCCGTGTTTGACGCTGTTGCCAGTGCTGTTTGCCCGCTGTGGTGCGCCCAGTGCGACGCGCAGGCCTCGGCGAGCTGCCTGGATGAGCGCTCGCTGAGCTCGGCGGCCTTCGAGCGGCGGCGGCTGGCGCTGGCCACCGAGGCCCGCCGCCAGCAGCGCCGCGCGAACCAGGAGGCCGCGGTGACCGTCACCGAGGACATGCCGGCCCCCAGGAGGGCGCTGGCCGCCGCCGAGGCCGACCCGCTGCTCCACGTCCCCGGCGACCGCGGCGTGCTGGATTTTGCGATGGAGGTGCTGCGGCAGGCAGCAGCGGCCCGATGGCAGCCGCCGAGGAGGCGCTGCACGAGCAGAAGCTGGCTGTCGCACAGCGGATGGAGCCGGAGGTGGAGAGGGCAGCGCTGCAGGAGTGGTGGTTTGCTCTGAAGGAGGAGCTGGTGGCGTTGCGAGAGGAAAGGTCGGCCTTTGAGGCGGCGAAGCTCCCTCTCCACCAGGAGCACAAGTCTGGAAGCTGCGAGGTGAGTTGTGATGACCGCCGGAAGGTGTCGCAAATTGCAACGCAATGAGGGGAATGTTCGAGTCTATCCCCCTAGCTAGGTGGCATAAGCTAAGATATATTCGTGGATGTTTTGTTGGCACTCCGCTCAAATATGAACATTGCAATATGCGAAATTACTCTAAATTGTGCATTGACATTTTGTGTGCGTATAACAGAGCATGCCTGACAATGTAGACGTTTTAAAAATCTTGTGCACAAAATAGCTCAATTTTCTTGTTCGTTATAACGGACAAAATTGAACATTGTAACGTTTGAAATTGGATATTGTATGCGAAGGTGTCATTGCAATGACGTAAAATGCAAACAACTGTACAACGGCATTCTGTGCGTGACGCTGGTGTTGCAAAGCTTTGCGTGGTGCCGCAGGTGGCCGGGCTGAGCTCGCTGCCGGACGCGCTGCCGGTGCGGGTGTTGTCGCTGGTGGGGCCGCCTCGTGCTGAACCCCGAGGTGTGGCAGCGCCCCGCGGCCTCAGCCTCAGCGGCCACGCTGGCGTCGCTACGGCTGCACCTGGCCGCCGGGCGCGACGCCGCCGCCAGGGCCGTCCCGCAGCACCTGGCCGACAGCCCGTGGCAGGTAAGGCCGCCGCAGGTGCACCTGTCTCACTCATAAGGTACAGGAGCACCGACTCGCGTAACCCGGAGTAACGGGCGCAGTGAAACTACGGGTTATCCGGATTTCGAGTTATCGGTACACAATTTCTCACCGAGGCGTTCCGGCGGGGCGTGTAGTGGTACGAAAGAGGAGTCTGGGCATTGGAGGCGAGAGGCCTGCTCGGCTAGCTCCTGGCCCGCTCGCTGCGCGTCCCTTTCGTACCAGCTACGATTACTGTAAGTGTGTGTTTGTGACGTGGACGATGAGATTCTAATCGCTTTCACTAGGTCTCGTTCTTGGGGCAACGTCAAAGGAGAACACGGGGGGTGGGGGGGGGGGTCCTTAGTTAACCATTATATTGCAAGGATACGCAGGCAGCAACTGCCGCCCGCAGTCCTGGGCCGGCAGCGCCGCCGTTACACTTACACCTTCCACTCTTCACTGCTACCGCTACACACCTTCTTACTCTACTCCCAAATTCGGACTGCCCTGCCTGCGCTGTCCCCGCGCCGGACCCGGGCGGACCCGAAGCCCTCCGAAGCTCCCTCGGCCCCGCTCGGCCCTTCGGCTCGGCCGGCCCGCCGTCGGCCGGACGCTGCTCTGAACCTTCCCTTTCCTTTTGCACACACCTTCCCGCGCGCTGCGGGAATTTGGGGCGAAATCTTTTAAACTAAATACGGGTTGTTGTCAGCTGTCTGACAACAGGCGGTGGTGGTGGCGCCGGTGCCGGGTTCGGTTCCCGGCCGGGGATTCGTTTTCGAGCGAGGTCCTTTGACCCGCGTCAAATTTTAAATGACGAGCGCGATCTCTCAAAACTTCCGAGAACACCTTTAGGGCAACCTTCAAGGGCAAATGTCAATACAAAAGCAGCCCAGATGTAAATACAATCATCATCTAAATCAGATCAAGAGCAAAATGCACTTGCCAAAGTCAAGAGCAATTTGCTACCAATACAAATGCTCCTGCACTGTTAAAAATATTCTTGTAAAAAAACAAGTAATCATTGATTAATTTTTTTACTGGGGGTCCCCGTTAAATCACAGAGGCGTGTTTTCTACTTTCACGAGAATGTTTCCGTAGCCTTGGAAAACGAGAGGTCAAGTCATTCTCTTTTTCAGGACTTCGCCTGTAATTTAACAGGAATACCCGTAAAATAACGGGAAGAGTGGTAATAAAACGAGAAATGTCCTGTAAAATTTCCGTAAAATTACAAGGAAAGTCGTAAAATAACAACGGCTGTTTTGGCAAAATGTCGAAACCTGTAAAAAATGAACATTTACACTAAAAGCGATATACAAAACTGAAGAGCGCCAGTTGTACAAGTTAATGTTGCGATGAAAACAAGCCATTCGGAAACGAGATACGACCAAAAATAGGGAAATGGCGGAGGATTCACGATTTTAGTGGTACAAACGGAGTTTGCTACATTTTACCTGTGAGTCGAGGAAGCCCCCGTCGGCAGCACTGAGTGAACCCGCGTGATCTGACGGCTTCGGTCACTCCCTAGACACCTCACCAACAAGGCCCTACCATAACTAAGCCGAAGAAGTACCGTCTTCCCGCACTTTATCGACAGGACAGGTGAAAAAGTGGTGCTTTGCGGGTTGCCTAAGCTCACTACAAATGGCTCTTGCGGAACCCCTAAAAGTGGTCCGAAAATTCGGAAAAAAATGTTTTTGGTCGTTTGGTAGGGCGGGCCAACTTTTCTGACATGTCGAACTTGAAATTTCAACATCTACCTTCCTATGACCGCCCCTAACGAGCGGCGTTGATAAGAGAAGGCTGATGTAAGATACGTTTGGAAGCCAGAAAATGAGCGTGGTTCCGACCTTGCGGAGAGAGTGACGCCCGCAGGGCGTCCTACTGCTACTGACAGGCCCCGCAGGGTCCTACTCGTCGGGTGACAGCCGCCGGCATGCCAAGGTAGGCGTGCGCCAGGCGTGGAGTGGTGGAACAGTGATTCGCGATGAGCCAAGCCTGTTACGCCACGACGCGGTCTGGCGTACGCCTACCTTGTTTAAAGTGTTCCCGGCGCTGAGGTCGGTGGACACCGTGCTGCTGCTCCGTGAGGTGCCGGCTGAAGGCCCTCGAGGCGGACGTGCTCCAGGCGCAGCACCTTGCTGAGCTCCGGAACGCGGTGCGGCGCCCTGGTGCTGGGCTCACCCACCTGCGGGTGCGCCTCCACGACGCCCCGAACAAGGACACGCTCCTGGCGGCGGCCCGCGTCAACCCGCACTCCCTGGAGGTGGACGGGTGCCGCGTCTCGCCCGAGGACCTCCACGAGTGCCTGTGCTGGATGCCGTGCCTGGAGGCTCTGGACCTGTCTGGCAGGGTGGTGGCCGCCAGGGTAGCCGGTGTCAGCGTGCAAGAGTACCCCCTTACTCTCTAGGGATCCTTTACCCTCGGTATACCAACCCTAGGGATCCTCCCCCCCCCCTCCCCGCGTGGGGGGAACGGACCCCTAGTGATTTAGTACCCCCCAGGGTCACTAGGTTAGGTTAGTTTAGGTTGGCTTTGGTTTCTCGAGACCATTTACCTCCCCCCCCCCCCCTGTGACCCCGGGGGTAAAGATTCCCTAGTGACTAAGTACCGGGGGTAACACATCCCTAGGAACCTGTGACCCCCTTGGCTTCAAATGTAGGAGGGTAACTGATTACTAGGGACCCTTTACCCCCGGTAAACTAACCCTAGGGATCCTGCCTACCCCCCCCCCCCCGGGGGGGGGGGGGTAAAGGATTCCTAGGGATGGTTTACCGGGGGGTCTTGGGTCCGTAGGGTTTAGTACCGGGGGTAGGGGGCTAATCCTGCACGCTGCACGCATACACCGGGCGCACGGCGCCACGTGCCGGGGCCGCACGGCTGGCAGGGGCGCCTCGGCGAGCTGCGGCCGGACATCCAAGTCCCCTCCCTGTGACGGACCCGCCTCAAGCCGCCTCCTCTGCCACGCCCAGCTTCCCCATTGAAACGACGATTCATTCTCACCGCGAAGCCCAGTAGAAATTTTTAACTAGAATAGTTCATGAATTTATTTTGTAACATGTATATGTAAAAATAATAAACTGTTTTGAAACGCAGTGTTTTGTAGTGGTCGCTTCTTTAAACAGACCACTAACAGCAGGGGCCGTTATTAATCAAACAAGCTACGCTCCGCCGGTACCTGGGCTTTGAACAAGATAACAAGACTGTCCGGGTGAACGCAGAGCGCTCATGGAGAGGCTCGTTCTTCGTGCACATGTGCCCTACATGAATTTCTTATATTTTAGAGTTTTCTTATACTATTTTCACGTAGAAACAGTACTGCGCTCGCTCTGTCTGTTTCTACCTTCATCTCGAAAACCACATACCGGGATCTTCTAATGATGATGTTTTTCTCGCCTGTGATGTAGACAATGCGCTATTTTTTTTTGGAGTGGAGGGGGGTTAAAAAACGAAAAATATAATTACCCTTTAGCTGAGACCGAGGATAGGCGCTTGAGCGGGGAAGAGGCACCGGTCGCGGTCAACAATCGACTCTGCAGTGGTGCCGCTCCAAATTTGGACAAATGTGAACGATTACACGGTAATTCGTAGAGTGTGGTTCCTCACCCTTAGGAGGGCGAGCAATTTGACTCATATTTCTATACTTTTTAAGAGCGAGGTTCAAAATGACCACCCCAATTGGGTGATGTTACTAGAGTTTTCGCCCTAGAAGGGCGATGTTTGAGGGACGTTTCCCTTTTAGGGCGAGGTTCATTACCCTAATAGAGTAGTGGAAAGTCCATCGCCCTAAACAGGTGACGCACACCTGCATCGCCCAAATTACGCGATAAACCTCACCCTTCGGTTTTCAGTGTACTCAGCGCACATACGTTCGCCGGCCCATATGAACGAACGGTCGGCATCAGACTATGAACTCGGCTCCTGTCCGTTTCTAACGTGTCGGGACGCGCCAAAAAAAACTCCACGGAACAATATATTTACACGTTTGTTCAAAAATGTTCTGATAAATTGTAATACCGTTTGCGGGTGTACTTGTAGACGGCAGTTTTGCCAAATCCAGCTCAGTGTACTTTCATCCCCACCATGTTCCAGAAGTAGCTCGTCGGGCTGGAGATTGTAGCTAAAGATCGGGTCAGGTATTCATTTTGAAAAGATCTTGATAAGACAAAATCCAAATCCCTTAATTTTCTCTTGCCGCGCTTAAGTTCGCTTAACTATCTGTCGGGGGCAGGAGGCAGTTTCTCTGGGATGACTGACAATCAGCACTAGCCAGGTGGCCACTTGTGTAATGAAGGGCAGGAGATACTACTGAATCCTTCTTGCCGCGGCGGGTTTGTCAGACCAGAACAGACGCGTGTGTCACGCCTCTATGTCGACGGCCTTTTTTAGCCCGTCCCAACACGTTTCGGTAGAAACAGATAGGAGCCAGGCTTATGGTCTGATTCGTTCGGGTAGACGTGTGTACGCAGGCTATCGTTCACGGAAAAAGTTCAAATTTCGACGATGGACTTCTTTTATGATATAGATAAACGTACGGTGGCAACAATTTTCAAATTTTGTCGCGATTCTGTTTCATGAGAATTGTTAAATTTGTTAGGTTAGGGTTGGCCGCTGCGTGAGGTCCGTCGAACCTCGGTGCCAGTCCCGCTTCGCTCCCCCGGCACCTCGGTTCGACAGCGGGACTTGGCTAGCTTGGCCCGCAGGCGGCGTTCGCAGGGGCCTCCGACCCCGCCTCAAGTCACTAGAGATGTGACCGGTGGTGCGTATTTTTGTAACGAGTAAAATCGCTAACCTCAGCCCGTCCCGACTCGCGACGGAGTGCGCCTTGCAGGCGCACCACACGCAGCGGCGAACCTTAATCTAACAAATCGCGATAAAAATTCAAAAATTGCGACCACTGTACGTTTGTTTACTCTACAAAATAATTCTACCCTCCAAATTTGAACCTCCTCTGTAACGATAAGTCTGCGCACACACGTCCGCCCGAACGAACAGTCGGCATCAGACTATAAGCCCGGCTCCCGTCCGTTTCTACCGAAACGTGTCGGGACGGGCTAAAAAAGCAGTGTAGTACCTGCGTAACGATCCCTTTTTTCAACTTTGTGATGCATATTTTCGGAATCAGGGCTAAATGACGATTCCGAAAGTATGACTATCTCAAAAGGTTGAAAAAAAAAAAGGTTAAAAAAAAAGGGTCCTTACGCGGTTTCTGGGCCGCCCACGAAAGTTGCGCGGGTACAGCGCAGCCCGCGGAAGACGCGCGGTCACTCCGAGGCCACCAGCCGAATCGACTGCCGCACATGCGCTAGTTCATTTGGTGCAGGGCGAATTGGACAACCGCCTACCAGTAAATGCTGCCCACCGACGTTTACAGGCACTTTGGTCAGGAAAAAAATGTTCATTGTTTCAATCGGTACTTAACCATGACGTGCGCCGTTATATCCCTCGCTAGGATTCCAATGACAGCCAGAGGGAAATTATTTCCATTTGGGCCCAATAGGGAGCTGCAATTCCCATTAGAACGGATGATCACAATCCAATTGATTAAAGGAACCCGATCAAGGGGTACCGACTCAGGTAATCCGGCTGACAAGATCGGGTTAATCCGGGGTAATCCTAAGGTAATCCAGGGTAATCCGGGTCGGATTACTATCGAGTAATTCGAGAAAATGGCGGGTAATCCGCGGTAGTCCGAGGTAACCCATAGCCCAGGTGAAATGCGAGGGTAATCCGGGGTAACTCGGAGTAATCCGACTGTCACGGTTTGGCCGAGTGACATCCCACCCGACTCCTATTGGGATACCGCTAATTTGGAAATGAATTACTAAAAGGTGGACGGTTCCAATTGGAAATGCATTTCCCATGGGAAAAAAATGTTACCTTCTGAAGATTCGAACCTCCAACGTTGCAATTACCAATCCACCTCCCTATTGCCTACGCCCCCGAGCTTTCCATGGGGAATGTACGTTCTTGTGTGTACTCATAAGAATGAGATTCCAATGGTGAACTTCCAGTGGGAATAAGTTCCCATTAGATGCCTTCCCATTGGATCTAGATCCCAATGGGGTGGCTTTCTATTGGGAAACAATTGCCATTGGAATGACGCACATCGGGATGCAATGGGGATCCAATCGGTCTAGAGGACATAATCCAAATGGATTAAGATGTCAAATCGGAAAGGCATCGTGCACCCATTGGGATCAACGATATCCATTTGGAAGAGATGATACTCGTATTGGACGTTAACCGTTAGAACCCACGAGCGCCTTGGAATCCTGGCGTGGGGGCCTGTGAGCCGATCGCCTCCGCGGGTACTTCAACGCATAGCATTTCTTTAATTGTGCCCTCAGACCGGGAGATAATCACCGTCTATGATGACTTTACAGACACGATCAGAGATACTCCGCGCACGGGTCATCTGGCTCATGGGTTGAGTTAGCCTATGTTTTTATAATGTACGAAAATTTCGCTGCCGTGCGCGTGACACAATTCCATCGCTGCAGAACGAATATTTTACGATAATGGATTGAGTGACTTACGCCGTACGAGCTCCGTTACACGCGCTGTGTTCTTTTCGCCCATAAGACGCTGAGAGGCAACCCAACCTGCGCTGTGTTGACCGGGCACCCGATACCGACGAGCAGGACGATCAGATGCTCAATGAACGAGGACGAGTCATGCGATCACACCGCACTGTTAAAAATATTCTTGTAAAGAAACAAGAAATCCCTGATATTTTTACTGGGGGTCCTTTTTAATTAAATCACAGCTACGTGTTTTGTACTTTCACAAGAATGTTCCAGATAGTTTGAAAAACGCCATGTTGAGTCATTCTCTTTTACATGACTTTCGCCGAAATTGAACAGCAATACCCTCAAAATAACAAGAAAAATCGTAAAAAACGAGAAATAATAATAAATAACACGAAAACGCTGATAAATTTTTTCATCGTTATTTTACGGCAGAGTCTTTACAGTGCGTCGGGCACAGTATATTGCAAAAAAATGTTCATCGAATTCTGAGTCTGACACGTCGAGGCATCCTCTCGTTAGTTGGGCCTCCGGCCGGGCCAGCGGTGGTGCGGCTGGTGCTGCGGCGGCGGCTGGTTGCTGGGGGCGGGCCGCCCCGCACGCGGCCCTCTCTCGCGCCGGCCGAGAGTCTCCGCTCAGCCGCCGCCGTGCGCGCCGGAGAGGACTCTTCCGTGGAATCACCTCGACCGTTGCGCGGCGCGTGAGGCCCGGCGCGCCGTTACCGTCCGCTCTTCAGCGAGCCGATTGGCAGGGCCGTGTTGTGACTGCCCCTGATACAGGGCCCCCGACACACCCTCCGCATCACGTCCCGTACAGCCGCGAGCGCGAGCCCCCAGTGGCGGCGGCTTATCGCTGCTCTTGCGGTGCAGAATCCGACCCTCGATGCGGAGATAGCGCGCGTGCTCCTGCGCACCTAGACCTAGACCGATCTCGACTTATCTGTTCTGCCAGGATGCAGCACTCGACTCGTGGAAGCGGCCCGCCTTAAATAGCCGCGAACGCCGAGGCGGCCGTCACTTCGACTTGGCCATGCGCGGGACGGTGCTCGTCATCCTGGGCGTGCTTGCCTGCGTCACGGCCCGGCACCTGCGGGCCGAGGACGAGGCGCTGCCGCCGGGGCTGCTCATCGGGGCGGGGGTCTCGGCCTGCCAGGCGGAGGGCGCCTGGAACCTGAGCGGTGCGTACCATCACCATAGGTACCCGACTGGCATCGGACAGCTGCGAAGTCGTCAAACATGATCGTGAAATGACAATAATTTGTGGGACGATTTATGTTGTCACTTCACGACGTGCATTCGTCACGTGACGACGTATTCGTAAGACGAATAAATCGTCACACGCCGTCGAACTAAAACAGGGAACGATTTTCGATTTGTCAGAGCAAAAATATTGTAGGTGACAACTTAATCAGCACATACCTGTGACTACTCTTTCGCTTTTTCAGATTAAACCAGAGGATTGTCGTAAAGCGACGATAAATATTGTTACAGTGATAAGTGTGTTGTTCGTAATGTAACTACTGAGCCACCGTAATACAAACTACACGAAATTCTGTTCGTAGTAACAACAAGACTGTCCGGGTGAACGCAGGGCGTTCATGGGGAGGCTCGTTCTTTGTGTGCACGTACCTTACATGACTTCTATCGGAATTTTTCGGAGTTTTCTAAGAAGCAAAAAAAAACCTGTTTGGCGCTATAGGGGGCACAGGTCAGGGACTCCATATTTTACGCTTCCCTCTCTCCGCCCCCTGCATAGGCAAAGGATTGACGAAACACAGTTTCACTAGATTCTTAAATTTTGGACTTCGTGCATTCGCCTTGTTAGACGTGGAGTCCTACAACAGATTCTTCAATTTTGCTTTTCGTGCATTCGCCTTGTAAGACGTGGAGTCCAATTGTTACATTACTCGCGAAAACGCGTCTGCGTGTCTCTCAGTGCTCTCACTGCCTGGCCAGGACTGAGACGTGGAGTCCAAATGGCGAATTATTCGCAAGACGCGACAGAACGGATTGTTTGCCGCTACCTGCGGCTCGACCCAACACGGTAATATTCGACACCTACGGTCTATAAAAGGTCTATCAACCCCGATACCTTGTGAAATCTTTATTACAAACTAATTTCGAATCCACATCTCACACCGCTGATACCCCCTTAATACCATATTCGTGCCTAGAGTAGTTTCCGAGTGCATATCTTAACGTTTTAGATTCAGAAAAAAAAAACTATCGAAAAATTTGAAGCAATATTTCATTTCATCAATTCTCTCGGTATTTGCCCAGGACTTAGCCGCTAGCGCTGACGCCCAGCAGCGGAGCATGCTGTATGCATTGTTGACTGGGCCCGGCGGCTCGTCACAAGTCAACCGCTTTACAATCTACGTCCTCTTAATTCCATGAAATCGATAAACTTAAACTAAAGATAGCGGTAAATTATACTGTTTTCAAAACTACATCGACATGCAATCAGAACGCCACGCAAACGATTTTCTTACGTAACGCGGTTTTCCAGTTGAAAGGGGGTCTTAACATTCAAGGCTAGCGCATTACTCGTTCTTTTTTGCTTCTACGTCATCGTAGTACGACGATGCAAAGAACGAGTAAAAACGTCTGATTTGCATGGTAAACGCAAGACGTGCGGACCTTTTTTTTAAAAAAAAACAGGCGCAGTAGAATATATATGTACGGATAACGAACTTCTACATTTGTGTCATACCTTTTTGAATTTTCATTACGTATCAAAAATGGCGACAAAACGGTCGGGTTTTCTTTATATTTCAATCTCTGCCGACGGTTTAGTGAGCAGTCGGTAGATCCTGTGAGAAAGGTTCATAAAATTCAGAATCTGACACCTGGAGGCATCTCCTAGTTAGTGAGAGAGGTCTTTCCAGGTAAGTGGGACCTCAGAATGACGCCGGACTCACTTTCTACTCCTAGTGTCGATTCCTACCAAAACGAATATGGAAGTCTGAAACCCTGACATGAAAATATTTTCGACTCCTCATTACGAGAGACGGAAGTGTCCCATTTATAGGGTCACAAGATCGGACGACACTTAGCAGCTGTGGATCGGAATTTTTAGACTTGAGCTACTAGCGAGGGGGGAACCAATTGGTCCTGAGGTGTGCACATGTTTACCGATTACCGGTGATTACCAGGCTGTAGAATTAAAATCATCGGAATGTAAACCTATTTTAAGTCTTAATTGGCAATTTTTTTTTTTTGCGATTTGATGCACGTTTAGTCTAGGGCCAAGACCAGGAATAACGGAAAACATGAGAAAACGTCTATCTCATGATGTGATTACTTGTGATTTCCACGCAAGGTGTACACGCGATTATCGAAGTTGCTCCCCCCTCGGCTACTAGCACTAGGACTAATTCCCTGTAGACATTTCCACAACAGAATTCGTGTCTCTTCATCAGAAGGATAATAATCCTGTTTCTAATTTGATTCATTGGATTAATTATTGCGCCTGAAGAAGTCAAAGTCGGCGTGAAACTTGTCAGCGTTTAACAGCTGTGCTGTTGGCGTTGGCTTGGAGAACTGCAACGCTACAACTTTACCGTGGCTTCTCCTTTAGGTAAGGCCGAGAGCGTTCTGGACAAAGTTGCGCACTCAAACAAAGTATTCCCCGCCAACGTAGACGTGGCGGCTGACCACTACCACCGATACAAGGAGGATCTCGCTTACGCCAAAGAAATGCACGTAAGTATACAAAAGTGGTAGTTTGATGCAGCACTCGTGTCACAAGAAATCATTTGAAATACAAAGATATAAACGGAAACCTCTGATAAAAAGGTTAAGGCTACAAATTTCCTCAATAGACGGCTGATTTGAACTGTAAATTTGGATAAGGATTGTCATGCGAAATATAGTGGATTAAATATCTGGGATTGTAAATTGTGGCACGAAGTTTTAATCCTTAGTGCGAGCAACTGACGAATCCAATGCCGTTTGGCTGTACGACGAACCGTTTTCATGATTGTATTCGGCGATTTTATCGAGAAAAAATTAAGGAATAATCGTCGTACCAAAAAAAAACCGAAGAAATGAGGCTGAAATCAAATTCCGGCTGCGGTTCTAATAAACCCTGAAAACCATTTTACGCAACGTTTGGGTGAAGAACCGAGGCCAAATGGGTTGAGAAACGAAGCAAAGTTTCGTTGGTATGTCAATAAAAATTTTAGATGCTAGAGTTTTACGGCAGGAATCGGGTTTCTCTCGCCGAGATACCCTGAAAAGATGCTAAAAACTTGTAGGCGCAGGAGTTCCGAATCCATTCGTACATTTCGCTCTGTTGCTCCGACGTGTATATCAGCGGGTGGGTGTAAACGCTAATGGCAGGGCCGGGGGCAATGCCCAAACTCGAGCGGAAGCGCCCCAAGCTGCGGGAAGATGCTTTTGAACCTGGCACAGACCATATTAGATTTTCTTTTAGAAAAACTTGTTTTGCAGCGAGGAATGAGTTAGCGAGGTACGGACGGCGGCGACCGCACTCATCGTGACAGAGTGCAAGGGTTTTCTTATCATTCATTATGCCACTTCATTACGCCATTTCCCCAACATGTCAAAGTACTCCCCTAAGTACCTTGTTCACGCTCCCAAAAGTAGTTGATAACTTTCACTAAGACCAACCTGTATACATGCGTAGTTACACACAATTTACATGTTACTTATGTAACGGACAATGGTCACTGTTAAAAAATTTATCGCAATTTTACGACAAATGTTCTGTTAAATTTTCAACACGAACTTCCCGAAAAATTACGAAAAAAGTCGTAAAATTGCGAAAAAGTTACGAATTGGGCCGTAAAATTACGAGATGGGTCGTAAATTTTTTATGCACAGCTCTGTATACATTCCCATTCTTACTGCTCTATTGCTCACGACAGTCGAAAAGGCGACATCTATTGTGAAAGATCAGAAAACTTCAATTTTTTTACGAAAACGTTCGTAATTTTGACAGCCTTGAAAAATTCGTTATTTCACGAACATTTCGTGCTGAAAAGTTAACCGAAATTTTGTCGTATATTAACGAAAAAGTTCGTTAAACGGAATATAATCAATTAAATCTTCGCGCTACACTCTGTAATTACGAGAAAAGTTTCGTAATTTTACGATAGCTGTCGTAAACATACAACATTTTTCGTGTTTATACGTCGCAGATTTGTAACTTTACGACATTTTCGTATTTTTACGTCTTACGTTCGTAAATTTACGATACTTATCGTGAAAGAACTTTTTCGTAAAATTACGATTTCTGTTAACAATGTATCCACATCTGCGTGACTACGCATAATTTTGTCCATAAGACATAAACGGATAAAATCGTGTGCGTAAGGTTTACTCACAAACGGATTTTGCACTAATTATGTATATGTTACAGTTAATAGCCGAACTCCGTTAGTTCGCGAATTAACGAGGTAATGTCCGAAATTTCGTAAATTAACGGGGGGCAGCCAGGTAATATGCGAAATTCCGGGTTTTACTGAGGATTTCGGACATTATCTTCGGTGACGGGCCGGGGATGGACGTGGGGGTGCCAGGCAAGACGGACACTCCAGGGGTTGTGGGAGGTGGTCCACGGATGACGGGGGAGAAGCCATGGAAGTCAAGGCGGACCTGGGTGCTAGTTCCTGAAACCGTACGCGTTTGGTTTAGGAATGTTTTCGAGCCTATTACCCCTTGGCTTACAGCCACCATAATACCAAGACGGGAGGCTGGCGCTCGTGGTAGTGAGGTGCGCAACTCGGGCGGAAGGCCGTTCTCCGAAAGGGCTAGGGGTCTTGGGTGGAGGGGTCAGCTCGGGGAGAGAGGCAGGTGTTGGGGGAGCATCTTCGTCCCTCGCTGCGTCGTCGGTTCCCACTTCCTGGAGTGCCATGTTCTCCAGGAAGGCCTGTAATGACGAGTAAGCTTGGCGTCGCTCTTGATACACTATAAAAACCTTGCAAGGACGCGACACTTACTCGTAAGTCCTCTTCGGTTTCTAGGTCACCAACAAGCTCCTGTGGGAACGACGAACCCAGTCCCACCTTAATCGGGGTCCCGAAGAGTGCCTCGTACGGGGACCTCCCGATGCCCTGGTGATGCCTCCGGTTTTTCATGTGGGCGATGAAAGGCAACCCTTCAGCCCAGTGGGTTGTGTGGTTGTCCGTCATCCAGGAGTGGAGGATGTCCTCCACATCCCGATTAGCGCGCTCAACACTACCCTGACTCTGTGAATGTCTAGGTTGGCCTGGAACGCACTCGGATTAGAACCAAGAAATTTAGGCATTATTGGCATTACTCGAGTTAGTAGAAACTCACCATGGACGATTTTCAGGTCAGGCCAGACAACTTGCAGGGAATTTATAATGCGGTTGGCAAATTCCCGTCCGTTGTCGGACTGCAAAACTGATGGAGCCCCAAACTCCAAGAAAATGGGCACAAGGTGCCTAGCGACAGTTGCGGCCTCCTTGTTTTTCAGAGCGCGCAAGTGCAAGAACTTTGTCAGATGGTCCTGTACAACAATGATGTACTTATATTCGCCATCAGCACTTGTCTGCATATCAATGAGGTCAACTTGTGCCCTGGAGTTGAGCTCAGTGAAGACTAAGGGCTTCGTCGTAACACCTTTCTTCGCTGTCGGCTCTTTCAGGAGGCAGACTGCACAGTGGTTTTTGTAGAGCTGACACAACCACTGAGTAATACCGACGTACCTCCCTTTCTTGGCAAAATCAGCCATCTTGTCCCGCCCAGCGTGTCCAGTAGCCCGGTGGATCTCTCCCAAGACGTCCCACAGCTCCCCGGTGTGTGCGTAAAATTTCATGGTGGTCTCGCCGGGCTTCAGCTGCTTGATAAGCTTGTCCTCACCATTGACTGGCACCACCGCATATTTTGCCAAACGCCGGTAGTCCTTCGACAGCTTCCCCTTCGTCTTCGAGCGAGCCTCCTTCACCTCCGCCACCAGTTTCTGTACTCCTCGAGCGTGAATACCTGTTTATTGCTCGTTTTCGACAGCAATTCGGCCTCCACTTCTGCCTCGAACTGCTCGCGGTGCGACATTTCATCTCGGTCGGCCATAATTTTGTTGAAAAGATACGAGTCAGCCGCGCGGTCCTTCCCTCTATTGCTCCGTTTCCTAGCTAACGCTCGCAACAATCTCTTTCGGATATTAACGGCCGGCCACTAGTTATTATGCGAACTCAAAATTTCAGGCCAGTTAATTCGCGAACAAACTAGTTAATGTCCGAAATAACGAAAATAAAAATATGATGTCGCATATTACCTGCCTGCCCCCAGTTAATATGTGGATTTCGGACATTACCTAGTTAATTCGCGAATTAACTGGAGTTTGGGTATTAACTGTAACATATATCAAAAAGTCCATAGACATTTAGTGTGACAAAGGTGCCAGTACCCAATGAAACGACTGAAACCCCTTTGTATTCTATATTACGTTGGCTATAAAGACCAGTGAGCGTCATTTGAGAATTTCTGTTGTTGGGTCCGAGCGGAGCGAGGAGCCCTTTGCAGCGACTTTCACGCTTCTTCTCTCCTCCTCCCAACCATTGTTGCCGTTCAAAGCCTATGAGTTCCCCCACCACGCTTACTATTCCTAGGTTTCAATTTTTTTTTCATTTACCGTTAATATCTATTTCATAAGTTTTAAAATAATATATTTTCATCAAAAAAATTACAAACTCTCATTCAAAAAATCCTATTAGCTCAGATCGAAAAATTCAAAGTTTACATTAAAAGGGGTTCCCACTCTCAAGCCTCTCTAGCTTCTACATCCCTCCCCTCTGCACATTTTTACTTCTCCGTATCCACATTACTATCACTGTATCTGTATGAACCGAAAAGTATAAAAATGTATTTATATCATATGCCACCTTATAATTACATCAGATACAAGTGTTCAAATCATAATAAAAAACATCAGTTTCTCCTCTCTGCCTTCCCTACTGAAACCATTGTTTGCAAGTTAGCAAGCCCCGCGGGCCCCGCGCGCCGCGGCTGGCCGCGGCCATGTGGCCGTCATTGTCTTGTGAAAACCGAATGTGCTGTCGTCGGTTAAAATATCAGAATGTTCATAACTCCTAAAAAATTGCAAATTTGTGATTTGCCTTAATGCATTACCAAGGTTAGTTGTATCGCGCTGAAATATCTTTTCAATAAATTTTAATAATATGTTATTGTTGCCTCGGCTTCTTAGTTCGGCGTCCCGTGGCCCGCAAGCCGGCGCCGCAGCTTGTGACAGTCATACAATGTCGGTGTAGCCGCGCTGTGTAAAGCGTCGAATCGCCGGACAGATAGACCCCGGTTCGAACCGAATACTTTCTTATTTTTACGTTCATAAAATCGTGAACCTGCCTTTAAATCCTGGCCCCCGAGGACCACTCAATGGTTTTGGCGCTGGAATTTTTTTTTTGTCTGTTTTAAGGATAAATTGCATGCTCTTTATTTGTCCATTGCAGTTTAATTCTCATCGCTTCTCTATATCCTGGTCGCGAGTTCTTCCGACTGGTGATGCCAATAATCCGAGTATGGAAGGGGTCTCATTCTACCACGAGTACATCAAAGAAATAAAGGCTGCAGGGATGGAACCTATGGTACGTTGCTCATTATCCGAACTCGTATGTACGTAGGTTCCTTTTCGAGACTGCGGTAAAGGGACTAGTGATGGCCACTGTAAGGTCGATAGGAAATAAAGTAATCTGAAATTAGCTGGTCGACTTTTCATCGGAAGTATTGCCGTTGTAAGCCAAACAGTCAAAAGTTTCTTATACTGAGTTAAACTTTAACCTCATAGGTTTATTTTGGTATCGGTCGATTCAAACCCCTTTCCTAACGCGGGCTGAAAAAGCTGCCTCCACCTTGTTAACTCGAAGTGTTCGAGACCGAAGACTCGCCGGCGATGTGTCACGATCACAGATTGCCAACGACCGGTGGCCCGAATACTAAGTAGTTCCGTGGTGGATATTTACAGGTGTAAAATAGTGTAAAATCGCCTGCACGTCTTAAATAATTTCTTCTGTAGGTTACTATGTCTCACTTTGATCACCCATTCACCTTGGAGGAGTCGTCGAAAGGATGGACCAACGCCGCTATGATCTCGAAGTTTGAGGAATATGCTAACTTCCTCTTCAAAACATACGGCTCAGAGGTTGGTGAAATCATTGTAATTCTAGTGCTCACAACACTCTACATTAAGTACATATGAGACATCCATGAAAATGTTTTAAAAGTTTTGGTTCTGTAACGCCTACTGGCATTTAACGATGTTAATTTAATAATGGGCCCTACAAAATACCTACAATAGAATAGAGTATTTTTCAGGATACTATTATGATTCAATGAAGGTTTGATGCAATCCGTGACCTAATAAAGGATGCAATAAGGTCAAGTAGATCTATTCAGCACATGCCCTCCTCACTGTGTCACTGCACTGTTAGAAAAAAGTAATTTTAAAATAGCTGCTCTGGATATGGTTAGGGCTATTTGAAAACAACATACAACACTGTTTTTTTAAAATGGCAAGATCATCGATGATCTACAATTCTGAAATGACTAAACCTTTTTGGCTGACTTTAGCCATTCCAAAATGGTTTCTATCATTTCAAGATGACGAACCACTTTCATCGGACAATGGGTCAGCCATTTTCATTGGTTAGCAACACTTGCTGCTAATTAATGACTTTTTTCTAACAGTGTGTGTCCTCCACGCGGTAATTTTCTATGCGGTAATTTTTTTTTATCTGTTCACTTTTTCCCTGAGTGGTCGCTACTAAAACAGCGCTACCAATCAATAGCGATTTAATACATTTTTGATAGTAACCATTATTGGCACACACGATACTGAAAGTGAGCAATCGTCGAGAAAACAGAAAAAGTTCTTGAAACTTTATGCAATAGAAAAGACCGCTGTTAATTATTCTGTAAGTGGCAGATTTGAAATCTCAAACATCAATTCCGAAAACTATTTTAAAGTACATAGTCAAGTGTCGAAATACCTTTCTTTCAGATGTTTCAAAGCATCTTAATGTAATTCAGACGTTTCCAAGCATCTGAAAAACTGTTCAGACGCATGTTTTCCCCTAGGCCGACGTACACGTTTGAACGGTTGTTCAGATGCATACAAGCGTCGGAAAAGGTTTTCAGATGCTTGGAAACACCTGCATGACATTAAGGTGCTTAATCACCTGAATAACGTTCGCACACGTGCATGCGTTTGGTATTCATCCACTTGACTTTGCAGTATAGTCATGTCTGCCAAACCTCGTGATCGACTAATAGGATGGTTTGTTCTTTTACGTAACTGATGGCCTTACTGATCGTTCGTATTCTGGTTACATATTAGCTGAATCATAAATAAGATCGGAAAAATAAGACAATCATGAATTTTCCGCTCGTTACCAATCAGTATTTTCAGGACACGGTCAGAATTTTTGAATGATGATTAGGAAAGTCTGATCACATTTACACTGTGATGTGGTGTGTGATGTGTGTGTCATGGCAGAGTCCCTGCCATTCTACTCACATTGTTTTGTTATTTATGCCTATTAGGTGAAGTACTGGACCACGATAAACGAGCCGAACATGTTCTGCAACTACTTCACCACGATACTCTTTAAAGCCGGACTCGCCCCGAATGCTGACAACGATATTTATAGATGTCTGCACCATATCACGCTCGCTCATCTCAGGGTCTACAGGCTGTACAAGGATCTGTATTATAAAACTCAACAAGGTAAGCGTGTTGATATATGATTTGCGAAGTGCGACTTACGTTTTCACTCAATGGCACAAATCTCGCTAGGACACCATAAAAGATTAATTGAAACCGCGTAACAAAATGTTACGTGATACTGCTGAAACAGATGGCAAAGTATGTTGTTTAGCAAGCACTTCCGGGGATTGTATAACAATACAACCGTTGGTCCGGCGTTAATTGGACATGTGCATTCACATAAAGGCATACTGCGGCCTCAGTTCGAGCTTACACAGCAGCAAATAAAACAAGTGTAGGCCATGCCAGAAGCGTCGCTTGTAATAACTGCTTTCTACATGGGTTACCCCGGATTACCCCGCTCTATTCAGCCGGATTACTCGAGTCGGTATTTCCGTAGTGGGAAATTGCGGGTACGGAAATTTGATTCCACAATGGAAACTGATCTGCAGACGTATTTCCACAACCATATACAGTCTGAGAAAGTTTTTCATCTAGGGAACGGGATTGAAAATTGATTCCACAGCCCAGGGGAAATACAGATAAACGTCAGATTCCATTTAGAATTGAAGTTCCAGTAAAATCTGAAGTTTTAGTCTTGCTTGATTAAAATTGAGGCTGGAGCATCTACGATTAAAACAAGCGGCATTTTAGAAATCGGTGACAATAAATCGAAAACATGAGAACATCCAACAACATATTTCGATATTCGAACTTATTTTCGCTCACTTATTCAAGCTGGGCGTTGGTCTGCGTCTCAGTCGTATGTATTGCCTTGGGCTAACATTAATATTAATTTTGACTCCAGGACTCGTAGGCTGTTCTGCCATGTTGTGGCCGACAGTGCCAGCAACTACCAACTCCGAGGACATGGAAGCAGCCGAAGCGTTCATCGAGATGTACACGGGGACAGTGCTGCACCCCCTCATATACGGGGAGTACCCGCCTGTGACGCGGTACCTTGTGGACAAACGGAGCAAGGAGTTAGGACTACCCGAATCGCGTCTTCCCCACTTCACTCAGGAAGAAAAAGCACAGCTTGAAGGTGGGTTCGTCAGCGGCAGGGCATCAAAGTGTCAAAAAAGACGTACGTGACATGAAGCTTGAAAGATAGGATGGAATCACGTGACATTAGTGCTGTTCATCCCTTTTATGAACGTGTTTTGTAATTTCACAAGGAAGTTGCCGCAAGTTTGAAGGGAAGAGTTATTCTCTTTCACAGGACATTGCCCTTAATTTGACAGAACACCCGTAAATTAACGGTAATGACCGTAAAAAACGTGAAATGCCATGTACAATTTGTGCACAATTACAAAACAAGTCGTAAAATAACAGAAAATTGTTGCTTTATGTTGCTATATCACCGTAATTTTACATGCAACGGAAATGTAACAGTGTAGTAGTGTTGTTATTGACGAAAGAGCTAACGATTCATTTCTGGGTACAGAACAGCCAACAGATTTTATTGCCCTGAACGTCTACAGCGGCTTTAAGGCCTCTTACAAACTCAACGATTCTGATGGAGATGCAAAACCGAAAATGTTGGGTCCCATATCATACGACATGCCATTTCTCAAGCTAACCGGGGTGTCCGACTTCGGGGGCGACGTGGTACGTGTGCCTCTGCATGTCAAAACAACTAAAAACATTTAATTGGTAGATCAACATCAATTTTTCCTTTCGTGTACTTGCTGTAGTTTGGGCTGTAATATACTTGTTTTCCATTTTTCAGTCTAATGACCGACTGACACACGATGCAATCCTTCGTGTTTGGGACTCTTACCACAAGCCCATAGTCATTGCCGAGAACGGTTTCGGCGACACGTTGGGTCTTGGCATAAACGACGACCTAAGAGCCGCGTACCATAGCGTAAGTAGGTGTAACAGAGCTACACCCGGTTGGAAGTCGTGAAAATGTGACGTCACATACCATGGACGAACATTGTCAGGGTCGAAAAGTGCTTGGGACCCCCGCGATAATGTCTGAGCTATCGTGCTCGGCATCGATAAGCTTCTGAAAGGAACGAAATATTTCGGAATGTTCTTGACATGTTAGGCTGAAGTAGGTTCGTGCATGCATGTGCATACAATTGCTAGACATGGAGTGCCTACAAATTGCTGTCTAGGAGCCACTTGCTTGTCAATAAGAAATCTACTTGGAGCATCCGGTGTTCCGGGCTCGACAATGCTGGCTCTTAAACTTGTCAATGCTGCTGTCACTTCAAGTAATACATTTTTGTATGAAAAAAATGTTTATATCATGAAAATGGACAGCACGTTTCTTTTTATCGGAGGAACTTTCATTGTCAATTATGTTTTCCTTTACTTATAGCACTTCTAAAGTTTTCTAAATAGGTTAAAAACAAAAAAAATACCGGTTTCTGGGAAATATTCTGAAACCTGACAAACACATAATAGTTGATAATATTTCCCACCTTTCATTCTGGTTGGTCAGCCACTACTTGTAGTGTAACGCACACTGGGTACTTTTACCGCAAGTAACCAGTTTGTACTCTGCATCCAGGCTAGTTTGCGATCCCTCATCCGGAGCATGAACGAGTATGGCATCAATGTCCTTGGCTACTACGTTTGGGCTCTACTCGATGTATTCGAGTTTTCTGCTGGGTACTCGGGGTAAGCTGCTTGTAAACCTAACACGTCTTGTACCTTATCCTTGTGTATCTTGTGCTCCTGTTCTTGTTTCCAAATTTTTTTTTCGCATGTCCCATACTATGCGCTAAAATCATTGCTCCTGGAGTTCGAGTACGGAATTGTAATGTTCCTGTTGCTTTACCAGACGTCCTTTCGGCCTCGTCCACGTCGACTACGAGTCAGGCTCACTCAAGCGGACGCTGAAGGAGTCGTCGAAGTTCTTCATCAAGCTGGGCGAAACTGGCAAAGTCCCGTACGTGGCGCCGCCGGAGCAGTCAACAGAGCCGGCGCCTTCCACTGCACTGCCGTCCACACCGACAGCACTGCCGTCCACACCGACAGCACCGTCGTCCACACCGACAGCACAGTCGACCGCAACATCGCTGCCATCAACTACAACGCAGCCGCCGTCCACGTCGGCGTCCACACGAGGCCCAACGACGTCCGAGAAACCACCATCAACAACGCCGTCGTCGAGTTCCTGCGCAAGCGTTTCCTCGTTAGTTCTCACGATCTTGGCCTCTTCTTCTGTCCTCCGAAGATGACCCGCCCCTTCCATACGGCAATCTGACCAAAAATATTGTACGACTACCCTATAAGTGTGTGTTTAAAATATAGATATGTGCCAAATGTGGATTCTTTCCTTCCCAGACTAAAATTACCATGTTGGCTATGGCCACACTGCAAATCCAAATGCATGACTTCACGCATTACTTACTGTATGGTCTCAGACCATGCATTTCCTAGTGCATGGTTTCCCACCACGCTTTACGAAATGTGTGGTAGAAGGACCATGCATTAGGAAATGTGTGGTAGCAGCACCACGCATTACCTAATGTGTGGTGCCAGACCATGCATTAGGAAATGTTTGGTGTTCACCCCAACACCACACATTAGCTTTAGCCAGGTAGGGACCACACATTAGCTAATGCATGGTATGCGACCACACATTAGCTACAGCGTGGTCTACAACCGTGCATCAGCTAATGTGTGGTTCCAGACCACGCTGTAAGAAATGCGTAAAGCCATGCATTTGGATTTGTGGTGCAAGAAGGTCCTTTTACCATGGCCACGAGCACGCTTACCACGACCATTGGATCAGTTACCATCCCGTTATCATCCCGCTAGCCGCAAGAGGCTGCTTGCCATGGTCAGCCGATGGCCTTGGGAAATATTTCCCATGGCTATCCCTTGGCTATGGGTACCCAACATGGCTATCCGATGGCCATGGAGTGCCATGGTAAGTATAAGAGATCAACTCTGCCATTGCCTTGTATCTAAGTTGTGATAGCCGAGTGGGTAAGAAGGCAAGTTAGGGAGTCGGAGGTCAATGGCTCACATACGACTTGGTGAAAAATGGCCATGGCCGAATTTTACCATAGCCCTCTTTTGCCATGGCAGTAGCGCCCATCACGATGGCTGCCTAGCCACGACCCATCCAGCCAGTGACCATGGGTGGCCATTGCTACGGTTATCTGCATGGTAATTTTAGCTGTCAGGCTGCCAAGGCGCCTTGTGTCTTTCACTTTTCTCGTGTCAGCACGCTTCCATAAGGTATTAATGTGCATGTGCCAGACTGAAATCAGATAGAGGAAACATCTGTCCGGTGCCGAGTGTTCCAATAAACGAAGTACGTGCGAATTTGCTGGAACGCATAGGAAAGAAGCGCGGGCGAAAATGGAAAATGCCCGCTGGCGCACAGGAGGCGCTGGTCGTCCACTGGATCAACGTAAACTACACTGCGATAAAATCTGTGATGGTGGACCGACTTATTTTACCGTACTGTATTTACCGTACTTATTTTACGATGCACGTTGGTCACACATGCTTGTGTGACGAGTAATCCAGCCAACAATAAGAGAGTTCATATTTGGAGGATGGACTCCTCTCATAATGGAAAGTGGTGGCAATAACTTTCAAATTTTGTCGCGTCCCGTTTCTGTTTTATGAGAATTGTTTGCCCAGGTGCCCGTAGTGGGACCTGTTGTAGAGTAGTCAGTCGAAAGTCAGAATTATTAAGAACAAAATGGATTTGAGTTCGATGGAGCAAATAATGCAGAGTGAAGCCATTTGTATGGTGGGCTTCGGTTCTTTATTCAGAGTTTGGTGGACACTTCAGACTGCGGAAAAGAGTGTCAAAAAGGACAATTTAAAGAAAACTTCAAATTCGGTTTAGTTTTGCAACTGCGGATGTCAGGACATCACGGATGCTGCAGTACAATGACTATTACAAAAAAGTCAGTTTAGCTACTTTTTTGAAAAAGGTTGCGCAATACTGATTGTCAAGTACAGGGAAAACAGTAATTGCCTATGTACATTTTTAAGTTCATAACGTGTGTAAAACTGCGTCTGTACATAAGCCTTATGAGTGAAAATTGTCTGTAACTACGACGATTTATTTACATAGTAATGCACAAATTTGGCTTATGTAAAAACGTACTTAAATACAAAAGAATTCGCACGTAAACTACATGCATGTTTGTGCACTCATAACTATGCACAAAGTGCATTGTACATATGTTATTGCAGAAATTTAACGTAAGTGTGTTAAAATTCTTACATAATATGTAAAAAATCGTACAATCTATGAGTGCACAGAATTTCATGTAGTTATGTACAAAATTCACCGCAGCCAATCAGTGTGAAGGGTGAGTGCACATCGGAGATATTTAAACGGTCCGTAGATAGTGCTTCCACCACTATTGTTGAAGTTGTTTTACACAGTATATTACCAAATTCATTTAAAAATTTACAGCACGAATCGGGTACTGCACTGGAACTCAGACCGGATGTGCGGACAAGCTTGCGCGTGGCTATGTACAAAATTGTCTGTAACTTAAGGACTATGGTAATTGAGCGTAACGGCATATAAACTTATACGGAACTACGCACAAAATTGAGCATAGTTAAGGTAGGACCAGTGATGGCCACTGTACCAGTGTTTCCGCTCTCCTGCTTCCAAAATGTTTTGAAAATTATTTTTGGGCCCCATCGGAGCGAGAACCTCTTTGCAGCAACGATTCTACCAGGTGTCCCAGCTCAGCCGTGCCAGGGAAAAGATGGGTAAGGCTGCAACACTAGCCTCTTGCGAGGTTGTCTCCTCTTGGCGTCCCCAGTGAGAAATTGATCATCTTATCAACGTCGAATCGACGTCGACGACCTCGCGGAGATGTCGCCGATCAATATGACAAAAAATACGACCTAATTTCGACCAATAAAAGAAAGCATTCAGGAGGTCGACTTGCACATAATTTTGTCAACGCAGCCACTGTTAGTTGCGATTTGCTCTCAATTTCTGGGAAAATCCCATACTTTTTACGAACTACATCGTTTCGATGTCGTTTCAATATCGATAAGAATTTGGATATAAATTTCGATGCGCCGTGGCTTTGATGATTGTAGTCGTGTCGTGGCCTATCACTTGAAATACTATCGTCATGCAGCGACGTGAATTAACTGCGCTGAAATGCAGATTAAACGTGCGTCAGGAACAATAATGAAATATTGTCGAAAGCCTTCGTGACGACTGTTATCGCCGTGTCCCGGAACAAACGGCGTCAACTCAACACGGCGTCAAGGGCCTTGGCCAGCCCTGACAACTAAGGTTAGTCCTAGGAGGACCCCGCAGTTGTAAGCAAGGGCGCAGGGGGATGCCGTTCGTAGAGTGCACATGATTTGGCTTGTTTGACATATCACATAGCTTCAGAAATAATCAAACTAACGCCAGCGTATGCATTAATTGGTTTATCTCGTTTTAAGGTCAGGGTTGTGCACCTGGATCCCGGCACGGCACAACACAGGTACTGGTGACTTTAGTGTCAGTTGGCATTGACGCCGTACGCTCCCAGGGCTATTATGATTTGTGGACAAAAGTGAAGCGGATACCTGTGAAGAGCGCACAGCGTCAGTTTCGTGCAAGAAGTCCTTGCTTCGTCGATATCTGATACCATGTATGCATCATCGATGTCGATATCACGTATGTAATATCGATGTCGTCAAGACGTTGATTTCGGGGTCATATTTACATCGTTTCGACATTCATAATCGGCGCTATTTCGACATTATTATCAATGTCGATTCGATGGTCCATTTCTCACTGGGGTCCAGCTCTGAGCCAGAGACCGGACTTGGGCAGCAAGCGCCGGGAAATCTCACCCGCAGCCAGGGAGGAGCCGTGCCGGACCCGACCCTGCCCGCAACGTCGCTGCCCGACCCTACCCTACCCGCGCTGCCTTGTGCGGGCAGCGATACCCGCACGGCGCCCGCACAGCGCCCGAGCGGCGGCGCGCACAGATGGACAGACGGAGCGGAGGCAGACACGGGAGGGAGGTGGCGCGGCGCTGTCTATGGTTGGCGCCTGGCGGACCGGCCGGCGGCGGTCGGCCCACGGCAGCCGACAGCCGCGAAATTTGAAAAGATACGCTCGCACGACGTCGTACGCACGGCACCCATTGATTCGAATAAAACGTATTTAAATTAATTGTTTGGCGGCATTTCCTTTTTGCAATGACGGCGTTCGACAACGGCATGGCCTGCGGCCTGCGATCGCATGCTCCGTCCGTCCACGCCCAACCCAGCCCGAACCGATCCCGTCGTGTGCATTTGCTAGCAGTGAGCTGTCGCTGCTCTCGCTCTCCTCTAGCTGGAGGCGAGGCTGAACCCGTGTTGTCGCTTCCGTTTGATAAACCTTCCGCGTGGTTACGTAACGCTATCACCATGGTGGGGCCACCATCAACATCAAAGAAAAAGCAAGTACGGAACAAACAAGGTTCAAACAGTGCAATAGAACCACCTTCATCACCACCTACAAGTAGACCCTCGGTAAGTACGATGAAGTACAGTACCGGAATTTATTATGTGTCGGAACGACACTCTCCGATCCCCTCCCCTCCCCTGGTCCATGTGTATCGGAAAACAAAGGAAGGTTACTTTTTGAGATACAGCTCCCCCCCCCCCCCCGCCTCCCTCCTCCGGCCCCTCCCGCCCCCTGCGCCACGGTTCCGGAATATATTTTCTGTACGAGTGTTCCTACCTACGCCCCCCTGCGGCCCCGCCGGCCCCTCCGGCACCCTCCGGCAATCTCCGCTCCTCTCCGACCACCTCGCCCCCCCCCCCTCCGTCCCCCTTCGGCTCCTCCCACCCCCTCCACCCCGCCAGGCGCGTGTCCAGGATTTTCTTTTAGGGGGGGGTCATTGTCGTGCATTTGCCTACCTACAGGCTGAATGCCGAGCCAGTTGCCTATCTTCCAGGCGGCCCTTCGGGCGGCGAGGCCTTGGGGGGGGGGGGGGGGGTCATGACCCCGTGACACCCCCCTGGACACGCGCCTTTATGCCCCTCGGTACCAGAATTTTTGTCTGAACGTCTCGCCCGCCGTCCTCTCGCCACCCCCCCCCCCCCCTGCGGTCCCTCCTACCCGGCCCTTGCCTGTCGCGGTGCCACCAGTTTTTGAACGTCTCGTACCTCCTCGGGCCCTTGTCGGTCTCCTCCCCCGCCCCCCTCCTCCCTCGGTACCAGAATTTTTGTTTGAACGCCTCCTTCCCCCCCCCCCCCTTCCCCGTCCTCTGCCCCCCCCCCCCCCCCCCCCCCCCGAGGTCCCGTGGGATCTCCTCCCCGCCCCTTGCCCCTCGCGGTCCCACTATTTTTCTGAACGTCTCGTCCGCCGCCCTCTCGCTTCCCACCCTCCCCTGCGGTCCCGTGGGGTCTCCTCCTACCCGCCCCCTGCCTCTCGCGGTACCACCAGTTTTTGAACGTCTCGTACCTCCTCGGGTCCTTGTCGGTCTCCTCCCCCGCCCCCCTCCTCCCTCGGTACCAGAATTTTTGTTTCAACGCCTCCTCCCCCCCCTTCCCCGCGGTGCCCTTGTGTCTCCTACCCGCCCCTTGCCCCTCGAAACCCGAATTTTTGTCCGAACGTCTCGCCCCCCCCCCCCTCGTCTTCCCCCCTGCGGTCCCGTGGGGTCTCCTCCTCCCTGCCCCTTGCCTCTCGCGGTACCACAATTTTTTTATTTTTTTTTGAACGTCTCGTCCCTACTTCGGTCCTTTTCAGTACCCTCCCCGCCTCTTGCCCCTCGGTACCGGACTTTTAATTTGAACGTCTCGCCCCCCCCCCCCTCCCCCTCGTCCCGCCCACCTCGATTGCCCACGTTGAAACGCAAACGCAATGTATTTCTTCCAGGATATTTTATCCTGCCCGAGAAAATAAATCGCCCGTATTATTTTGCAGGATCTTTCAACTGACACTGACGACAACGACGAAAGCAGCAGTACTCAGAGCTCTGCCAATTCTGTTCCGTCTGATGCCCTTGACAGTAGCTCGTCCTCCACTTCCACCAGCACAGGCCCTGGTCCGAGTTCGAGGAACCGTCAGACGGTCGCAAAGGCCTTAAAGGAAATAGGAGAGAAGGTGCGGAGTGGGCATTATGAGACGGTAGAGATGCGTGTTCTTAAACCAAATGTAAAGCTTGCAGACATATGGAAACAGTTTAAAGTGATCAGGGATGCGTCGTCGAAGGTGCCAGTGCAAGCGGTTCAATGTAAGAACGGGCATGTCCTCGCCTACCATGAAAGGGAAACGGGCACCAGTAGTCTCTCCCGGCATGTAAAAACTTGCTCCGGTGCTAACAATGCACCTGATCTGTCGATAAAAACAGACCCGCCAAAAGAGGCTAAAGACGAATTCACAGTAGCGTGTGCACACTTCTGCGCCCTTAACTTAAGACCTCCGGAGATGCTAGGCGATGACGGCATGATCCTGCTCATCCAGAAAGCCCTGGACCTTGGTGCCGCCTATGCCACTCTTGGGAGGCTGGGTGCTCGGAAACTTCTGCCGTGCCCCAAAACAGTCACAAAGTACATTTCTGAAGAAGCAAAAAAGGCTAAAGCGGAGACAGCAAAAGAGGTGAGTGTGGCAATGCAGGAGGGAAGGTGCGGAGCCACATCTGACTGCTACACCGATGACTATAAAAAAGAAAAATATTTGGCAATGACAGCCCACTTTGTAGACGAATGGGAAACACAGGATCGTCTGCTTTTCGTGGCGCCACTGGAGGGGGAGACATGCACGTCCGAAGACCTGAGAATCGCCATGGAGAAAAACGCCGAGGCAGTGGGAGTCAGCCCAGAGGCTCTAAAAAAAGTGAAGATGGTTACAGACGCAGGGTCTGACATAAAGAAGGCCATGGAGGAGTACGACTGGTTTTACTGCATGGCACACGCTTTAAATGTAGTTCTCCGTACCTCCATGAGCATCAAGTATGCGTCATTGGTAGAGGCAATGGTCAATGCTTCACCGCAGGCACAGTCAGTCATAGCCAAGGCCAATGCGTGGGTGAAGGCAGTGCGCCCTCAAGTTGGCCAGCTTCCGAGGGGCCACCCTTTGGCTTCCAAATTGAGGTGTTCAAACCTCCAAAGTCAGGGACACTTGCCTCCACTGTCAGCGCTTTGTTTGTACAGGAAGCAGGTTAGGCATTTGATTTTTTAGTTTTGTTCATAGAACAATTTCAGCCAACATATGGCTTCAATTTCATTTGCTTTATTTTTCAGGTGGCCAAGGCGATAGGTACTGAGAAAGCTGAGGAAGCGCTGAGGTCAACGGGGATAACCGACGAAGACATAGAGAAAGCCGTCGAACTCATAGACTTACTGAGCCCTTTTGACTTGGACGGGAAAAGGGAGGGGTCTGCACACATCAGTGCTTCCCGGTGAGTACGTGCACGTAAATCGTGATTATGCACCAGATAAAAAAAAAATCTGGCGGTGGTATTTGAACCAACAACTGATGATTGAGGTGCGATTTGAAGGTGACATTCGCATACGGTTTCTGTTTCTAGGTTTCAAACCGACTCCATTAGAGCATCTTTTGAACGTGCTTAATTTTCTATGACGTTTTACTTGGTTTCACAGGTTTGCAAGTGTTGCAAAACACCTAAAGGATGAAGAAAGCGACAGCCCCATGATTTCGGCAATGAAGGAAGCAGCACAGAAAGTCCTTCTACCGATGCCTCTACTAGAACTTATTGAAAGTTGCAAAGACCTTGTAGCCTACCTAAAACGGTCTAATATTATGAAACATATTGACCATTCAGTGAAACAGGAGGTGGCGACGCGATGGAATTCGTACCTAGACATGCTGCTTTCCATCCTGGCGGAATGGCCCCAGGTGAGTTTCATACTAGAATTAGGTCGCTGAGTGCACCAAAGTTAACATTTGAACCGTTTGAAAATAGGAACAAGAACACAAACCGATACCAATTTGAATTATGCGGGCACATACCATCCTCGAAGTTCTCTTGTGTTGCTTCTCAATTTCTTGTGTTGTAAACTACTGCGTTTAATGCGTTTCTTGCTTTCTAGATAACAGCACTTCTCAAAGACTCCAAAACAGGCAAGGCAAAGTTGGAAGGCATTAACATTGCGGAGGTTGAGGCGCTGTGTGACTTCCTGGCACCATTCGCCGCCCATACCGACAAGCTCCAGGGCTAGCAGTATCCAACCATGCCTTACGCTGCGATGGCGTTTGACCATCTCCTGGAGCACTGCCTTCCAAAGTATGACGACTCACCTGCGCTAACCGCTATCAGGGGTAACGCGTACCGACTCCTCTGCGAGAAGGTTGTTATCAAGGAGGACCACAAGATAGCCACTTTTTTGTGGCCCCGTTCAAAAGATCTAAGAATGTTGAGCACAGAAGAAAAAAATGAGGTATTCCTTTTTCGAAATCGAGAGGTGTCACTTCTAAATTCTTCTAGTACTTTTCAGAAAATTTAATTTTACTTTATTTATATGGTTGCGTTTAGGTTCACGACGCCGTTCGAAGAAGATTACAAGACGCGTCAACAAAACAACCACCCACTTCCACTTCATCAGAGGGCTCCCCAGAGTCATTAGTGGTGGTGGGCACGGATGCAGATCCGCCTGCAGCAGACCCTGCCTCTCCTCCCCCAAAGCGGCGTAAGCTTGCTCTGTCAGACGAAGACCTGTATGGCACTTACATTGCGCGCACTACTGCTGACGTCGACGAAGTGCAGCGATATATCCGTATGGATGAGTGCGACATTGGGGACAGCAATGATGTCTTGCATTGGTGGAAGACACAGGTAAAGCTCGAAATTTTCCGGGGAATGTATGTATATCGTTTTCAAACATAATTAGTGTAAACAGTTCGATAAGAAAAACAATTATTTTCCCTCTATGGCTAGTGGTTAACCCCAATAGCACTGGAATGTTACGTTGGGTCCCGCTCTCATCTCACTCCATGTTCTCTTGCCATCTCTGTGTAGCCCCGCGCTCACATTGACTTGCGTCACCTTCAATTTAAATTTTGTTTCCGCAGGGGGCCGCTCGATTTCCGGGCCTGTCGAAGGTGGCTCTGGAGGTGTTTGCCACTCCCGCAACCAGCGCACCCAGTGAGAGGGTATTTAGTAATTTGGGGGAATATCTGGCCTACAGGAGGACCAATTCACTTCCATGGAGGGTAGCTGATACCCTTATGTTGCGAGACTATCTGAGAAACCGCATACGAAGAAACAAGTACTCATTACTTATATAATAATTACTGCGATAGTAATTAGATTTATTTTCCAGCAAGCTGTGATACATAGTCTATATGTTTATTTCCGTTAATATAATTGAATTTATTTCCCAATGTACCATAGCAATGTCACTAAGTCATATTTATTTCCGTTGGCTACTTGTACATTTTTTGTTGTGTGCTGTGCTTAAATTTTTTTCTCATTGTGCTGTGATGACTATGCTAATGCATTTATTTCCATTAGCTACATTTTCTAAATATTAAATAAATTGTGTGCTATGGAGATAATTAAATTTGTTTCCAATGTGATATAGCTTAGTCATTATATTTACTTTCACTCGTCACGTGTTTTTTGTATTTTTTTCCTCTCTTTATAATCTACCCTATCACAATCTCCCAAGTACTGTAACTTGAAAAAGAAGTAATGAGATAGAAAAAAGCGCAATACTGCTCAAAATTACCAAATAAATCACAATGAAAACGCTATGGAACGGGTCTGAAATAAACTTCCTATAATTTAAGATGTGATCATAACGCGTTACATTATGTCAGTCACGCTGCGCTGGAGGGGGCTACCCCCCCCCCCCCTCCACTCTCTCAACCTGAGGAGTAGGCAACTCGCATGACATTCAGCCTTTAAGTAGGCAAAAAGTATCAAATTCCAGCACTACCACCGCGGACCGGACGTTGGGGGAGGGGGAGGGGGGGGGCAAGGTCATAAATTCTAATGTTAAACGCAAACTTTTTAACTATTTTAACCCAGACCGCATGGCCACACTGGCGTCGCGTGGATGAGTATCACGAAGCCGCTTCAATGAAGAAAGGGGGGCGGGGGGCCGGCGCAAGGGTCTCGCTTCGTAAGGTATACGAAAAAACTATCCTGTCACGGCGTTGCATTCGTGCTTGCCTGGCCCTGTCGCACCGCTATGCACACTCCGCATTTTGAATCTGGCGCGCGTTCGCTGCCCGCGCCCGCCCGCCCGCCGGCCGGCCCGGCACGGGCGCCGAGCGCAGGCGACGGCAGCCCTGCCCGCCGCCGCCCGCCGCTGCCGCTGCCCGCCGCTGCCCGCGCGGGCAGCGATACCCGCACGGCCGGCTCGGCTCCGCCTCTCATCTCCCGCTGCAGTGCGCCGGCTCGGTCGGCGGTCTGTCCGCCTGCTAGGGCCAGTCGTCTGACTGCCCAGCGCTCGTCAGCGGAGATACCCGCACTGTGCTGCCCAAGTCCGGTCTCTGCTCTGAGCCGGTCACCAGCTGCAGACGACGCGCTTTAGAGGTTAGGTCAATCTAAATTTGTTCGCATCCGTGCCGAATTTTCCGATTATTGAGCTAAAAGATGGGAAAATAACCGGCTATCGGCGTCTGCTCAAACCTTATTGATATCTATTTTCTACTCTGCTGTTTGCATTTTGAATATCGGAAAAATGGCTCCCTGCCACTCTGCAAAGTGCTTGGCTGGACACCCCGCGCGAGGCTAGTGCTGCGGGCTTGCCTACCTTTTCCCTGGCACGGCTGAGCTGGGACACCTGGTATTTTTTTCTCCCACTGGGGGTGTCACTGGCTCGCGCGGCCGCATTTCAGTTCCGTGCTGAGAGATGGCGCCACAGAACTGGGGTAGGAAGAGAGGAGGCGCGACAAAAGTGAGGTACGAAGGGGAAGACCGGTACTCCAGTACAGACAACTTCATAATTGAATTTTATTTACCACCTCAGTTAATTTGAAAATACAAAATTACGTATGACGTTTCACTGCACATTCTGCATACAATCGAGCCAGATTTTCTTAATTAAGCTAAATACGAACAATTTTCAAATGGCTTTATTGCCCCCTTTATTGCCAAGACGTACTGTTGTCTACTTGGCTAGCCGTGCTGTGCGCTCTGGCCGGCTCCCCGCGGCCCCGGTCTGCCAGGGCTTGTGATAGTCGTTCGCGCGAGGCTTACACTGTTAAAAATACGCACGGAGCTGCGTGGAGCAGTGTCTCCGTACCTGATTTCTCCGTACTGCTAATCCTATCCGTACCACTCGTTCCGTTTCTGGGGCCGGTCAGGTTCCGTACCTGATCCTATATGATACAAACAAGACTGTCCGGATGAACGCAGAGCGTTCATGAGGAGGCTCGTTCTTTGTGTGCAACCTCATATGAATTTCTGTCGGAATTTTTTTGAGTTTTCTAATAGTATCTCACATAGAAGCAAAAAGAACCTGTTTGGCGCCATAGGCAGAGGTCAGGGACTCCATATTTTACGCTACCCTCCCTCCGCCCCCCGCATAGGCAAAGGATTGACGAAACACAGTTTCACCAGATTCTGATATTTTGCACTTCGCGCGTTCGCCTTGTTAGATGTGGAGTCCAATTGTAAAATTACTCGCGAGAACGCAACAGAACTCTCCGGTGCATAATACTTACCCCTACGGTATATAAAATGTAAGAAAACCACGATACCTTCTTCATAATTTATACGAAATTCGAATCCACATCATGTATCCATGTAAACCGCTTTATACCACATCTGTCTCTCAAATATTTTTCAAGTACACATTTACGCGTTTTACATTCAGAAAAAAAGATATCGAAAAATTTGTAGCAATATTTCATTATATTAATTCTCTCACGAAATGCCCAAAACTTAGCCGCTAACGCTGACTCACAGCACTCCGGGGCTCGAATTACTCACGAGAACGCGACAGAACGTATTGGTGGCCGCTACCGGCGGCTCGACCCAACACGGTAATACTCGACACCTACGGTCTACAAAAGGTGTAATAACCCTGCTATCTTGTGAAATCTTTATTAAAATTTAAACAAATTTCGAATCCTCATCACACACCGTTGATACCCCCTTAGAACCATATCCGTGCCTTGAATAGTTTTCGCGTGCATACTTTAACGTTTTAGATTCAGATAAAAACTATTGAAAAGTTTGAAGCAATATTTAATTCCATCAATCCTCTCACTATTTGCCCAGGACTTGGCCGCTGGCGCTGACGCCCAGCAGCGGAGCACGCTGTATGCATTGTTGACTGAGCCCAGCGGCTCGTCACAAGTCAACCGCTCTGCAATCTGCGGTCTATACATTCCATGAAATCGATTAACTTAAACTATAGATAGCGGTAAATTATACCATTTTCAAAATTACATCGACATGCGATCAAAACGGCGCGTAAACGATTTTCTGACGTAACGCGGTTTTCGAGTTGAAAGGGGCTCTTAACATTTAAGGCTAGCGCATTACTCGTTCTTTTTTGCTTCTACGTCATCGTAGTACGACGAAGCAAAGAACGAGTAAAAACTACGGTGTCCTCCGTTCTGGGCATGCGAAGGACCCGCGGAAACGAACAGAAGTTTTTCTCCGTACCCAAGATGTCGAGGACACGCTTTAAAACCAGACCTCCGTTATAAAAGTTTGCGGTACTTTCCGTACTTATTTTTTACAGTGTACTAACAATGTCGCCGGAGACGCGCGGTCTGAGAGGCCGAGTCGGCATTCAGCGGGTCGCAGGTCTACACACTAAACGGCATGAGACTTTTTTGTCCCATAGACTGCTTCAGTTTTGTCCCATGACATGTTGAGATTCTGCGCAAAACATCTCATGCTAGAAATTATCCCATGGACGTGGTACTAATTGTCAAAACTATTCATGTTACAATTTAGTACCTTTTATATGCGACAATTTTGTACAACTTGATGGGACAATGTAAATATTGTTAATTGAAATGGTTACCCCTTTACGAAACCCACTTAGCACCGCTGAAATCGAAAAATGCACGGATGCTTTGAATGGTTATCTTAAATTTAATACTTCGGCGGTAAAATAATATCTACATTTAGTAAGACTTCTTCCCTCCTGGGCGCGCACCTGCCCTGCTGTTCTCGTGTTCTGGTCAATCTTGGCGCCTAGCGGGTAGGCAATCTGTGCTCCTACATGCACGCGTGCCGTGCGGGCTGGCCTACCCCGGAGTTCGCAGGCGTTCTTCCCGGTCGTTCGGTCGTTCTTTGGTCGTCCGATGTTCGCTGACAATTCCGTGTCTAATATACATCCACAGTTACCTGGAGTCCCATCAGTTTGTCCCACAATTTGGGACAAGACGAAGATTGTGACCAGTGCCATGTTACAAAATTGTACCATGTATGTTACAATTAAATTGCCTCATAATAATGGGACAAAAAAAAAGTCCAATGCCATTTAGTGTGTTTTACTGAATCATTTCATATTTTTATACAATAAATATAAAAACTCATTTTTTGGTTAACGAGGGCTACTTACTGTAAAAAATAAGTACGGAAAGTACCGCAAACTTTTCTAACGGAGGTCTGGTTTTAAAGCGTGTCCTCGACATCTTGGGTACGGAGAAAAACTTCTGTTCGTTTCCGCGGGTCCTTCGCATGCCCAGAACGGAGGACTCCGTAGTTTTTTGTATCATATAGGATCAGGTACGGAACCTGACCGGCCCCAGAAACGGAACGAGTGGTACGGATAGAATTGGCAGTACGGAGAAATCAGGTGCGCAGACACTGCTCCGCGCAGCTCCACGCGTATTTATAACAGTGCTCAGTACTGTAGGCGCAGGAATTTTTAAATTTTCGATTGAGTCTGAAGTCCAGGGGAGAACCCTAATGTCTGGAGATCGCCGACAGCATATGTCACAGATCAGGCAGCACTTCGTCACGGCTGTCATCTTTACCAATCGAGGGCAGGTGGAGGTAGGCACCAGAATGACACCTACGTGTTTCGGATACACCTACTGCTCTACGGACGACACTGCCTAACGAAACACCAATCCCTACATTCTGTTCAGGGAGCTATCACACCTCTGTTTGTTCCGTCGGGCCGGGGAGGGCGGGCGCGTCCAGGCAGCGAGGGCGGCTCGGGTGCGCGGGGCGCGGCGTCCGCGGGCGCGGCGCGCCGTGCGCCAGCTCAAGGGCGAAGACGACTGCGCAGGCGCCGAGGCCGGCGGCCAGCAGCCCCAGGGCGGGCCGCGCCTCGCCGTAGGCCAGCGGCTGGTGCGGGCGGCGGCGGGCGGCGGGCGGCGCGGGCGGCTGGTAGGCGGCCTGGTTGACCCAGCGCGACACGCCGCCCGCCCGCACCCGGCCCTGCATCTCGCGGACGGCCGCCTCGAGCGGCGAGCCGCGCATCGTCATGTAGCTGCCGCGCTGCTTGCTAAGCGGCAGCCGGAAGGCGTGCACCCGCCCCGGGAACAGGCCCAGCATCTGCGCCGTGTACTCCGCGTCCTCCACCTGAGCCGGAGGAGTTATCAGTGGGGCAGCCGAGAACTCGTTACACACTGAATGCCGTTGTACAGGGTTGATCATATTTGGGGTCGTCCACATATTACGTAATCGCGAAGGGGGGAGGGGGGAGGCGTCCCTCTGATTACGTAATCAAGTTAGTCTTCCCATCGAATTTTTTAGCCGAACTAAAACTGTCGCAGTGCCGGGGCGAAGCCACCCCGCTCGCGCGATGAGCATTAGATACTACTCTACGCGCTCGTCGGCGCTGCGCCCGGGCCCGTCTTCTGGAAGGGCTGGAAAGCCGGTGACCGCTGTGTTGAGGCGGCAGGGAACGGCAGGGCACGGCAAGCCCGTCGCTACAGGTGGAGACCAGCTCAAATCGGTTAACGCGCGGTGGTGGCTCATCAACATAGCCGAATTACATTCGTCGTTTCTACTTAAACAAACGCTGGGTTCACGATCTGCAAATTTTCTGCAAAGTTGACTGATTACGTAATCTTGGAGGGGGGGGGGGCAGGAGTCAGGCCGGTGATTACGCCTGCACACTAAATGGCATGGGACTTTTTTTGTCCCATAGACTGTTACAAATTTGTCCCAAGACATGTTGAGATTCTGCGCAAAACATCTCATGTTACAAATTGTCCCATAAACGTAGTACTAATTGTCAAAACTACTCTTGTTACAATCTAGAATCTTTTATATGGGACAATTTTGTATAACTTTATGGGACAATTTAAATATTGTTTATTAAAATGGTTACCTCTGTACAAAACCCACCTAGCACCGCTAAGATCGAAAAATGCACGGATGCTTTGAATAGTTATTTTAAATTTAATACTTAGGCAATAAAGTAATATCTACATTTAGTTAGACTTCTTCCCTCCTCTCCTGAGCGCAAACCTTCCCTGGTGTTCTGGTCAATCTTGGCGCCTAGCGGGTAAGCAATATGCACTCCTACATGCACGCATGCCGTGCGGGCTGGCCTACCCCCGAGTTCGCAGGCGTTCTTCCCGGTCGTTCTTTAATCGTCCGATGTTCGCTGACAATTCCGTGTCTAATATACATCCACAGTTACCCTGAGTCCCATCAGATTGTCCCATAATTTGGGACAAGACAAGGATGGTCCCATAATTTGGGACAAAATGAAAATTTCAACCAGTGCCATGGGACTAAATTGTCCCATGAATGTTACAATTAAATTGTCCCACAATAATGGGACAAAAAAAAGTCCCATGCCATTTAGTGTGTGTTGACATGGGGGAGGTCGAAAATCACCAAAACGTGATTACGTAATATGTGGACGACCCCTTTCTACAGTTGTACAGATTGATGATATGACAATGGACAATTTAGTTCTTTAAAATGTACAATTTGTACAAAGCCCTGAACAAGAAACTTTATAGGATGGTACTTTGTAATGCACTATGTCGTTGCAATATCGTTCTTAAGTAAAGTATTCGTGTGTTGAGTACATAAAAATTTGCTTGGGTCAAAGCTTTTCTTGCATCATGTACTTTTTTTTTCAATCCTCACTAAGCTCTTATCAAGAAAACTTTACGTATATTTCGAAAACTTTTCTTCTGGGAGTGTACAGGAAAATCGGCGTATAGAGTTTTCCCGTTGGACAATTTACCATACCTTACAGTAAATCTCCGTAATAGCTAAGAAATATCCCCATACATATTAGGCCAAAGCAGTATCCCACACATTTTTTACCCGTGCACCATTTATCGGAAATCCACTTTTCTTTAAAAAGTAGTGCAGTGTTTAATTAATAATTCTGGTGCTTGTAAGCATCTGAATGAGATGCTTGAAAGCGTCTGGAAAACATCCGGATGCCTGTATGCGTGTGGTGTTGAGGCACTTGGCAGTGCCGCCGGCAGCGCACCTGCATGAACACGGCCGCGCTGCGCTCCTCCGCCACGACGCGCATCATGTCGGCCGCGGTCAGCTCGGCGTGCGTGAAGCGCACCCGGTCCTGGAGCGCCCAGTCGGCGAGCGGGAAGTTGAGCGCGTCGTGGGGGCTGTGCAGGAACACGGTGAGGTTGCTGGCGGCCAGCTCCTCGACGCTGCCGATGTCCCGGACGGGGCTGACGAAGCTCAGCTCGGCGAGCAGCTGGCCGCCGTAGGACGCCGACAGCACGACGCAGCCCAGCAGCCACGCGCCGTGCACCGGCCGCGGGGAGGACGCGGGCCGCCGGACTGCAACGCACCGCGGAGACGAGTTCGATCTGCTTATTCTACCGCTGGCTGTGGAATTCCAATACTTTACACCGGGGGAAGGATCTACGTGCTAAAGTAATTCACTAAACTGTAGTATAACTCCAGCTGCAGTACAATTGATGTACTTTGTCCGAAAAAAGTGTCACTTTTCTGTACATTATACACTAGAGATCCTCTTACCCAGAAATTTTGCAATTTTTAAAGTGCACAGGAAGTCAAGTTCTCTAACGTTTTGATGGTGTTGCTAGTGTTGCCGAAGGGTCGTCGATATTTAAGAAAGGAAATTGGGTCACGTGCCACTGTGTTCACTTCGCTGGAATTCATTGCAGTCTTGTAGAACTATTACCAAAAACAGCAAACATTCCGTTCCCGACGTCCAGTGTTGCCACACACACACAGGCTAAAAGTATTCCTGACTCACAGGTGTCCTATGTGTTGATGCCAGCCTGCGCCTGCCTTCCGGCCAACACCTTGTTCTGGGGCTCCATAACTTAAAACATTTACATTACTGAGGTAGCCTCGCCGTATAATAAAATTGCAATGTTACAAATAATAATCTGACAACAGTTGAATTTAAAGTTAAGTCGTGCTGCATGCAGTTTGCTTAATCGAGCGGGTGACCTCGGGCAATGGCAGCTTCTGCCTCTGTGCCGCTATTGCTAGCCTTGCGGGAGGAGACAATTACCGGACAAGAGTCTTGCCCGCCCGCCCGAGGCGCGGTTTTGCCGTGACTGAATCGTGATTTGGTCTGCCTCATATACACAAAATTTTGAAAGTGGTTCGCTTCTCGTGCAGACCGCTCTGAACTACAATATCGTCACTGTTGTCAGCAATCGGCCCCGTAGGCAGTTGGAGGCAGGCGCCAATGTTACAAACCTGCCGTGACTTCAAAGAACACAAGAGTAAGTTACCTGCAGCCATCTGGCCAACGAGGGGGGCCCAGGTCTGCAGTATGGGCGGCCACGCGGAGAGGCGCTGGCCGCGGAGCGCGCGCAGGAGAAGCGAACAGCCGACGGTGGCCCACATGGTAGCCACGGTTGCCAACCACAGCTCGCCAGAGAACACATCCGCGAGGGGGAACCAACGCCGCCGGCTCCGCCCCAGCCTGTCAGAGGTGCACCGAACTGGTTCGTACTTTGTAAGGTGTGTGATGCGCACCCATGAAGGTGCCCCCCAAACAGCAGGACACACAAAACCGTGAGCACTGTAAAAATATTGATCGTCACAATACGACAATCCTCAGTCTAAATAGGAAAAACGAAAAAGTCGTCTCAGTATGTGACGATTGAGTTGTCGCATAAAGTATTTTTACTCGGACAGATAGAAAATTGTTTTCTCTTACAGTTTGACTGTATGTGACTCAATCGTCTTACGAATATGTCGTCATGTGACGTCATGTGTCGTATGTGACGAACGAACGCAAGGGGTCCCTCACTCCCCGAAAAAATGTAAACAGGATTGAAAGAATGTGTGGATTGTCTCGGATTGTGGGTCAATTTCTTCAGGATTTTGTCGTCCTTTCAGTACGCCGGTTTCTCGGCGATGGTCTTTCTTTTTCAGAAACCTGGCCTTCCTTCCAGGGGCGTGCTTCCAAAAAGAGCCTATTTGAGAGATCTCAGGCAGTTATAGGAATTGTGGAATGTCACGGATTGTGTGGATCGTCAAAGATTATGTGATGGCGTGTACACGGATCGTCTCTAAGGGACCCATCGAACGAACGTCATATACTAGTGACGACATATTCGAGTGATTTACGAATCAACACAGAAATCCTCGTCATTTGACAAACAAATTTTACATTGTACTGAAGAGTGCATACGCTTGACCCCTGCATCAATATGTAGCGGCATACTTCGAATGTTAGACTAGGCAGAAGTATGACGAGACAAAGGTTATTCTGGAGTTGATTAGGTTAAGGTAGACTGATTGTCGCAAGCGCTACACGTGCGGGCGCCTAGGGTTAGTGCACCCAATAAAATCACGTTTATGTGACTGGTCATTCACCTTTTTAGGCCTGTTACTATTCCACATCCCTTTTCTTGGAGATTTTCATTGCAAATATTGTGTATCATAACGCACTTGAACAAATCACCAAGTCAAATTACTCAAAAACAAAGGAGGGAATCCCTATATCACGGGCACTGCCAATGCAGCCAAGAAAAAACCGCACCCACCCCGGCTGTTTCGTCGAAGGTAAAAAGATAACACTTGTGCAGCTAAGAAACAAACAGCGTACTTCTACACGCAAAAAAAAAAGAATTGCAACGTAGCAAAAATTTGGACCATAAAGCTAAAATTTTGTCTTTCTCTGGCTGATAGTGCCGCAGCTACAACATTTTAGCTAACATCTTTAGCCAAGTCGGCCGCCTCTTATCTGGCGTGGTTAACTTTTAGCACCGCTTTGAAAAATTGGTACAAAATTTACATAAGCCAAATTTGTGCATTACTGTGTAAATAAATCGTCGTAGTTACAGACAATGTTCACTCATAAGGCTTATGTACAGACGCAGTTTTGCACACGTTATAAACTTTAAAATATACATAAGCAATTACCGTGTACGCCCACTATTCCGCGTCCTATTTCGGACAGAGTGACCCGATCGATACGCGAGTGCACGTGCATACCCCCTCAGCGTCGACACTTGCACGCAAAAAAAAAAATTCCAGCGCCAAAACCGCTGAGTGGTCCTCGGGGGCCAGGATTTCCAACGTTAAAAGCAGGTTAACGATTTTATAAACGTCAAAATAAGAAAGTATTCGGTTCGAACCGGGGTCTATCTGTCCGGCGATTCGACGCTTTGCACAGCGCGGCTACACTGACATTGAAGGAAAAGGCCGTCCGTATGACTGTCACAAGCTGCGGCGCCGGCCTGCGGGCCACGGGACGCCGAACTGGGAAGCCGAGGCAACAATAACAGAATATAGAAATTTATTGAAACGATATCTAAACGCGATACAACTTACCTTGGTAATGCATTGATGCAGATCACAAATTTGCAATTTTTTTAGGAGTTATGAACCTTCTGATATTTTAACCGACGACAGCACATTCGGTTTTCACAAGACAAGGACGGCCGCATGGCCGCAGCCAGCCGCGGCTCGTGGGGCCCGCGGGGCCTGCTAACTTGCCGACAATGGTTTCAGAAGGGAACGCCGAGGGGAGAAACTGATGTTTTTTTTTAATTATGATTTTAACACTTTTACCTGATGTAATTATAAGGTGGCATGTGAAACAAATATATTTTTGATAGTTTTTAGTTCATACAGATACAGTGATGGTAATGTGGATACGGAAAAGTAAAAATATACAGAGGGGAGGGATGTAGAAGCTTGAGAGGCTTGAGAGTGGGAACTCCTATTAATGTAAACTTTGAATTTTTGGATCTGAGCTAATAGGATTTTTTCAATGAGAGTCTGTAATTTATTTGATGAAAATATATTATTTTAAAAAGTATGCAATAGTTATTAACGGCGAATGGAAAAAAATAGAAACCTAGGGATAGTTATAATGGGAAGCGAACTCATAGGCTATGAGCGGCAACAATGGTTGGGAGGAGGAGAGAAAAAGCGTAAAAGCCGCTGCAAAGAGCTCCTCGGTCCGCTCGGACCCAAAAAGGAATTGCTCCGTAGCAAAAATTTGGATTATAAAGCAAACAACTTAGCTTCCTAGATAATTGTGCCGCAGCTACAAGATTTTAGCACGGGCTAACGTCTTCAACCAAATCGGACGTCCGTTATCTGTATGGTAGATTTTTAGCCCCTAAATTTGCCCACCTTGCTGAAACCAGTGGATGCGCCCCTTTTGACAAACTTGGCACGTGGTAGAAGACGGTTTCTGCGAGTGTGCTCACCCGGAGGGTACGAACGCGAGCGTGTCCCACATGCGCCACGGGTACACGCTGAGGCCGTGGTGCGTGAGCGCGGACAGCGACTGGGACGAGGACGCGGCGTCGAGGCGGCAGCGCAGCAGCGGCCGCAGCCCGGCCAGCGCGTCGTCCGCCAGCGCCACCACGCGCGTCTCCAGGCGCACCCCCACGTGCGCCGCCCGCCGGTGCACGAAGCCCTGCACCCACGAAAATCAACTCTCGGAACGAGACCATTTCTCTTTGTCCAAGATCATTTTGCTCTCAAATGCGTCAATCCCACTTTGCGGTTAAACTGAGAATGTTCTCTCACATTATGTACATTTTATCTCTACTTAAAACCATTGGTCTCATTTTGAGAAGAAAATGCACTGTAACGCGTTGTGTACAATTTTTTTTTGTTTGTAATTATGGGTAACTATGTTTGTACACAAGCCATTATGTACACATTAGTGCATATTTACGTACAATTTCGTACATCATTATGAACCAATTCGGCTTGTGGACAATTTTGTACATAATTAAGTATAAATTCGTACGTTTAATATGTGCGTTTTTACACATCCATAGTTATGTTCAAAAACTTTTCGTACACCCTTCCGTACAAATTCATACATAATTATGGATAATTTGTACATAATTATGAATCCTTAAAAACGTACGTACCCACAAAAAAAATAGACGTCTATAGATCTCGGTAGACGGTCTATTTATAATCTACTCAATCTATAGACGTCTATAGATCTTGGTGGACGGTCTACACATAATCTACTTCATCTATAGACGTCTATAGATCTTATTAGACGATCTAGCCATAGTCTACTGCATCTATAGATGTCAGGTAAACATTAGGCAGACGTCTACTTACAATCGACCGCGCATCACCACCATCGACCATTTCTCAAGCGTACGTACGTATCTCCTCTCGCTGCGTAAAGGTCTTGAAACGGTCGTTTTACTATCTAAATCGTATGTTTTATATGGACGTCTGTAACATTCACCTACGTCTAAAGATAGACATCTAATAGATGTCTACTAGATGTCTACGTCAAGACCTCCCATAAAATCTGCCGACCTCCGCTTCCTCCGGCAGAGAAAAGTTGTGCTGAGCACCAGCAAACGGTAGACACGGTTCGTCTTTACAGTCTATGTGCCCTTTGACACTGAACGTCGACCAAATATCTATCACGCTCTCACCTATACGTCTTTTAAATAAAATTTCCTATTCAACGGCTTTTTTGTGCAAAATGGATGAGGAAGCGCCGTTACATACTTTTCGCATTATTTTCTATGCTAAAAAGTTGTTCCTTTGCCGAATGCGCTGCCCTCTCGACGTACAGAACGAAAAATTATATCCACAAGATGGCGCTAGTGTCGCTGTTACGGCACGTTAAACGGTTTTTTCGTACTCACGGCTCTCGGTACGACCTTTGGTTCACGCAATCTTTTGGTACGAGTACAGAAACATGTCACAAACAACGTCAGCCCAAAATAAGTCGGTAATACCTCTTCGTCAGCGTAAAATAATGGAAAACATGGTAAGCTCGCGCTGGCGACTTCTGACGACTCTTGAATATATACCCCCGGGCGCACACGATGGTCCTGAGAGCCCCATGACGTGCATCCGAGGGTCGCCTGAGCGATACGAGTCACATTGCTTCATCGGTCGGCGCTCCGTTACATAGGCACGTGTTACTTGCTGTTGCTAAACCCGGCCTTCGGTGTATACGCACCCCTGGTAATGCAAACCGGAGCTAACGTTTGGAGATCATACTTCATCTGTCTCGTGGCGTATCGGCTTCTGGCTTCCCCGCCGGACTGCAGCCATCCTCTGCGAGTGCTCGTCCGCCCTCCCCACTCTTCCGGCCCTCCTTTCGACGTCTATAACGCATCTGCCGCTTGACATCTACTAGACGTTGACCGATAGACGTCTACTATAAATTGCAAAACCGGACACGGTAGATATTAAATAGATGGTCTAGCACAAGACGGACGCTAGACGTCTATTAGATAGGGGGAAGACGTCTACTCGACGTCTAGTAGACGTCTATTTTTTGTGTGGGTAATTATGTACAAAATTGTACACAGTAATTGAGTGTGTGTACTCAAGGATTTGCAGCAAAAAGTTGAGACCGTGCTCTCGACGCTCTTGATGGTTTGTCGTTCTTGAGGTTTCGAGACCATTGCACTCAATAAGTGTTGCACCTCACAGTTTGGACTTTCTTGCCGAAAAAATTCAGTGTGGTGCCCATCACGCTTGGGAAAAGCATGTTACCACTCTCCTGCGTTCGTTGAGTGGCGAAAACACTTTACAATGCTGTTTGCGGACGCACCTCAACGGAAATCTGCCAGGCGGCGGGCTCTGCGGAGCGCGCGTACGGACAGATGTAGAGCTGCAGCGGCTGCCCCGGGGGCGGCGGCCTCCACTCGGTGCAGTGCGGCTCGAACAGGGCGGCCCCGCGCTGCCACTCGCCTTCGGACCACCGGTCCACCTCCGTCAGCGTCGCGCGAGTCTGCGCCCAAGTGCTGCAGTCAGTACACGCCGAGGGGAAAGCCACTCGTACAACCCTGTCGCTCGGCTAATGCATAAAATTATGCGTTATTATGGACAATTTGTGCGTAATAACACATAAATTGATGCATAAGCTTTCGTACGTGCAAAATCGTCTGTAACGAACACGTAAATTGAGCATAAGAGTTTAGTGTGCACAGTAACGAGTTGTGTACAATTTCTTTGTACGTAATTATGGATAAACATGTTTGTACACAAGCCATTATGTACAAATTACTGCATAATTATGCACAATTTCGTACATAATTATGTACAAGTTCGGCTTGTGTACATAGTTAGGTATGAATTCGTACGTTTACTATGTACGTTTTTACGCATCCATAATTATGTACAAGAACTATTCGGACACCCTTGCGTACAAATTTATACATAATGATCGATGAATTCGTACATAATTATGGATAAATTCGTACGCAATTATGAATGTTTAAAAACGTACATAATTATGTACAAAATTGTACACGACAATTTAGCGTGTGTTTCTGGTAACTATGTACACCTTGAAAGTAGGGGTAGGCCTAGCCTAGACGATCGTTTTTCGTCAAGAAGCTAGTGGTCGAAAACAGTTGCTAGGCAACACACTGGTGCGAAAGGGTGGCGGAGCGTAGCGCTGGTGCGGTGGCGGCGCATGGTGCAGTGCCGGAGCATGGCGCTGAGCCGGCGCCGTCGAATGTGTTGCATACTTCACGGCGCAAATGAGCGTCAAATTAAGGAGGGCGTAACTCCGTAACGGCAAGTTTCCGACCCCTAGTTCAATGACGACAAGACCGTCCGGGTGAACGCAGGGCGTTCATGGGGAGGCTCGTTCTTTGTGTGCACGTACCTGACATGAATTTCTATCGGAATTTTGGGGTGTTTTCTACTAGTATCTCACATAGAAGCAAAAAGAACCTGTTTGGCGCCATAGGGGGCAGAGTTCAGGGACTCCATATTTTACGCTTCCCTCCCTCCGCCCCTTGCATAGGCAAAGGATTGACGAAACACAGTTTCACCAGATTATGAAATTTTGCACTTCGTGCATTCGCCTTTTAGACGCGGAGTCCAATTGTCAAATTACTCACTCGCTAGAACGCGACAGAACGTATTGTTGGCCGCTACCGGCGGCTCGACCCAACACGGTAATGCTCGACACCTACGGTCTATAAAAGGTGTAATAACCCCGATATCTTGTGAAATATTTATTAAAATTTAAACAAATTTCGAATCCACATCACACACCGTTAATACCCCCTTAATACCATATCCGTGCCTTGAATAGTTTTTGAGTGCATATATTAACGTTTTAGATTGAGAAAATTCAGATTGCATTCAGAATGAACTGCAGTCAGTACTGCAACACCAACTGCATTCTCAACTGCATTTAAGGTGGTCCGAGTCGCTGCCATTTTCTGGCACGGCTAGAGTCACTTATAATGTGTATCTACAAAAGTAGCTTTGGGGATACCCCCTGACAGTTTTTGTTCAGCCACTTTCCGTAGGATCGCGCCACTGTCGACGAGAATTTTGGTTACAAAGCCACGTATCTGCGTCAACATTCCGTGTCAGGTACTGCACCTAGTTCCGTGCAGCTGCATGGCAGTGACCGCCCCCGCAACCTTCCTCCCCGGGTGTGAGTCGTAAAGTAATTATGCGGGTCCCTATTGAAAGCTGTGTCAACACGGCGAGGCCCCCTTCCTTCCCTTTGCCCTCCTCCGGGGATTCCGGGCACATTCGGCACGGTATTGTTCTCGCAGTGACAGTATGCTAGTCTATTTTCGAACTTTTTTTTTTTCGCGTTCAAAAGTGTTCAATGATCATCTCAACTTTTCGGGCACGTTTTGACAAATAAATCGGTTGTTTGCAGAAGTTTGTAGCTCTACCCGTTCGGAAATTACATTTTGTCGGCGTGGCATTAGAATTTGGTTGTACGTCGAAGGTTTTGGACTCATTGACCGAGGGTGGGGGCGGCAGGCAGCGGCGGAGCGTCGCCAGGCGCAGCGGCAGAGCTCTGCAGTGGCATTTTGCATGCTGGAAATTTCGGGACCCGCAGACTTACCGACATGACAGTTATTAGTAGGGCTGCTCTATTCGGCGCCACAATGAATATAACTGAAAAGTGGTCCGCATGAGAATTTGACGATCGCGACCGGAACCAGATTTTGGATTCTGAGCTCCCATAGTTTTCGTCTGGGCTTCCCTGGCTTTGCGTCTCCTCCGGCCCGGGCCATGCCTCGGTGCAGCGTCACAGGCGGACGGCCGGGCACAGGCAGCCGGAGGATGGTCGGACGCCGGCGAGGCAGCGGCCTCCACCCACCCCTGCCCAGAGAGCGGGGGAGGCGGGAGCCGCGACCGTAACGGTACTCTTTCCTCAGGCATGGTCCCAAAATAGTAACTTTTTAAATTGATTTCTGGAGACCGAACGCATAACGCCATACTCATTATTGAGCCAGTTTTACACGGATTCGCATTTTGAATGACGATTCTAGCCCAACTGGAACGGCCGTTGCACGGCCGCCGCAGTCTTGGAGACGGTCTCAGCCGGGCCTCAGGAGCATGAGGATGGCACGGCCCGGGACCGAAGCGCTCCAGGTCTGCGGGGACCGGGCCGGCGGGGTCCGGCGGGGTCCGGCGGGGCGGCACATTATATTGCCTTCTTTGTCTGTGTGGGCTTTTGTTTACTCGGTCGGCATGCCCCCAACCTTCCTCTGCCTTCCACGTAGTTCCTCCAGGCTCCACCAGCGCCACCGAGCAGACAGCAGTTTCGAGCCCGGCAAATTCGAAAGAGACGAAACGTGTCGGAAACAGCTCAAACTTAAAACAGAGATAGCGGCAAAACTATTTGTCGTACAGAAAAAGTTGTAGAACCAAATGTGCATGGTTTATGGTGACCTATTCCGTATGATTCGTCAAAATCCCGGATTATATCAGAAAGTTAATGATTTGGTCGCTTCTTAAGTTTCACAAAACGGCATGTGCTACAACGCCCATATTGAACATTTGTAGATGGATCTCAAACTTATGACGAATCATATGGAATAGAGGAAGGTGTGCTCTTCGCAACGACGTGCTTGTTGTCCTCGTGCAACGCATACTTTTAGCGCTATCTCTGTCGCCAATTATACAAATTGGGCACTTTGAACGCTCGTATCTCCGTTCAAAATTGAACAATCGGCATGGGGTTATACAGGGCCCTTGTGTATCACTGAATCTATGCGTGTGCCGATTTTGAACTTTCTAGCTCGCAGTGAAAATGCGTAAGGGATGGCCTTAAATCAAAATGCAGTTGTAAATGCAGTAAAAGCTGGAAAATATTTTATTTTAATTTAATTTATTTTAATTTTCCTAATTTCATTTATTTCTAATTTCAAATAATTTAAAATAAAATAAAATAAATAAAACGAATAAGTAAAATAAAATAAAATATTTTCCTAATTTCCCCTGGAGACGCCTACGTACCCCCACTCTACCCATTCCTCTGGGGTGCAGCACTAAGCGCACCAGCGCACCCTCCAGCGTGGAGTAGCGTCAGAACCGGCGCCCGGAGGGGCGGCGTGCGTCGGGCTGCCTACCTCCCGGGCTGACAGCCGCCCTGCCCGGGGGCAACTGAACAGGTAGGCACCTCGCAGGCCGTACAACGCCGACGGCATTCAGTCAGAACCGTAGCAGTGCTCTATGCTCAGCAATTGTGTTGAACTCGACAAAACAGTACAAGCAATACCATTCGCATTGTGTTCAGGCACGCGCCGGCAGCGCGCGCCCTGTAGAGCGGGTCTCACCCGGCGCACGATAAGGTGTAAGTGGTTCCAGCGAGACTGCGAGTATTCTAACCCGTGACTCCACAAGTAGAGCTGTGCGGTTAACCGGTTAACCGGTTAATAACCGGTTATTTTCAATAACCGGTGACCCGAGGTTTTTTTTCTGAATAACCGGTTAATGCACAACCGGTTACAACCGGTTACAGAATTGACCGGTTAACCGGTTGAAACCGGTTATTAATTTATAACCGGTTGTAACCTGCTAAGGAAATTAAACGATTGAAAACGGTGCAAGTTGTATTAACCGGTTGGATTGGGATTTGGGACTGGCGGTCTGGTAGTAGGGTAGGAGCTGGGCTAGGCTCGGGCTCGTACTCCTGCTCGCTGCGCTCGTCTCTTTCGCCGCGACAGTGCCGTGCCGTGCCGCGTGCAGCCGGCCGAGCCGAGAGCCGAGTGCCCGCCGTCGCCTGCCTGGCCGCCGCCCGCCACTTTCCCGCCTCACCCCTGAGGGGTGGTTTATAGTAGTCATGTCATGCCCATAAGAAAGCGTGTCCCGGCCATGAGAAGGCAATCCTTTTTTAGCAGGTGATACATATAACACCACCTACAAACGTCAGAATAAGAAATAATATTAAGATAATGTATCAGCGGCTTCTACTCTCATGCGGTAGAGTCCTACAGAGAGAGAGAACGCCGATTGGCGTCCGGCCTTAGTGAGCAAGCAATTTCTCATAACTCCCGAAAACGTTGCGCGTAGTTTCTCATTCTGCGAAGAAAATGGCGCCCGTCGTCTGCTACAGTGGGAGCCGGCAAGTTACGACAGGTGGGCGGGACAGTTGTTCACCGTCCACCGAAGCGTACATTAGCAAAGTTTAGATTGGCAACGAATTGGTAACAAAATGTAATGGAGAAGATAGTTTCTAGGCTGTTTCCATGATATCTTCTCCGTAGAAAACTTACTTGAAGTATTGAAAACAATTTGCGTTCCAAAAGACTCAGTCCTCGGTGCTGTTATACAAACTGCAAGTAAATAGATCGCGGTAATGATCCACTCAGAATAATAATCAAACCAGCTCAGGAGTTCCTTAAGTGTTCAAAATTACCTTTCAGTATGGTATATAGTTAATACAATTACTGAAACTGCTAATTTTTTTTTTCCATTACACTCTGCACAACAACAAACATAGCGTCACCGTCCCGACGCCGCCATTTTCTTCGCAAGATGAGAAACTACGCGCAGCGTTTTGGGAGTTATGAGAAGCGCGCGCGTAGCGTTTTATCCAATCGGCGTTCTCTCTCTCTGTAGGACTCTATCATGCGGCAGCAAGAGCCAAGCTAAATATATATAGGCCGCCTGACCCTACCGGGGGATGTGCGTGCCCGTGCCCGCGCCGCGCCGTGCCTCGCCGCGCCGCGCCTGTGCCGCCCGCAGCTTACGGGCGGCCGTTTCCCAGCCCGTAGCTCATGAACGGTCGGGTTTAGATGGGTAGTGTAAGCGAGCCGATTTTAGCACGGAGTCTAGGCTTTCTGTTGGTACACATATCATTACGATACGACCATTCTAGAGCGATGTAGAGCTCCCGATGTGCGCCCGACCAGTCAGACATTACCCTTTGTGAAGCCGTAGCTCTTGGACGGTTGCTCATAGATGGTGGGTGTAAGCGAGGCGATTGCAGTACAACGTCTAGGCTTTTCGACAATATACGTATCTTTCTGATCCGATCAACCTAGAGCGATCTAGAGCACCCAACATGTGTGGCCGAGACTGGCGCATGGGGCGCGCATGGGCGCATCGGCCTACAGCGGCGGGGCCCTCCAGGGCGGCAACAGCGCCTTCGCCTCCCCCCTCCCCCCTCCTGCTCCCCTCACCCTCCCTCAGCATCTCGCGCCCTGCAGACCGACTAGACCGGCAGGACCGCACTACCCGATAGGTGGCCTACCCTCCAGGCGCTGACCGCCACGCGCCGGTCTCTGCTCCCAAGGGTCACACGATTCCAGACCAATACCTAGGCTGTCCGACGACAAGCGAGATCGAAAGTGTGTATCACCTGCTGCCATGGCAACTGTTGCTGGCATTTTTTTCTTTTCTTTTGATCTCTGTAAAGAAAACCTATGTATGTATACAATATATTGTTCTGAATTATATAACGTCTTCTTATTTGCCATTTTCCACGTTTTAATTTAAATTAACCGGTTATCAGAAAATAACCGGTTAATTTCAAATAACCGGTTAATTTCAAATAACCGGTTAATTTCAAATAACCGGTTAATTTCAAATAACCGGTTAATTTCAAATAACCGGTTAATTTCAAATAACCGGTTAATTTCAAATAACCGGTTATTTTCAATTAACCGGTTACGTGGAATTAGACGGTTAATTCCAAATAACCGGTGTAAACAAAATAACCGCTAACCGGTTATAACCGCGGTTATTCCAATGACCGATAACCGGTTACGAAATGTAATAACCGCACAGCTCTATCCACAAGGACCTACTCGTGAGGAGGTTCGAATACCCACTCAGGTGCTGGTTGAGTCCGACAAGCCAGACAAGCAGAGGCACAGGAAGTCGTAGAGTGGTGAGGCGGGAGGGACCAAGGATAGAGAATATAAAACAAACCATCATGATCAATCTTTTACCGAGGGGGCCCATTTATTAAATCACGTACAGTCAGACTTCACTAGTATTTGCATTTAAAAAAACGTCCTTTACTGGTTCGATTGAGCGGTGCGCGAAATGCTGCTTGAAGATAAAAATCGTCCTTCTTTTGTTTGGCCCACCACCACGCCCTCAGGTCAGGCGTCACCTGACCCTACACCATGTACCTGTAAGAAAATGTTACAACATAGCACCGGAAACGGCACCCGGGGATGCCGCCAACCATGGTGTCATTGTCGCACACCTCATACCTGTCGCCGCGGCAAGGTTCACGAAATGCGGTACATGACTCTGAACCGAGTCAAGCCCAAGCCCCCAAGACCGGCGAGGAACGCGGCCGATTCCAGCTCAGAAGAGGAGCCCCAAACTACATTGTGCCGGCAGTGCAGGGCGCGGCCAGCCACGCACGTGCTGCTGCTGTGCTGGTACTTCGGCCTGTGCGCCGAGTGCCTCCAATTATTGTCACTGGCTGGACCGATTAGTCTGTGCCCGCTATGCGGGCAACCGCACGCCATGTTCGGCATTAGGGCCTTTTTTTAAGTTACCGGTGGCTGCACCGCGTGCCGTTGCTTGTTGAGCAACACCAAGTGTGTCGTAACTATGTAAATTCTGCATTTTTTTTCTTTCTTAAAAAAGAGCACTGTCTTGTTCTTTATGGTGCCTCGACCCCTCAAGTCATTTGTCATTCAAGACAACCAAAGTTCCTGCTCAGTGATACTATTTCGTTTACAAACATGTTGAACTATTCCCCCTGTACATTGCACCGTTCCTCTTTATATCCACTGGGTAAAGAGCTATTTTTCTCTGAGGGGTAGGTTTCAAGTGATTTGACCAACAAACATATTTCTAAAGGAATAAAAGTTTGCTCCTTTTATTGATTTTTCTTTTGAAAACAATTGTGTTAACAAAGCATATTGAATAACACAGATTAAATGACATAATCTGGCCTCATAACTTTCATAAAGTAAATACTCTCTCCCTACTTGCTCTGCACTAGAGATATTGGCAAGGCTCACACTGTTCTTTCATCAGGAAAATTTATACTAATGTCAGAACTTCTGTTAAGTATTCAGCTGCAAAATTATGCTGCCCCAAGTCACCATACAATGCAACAGTTTATAGTAAAACATGGCAAAAAATAGCTACTTGTTGGTGCGTGAAAGAAAAATAATTGAAGTTTTCCTTACGCTTACACACTAACATTAAACATTGTATTTAAAGAGACACAAAATCCTGACATTGAACACCATAACACCCACCCATGTGGGCTTGTGGCCACTTATCACATTGATAGAGTCACTAAAAAGAAGCCTGGCAGTAAACAATATCCACAAACATCAAGCTCAGTTCTAACCTGGACACAAGAACAACGGTAATATTCTAACACCGGCATTTTCTAAAAGAAGAGCAGTATAGAACATATTCAGATACATATGAACTTTTAAAAGATGTTTGACAAAGTATCATATTAGCAACAACACAGATATTGATATGAGAAATAACATAATCCTAGCTCAGCCTCAAAAAATAAACTAGCTCATAATTTTACAACAGTACAAACACTTTGTACAATACGTTCCTTGTGGAACAAGAAATATTACAAGCAACAATCTGCTGCACTTCTAATTGGCATAAAAATTTATGTACTGGTCCATTAGGTATGTATTTTGCAACATGATTAAGATTATATTAACTGCCTCACGCCTTGTCAGACATAATAGGAATTTCTCAGGTGGTAAGATAAGCCACAATTTGTTCACAGTAGTGCAATTCTGTGTCAGGGTACCTGAATGTGACAATACACAGCATCGAACCACTAAATGCTTCATGCTTTAAATAGATGGCCAAAAGTCCACGTAACTTGTGTCTAACTGGGCTTCCTCGGGTCTCATCTGCAGCAGCAACTATTCCATAATGTTTATGTTTGGGGCTCTTGCTTCATTGACTTTTATATCTGACATCTGCGGGGGATAGAGAGCTTTGAAGTACACAGATATACATCAATTAATAGAACAAATTTTAGGATTGTAACAACTTACTCTTCTTTCAGCTCTTGAACAGGAAGCTTTTCTTTTACACATGGTTTAGAACTGTAAAACTTTTGGGGTCTCGCTGACCTGTACTCCGATTTGGGGAATCGCTTTTCCTCACACGCAGGTGCTTCTGATGTATATCATTTTTGCCATGGAAGTTGTGCATCGCTTTGATTTGATATTACTTGGTGGGCAAGTAAGACTAAAGCTTCCTGGAAGAAATAAAAAAAAGACATGTTACAAGACACTGGGACAGTGGAACAAGACAAAATTTAACCGACGCAATTGATTTTCAAACCAAACATATGGCCAAGAAGTGCTAATTGTATTCACATTATAATACGAATCACGTTGCATAGAGATTACTCATTTTCTGGTATACAGTCAGCAGATGTATTGTGACACCAACCTACACAACTGAAACTATTTCTACTTCTATTAACACAATACATACCAAATGGAAAAACTCTGAACTTCTTCCACGCTCCTCTTCTTTCAGTTTAAAACTGTGGACACTTGCATCGGGGACCGTCGCCACCCACTGAAAGAAAATATGACTCACACCTGGAAACAAGCCACAATAGTAATATTTAAAAATTGAAAATATTCCAGCACGACCAGTTCGGAAGGCAAAGACAGATGAAATTGCGGGTGAGATGAGCCTTCACGTGAGTCGCACAAACTGTGCAACAAAAATCATATACTTACACGGAAACCCAATTTCATTTGATGGGCATGGGTGATGGCGAGAGGTTACGTTTCCTGACCACACAAGCTTCAAGGGGGAGCCTTCCACTTCCACAAATACATCTTTCTTTCGACAAAAAAGGCATACATTCCAGAAATGACCGTAAGAAAAATTAGCCCTAACCTCTCCTTAGCATTCGCCCAATACAACGTTGGTTCTTTGAAAATTATCGCGAATGACACAACTCGCACGCACTCACTTGCTCCTGACCATTCAAAGAGAGTATAATTGAGAATGAAAGTCGAAATAGCAATTGAGAAGACACGCCTACTCGATTAAATCACCTTTCCGATTCACGTTGCCTAAGTCGAGCAACAAAAAGCGTAAACAGACGACACGCCTTCAGGACAGTGACAGACACCCTGCGTGAGGCTAGACCGCGCGCTGTTTCAAACAGGGCAAGAAACTTCTCGTTCTATTGCCCCGGCCAGAAGGTCTCTGTACACACTTTTGTTCCGACAGAGCAATAACCCTCCACGTCCTCTCAGTGGCAGTTTTGAGAGGACGTGAAGAATCGCTTCACGGCTTTTCCGGCACGGCGCCCGGCAAGTAGATAGCCAATCGAAATGCACTGCAGTGCGGCCTTGTCTATCCTTGTCACTCGGTGGCTTCTTGCCGTGGGTTCGAATTCCAGTTCCGACAGACCCGCGTAAGGACGCTCCAGCCTTGACACTGAGTACCTTTGTTATGAACACCCTCTCAAATTTTCGAACACCAATGCCGTGGCAGCCCATCGTGCGCCGAGTGAGACCCGCTCTACAGGGGGGGGGGGGGGGGCGCTGCCGGCGTGTGCCTGATCACAATGCGAATGGTATTGCTTGTACTGTTTTGTCGAGTTCAACACAATTGCTGAGCATAGAGCACTGCTACGGTTCTGACTGAATGCCGTCGGCGTTGTACGGCCTGCGAGGTGCCTACCTGTTCGGTTGCCCCCGGGCAGGGCGGCTGTCAGCCCGGGAGGTAGGCAGCCCAACGTACGCCGCCCCTCCGGGCGCCGGTTCTGACGCTACTTCACGCTGGAGGGTTCGCTGGTGAGCTTAGTGCTGCACCCCAGAGGAGTGGGTAGAGTGGGGGGTGCGTAGGCGTCTCCAGGGGAAATTAGGAAAATATTTTATTTTATTTTACTTATTCGTTTTATTTATTTTATTTTAAATTATTTGAAATTAAAAATAAATGAAATTAGGAAAATTAAAATAAATTAAATTAAAATAAAATATTTTCCAGCTTTTACTGCATTCACAACTGCATTTTGATTTAAATGCAGTTGAGAATGCAGTTAGTGTTGCAGTACTGCCTGCAGTTCATTCTGAATGCAATCTGAATTTTCTCTTTCGATTCAGCAAAAAACTATTTAAAAATTTGAAGCAATATTTAATTTTATCAATCCTCGCACAATTTGCCGAGGACTTAGCCGCTAGCGCTGACGCCCAGCAGCGGAGCACGCTGTGAGCATTGTTGACTGGGGCCAGCGGCTCGTCACAAGTCAACCGCTCTGTAATCTACGTTCTCTAAATTCCATGAACTCGATAAACTTTAACTGTAGATACCGGTAAATTATACCATTTTCAAAACTACATCGACATGCACTGTCAAAATATTTTTCGTCACTTTACTAAAAACCTGCTCTTAAAATTTGCTCAAAATTTTTTCCTAACATTTGCTCTGACGAAAAATCGTCACTAAAAGCAGTTGCATGAGAGAATTATAGAAAATCAAAGAAGGGACGAAAATTCTGTCGCCTAAATATTTAGGTGACAAATATTTGTCATCAATATTTTTCGTCATATTTAGAAATATTTTTACAGTGCGCGATCAAAACGCCGCGTAAACTATTTTCTTACCTAACGCGGTTTTCGAGTTGAAAGGGGGTCTTAACATTCAAGGCTAGCGCATTACTCGTTCTTTTTTGCTTCTACGTCATCGTAGTACGACGAAGCAAAGAACGAGTTAAAAAACGATCTTTTAGGCTAGACCTACCTCCAGTTTAAGGTGTACATAGTTTCCAGTAACACCCGGTAGATGTGGTGACGCACCCGAACCTGCCTCTTGGATCTCGTTTGCAATAGTCAAGGGGGGCCGATAGCTAAGTGAGCGGCAGAGGAGTGCAGTCGTGTGGGGCGGCGCCGGCAGACTCGTGCCCCTGTCCCCTGCTCCGCAACAGTTCTGAGGGCTAGGCGTCCTCCATTAAGTTTTGCCCGCCTTATGCTGCGGCCGTGGGGGAGCGCCTGCGAACGCCGCGCTAGGCCAGCCCGCACGACACGTGTGCGCTGCACGTGTCTGCTGTTGCCGACCCACTAGGCGCACTCAGAAAATCGGTTCTTGTTTTCTAAAGAGACTCCTTTCCTAGGGGGACGGGGGGCTTTTTCTTCAAAATAAATGCATTTGACAATGAGTTAAGAAGAAAATATTCATTCTATGTAAAAACTTCCTTGCATCTAAAGCGCCTTCCTTGCTACAAGGAGAAAGTTCTCTAGTCTCGCGGGTAGCCGTCTGCGCGGGGACTGGCCAGCCGGCGGGTGTGTCTACCGCAACAACGTGCTCAATGAATGACCCCAACAGGGCCATAGTTATCCACACCGTTCGCTATAGTCATGAGGCTTACTGCCTCGTCATCCACACCCAAAGCCATGGCGATCACCAGTATCCATAGTGGGGTCTTACTTTCTAAAGTTCAGGGCCGGACTGGCTAACAAAGGGCCCCCGCGGGAAATAAACCCAGAGAACCCCAAAATTTTCGGAGTCCCCCCCCCCCCCCCCCCCCCCCGCTCTTTTTAATTTTTTAAAATCACAAATGAAAACTCTGGCCAAGTTTACACCGGTGTTATGGGTCGCATAAAGACGCCGGAGTTGGTGGCGTTTTCGTTTTGGCTTGCATCGACTTGAGATCCACAATGTGCACCCCGCACGGTCCCGCTCACATCAGAGCAGTGTTTGTCTACTACAACACAACAGCCCCGTGGGGCCCACAACTGTGACCGCGGTGGCCCAAGGGCCCCTTGGATGTCAGGGGCCTACGAGGAAAACTCCCGCGTATCCGCCCGGCCAGTCCGGCCCTGCTAAAGTTACATGCACCCGTTGCCTATAGTCACAGACCCGCTTGCTCCACAGCTAGAAGCTCAGCTTTAGTCGTGTTCTAGTCAACAGTTACGATGTACACTCTCATTTCCTTACAAAAGGTTTTCATAGTAATACGATGCATTTTGATTGCAGTTTACGAATGATTTTGTACAACCGGAATACGATAAGATACACACTGAAGCCCTTACGGAGAAATTGTCCGTAATACGGACGATCATGTGCCACCGTAATACGGACAGAAATTCGTCTGTATTACGGACAAGTTCGTCCGTAATACAGACAGATTTTTACTGTCTAACCGTAAGGTACAAAGATGTTATCCGTATTATGGACAAAATCGTCCGTAATTTGCGGTGGCACAGATTCCTTTATAATCTACGATTCGTCCGTAAGGAGTTAAGAGTGTAGGTAGGTGATTTACAAAGACAATTCATAGTAAGAAGCTTTTGTACCCTTTCCTAAGGATTCATTGTCAGCAGCGAGGGCGAATATAGAGAACGGCTTCAGAAGTTGAGCAATAAATATCTTCGTGAAGCCTCATTTTCGCATTCAGAAGTATTCCGTAGTTCGTGAAGACACTTCAATTCGTTGTTGGAGCAAGTAAAGCGTTTATCATAAAAGATCATTCATTTTGTAAGTTACGCAAGGATCTCTTTATTGTATGTTACTATAGAACACCCTATCCAACATGTTACTATGCAATGTTAGGAATAAGTTGGAAGCAGATTAGTGCATAGTAACTTACGATGAATGACATCGTTGTAATGTACGATTGGTGAACCTTCCGCCGTCACGGTACATTACTATGAATGGCCATGTCCATTGTGTTACAATGAAGTAAGAACTTTTTCATTGTATTATCTAGAACTTTATAGCATATTACAATAGTACAAATTTCTTTGTAATCTACCATGTCTTCTTCATTGTAAGAATATGAGAGTGACCAGACCAGCTATAGTTACGAAGTGTCCATGTCTCTGGATAGTACCATAGCGATTACACTACAAATCCAAATACATGGCTTTACGCATTACTTACAGCGTGGTCTGGGACCACACCTTAGCTGATGCACGGTTGTAGACCACGCTGTAGCTAATGTGTGGTCGCATACCAAGCATTAGTTATTGTGTGGTCCCTACCTGGCTGTAGCTAATGTGTGGTGTTTGGGGGGGGGGGGGGGGGGTGAACACCAAACATTTCCCAATGCATGGTCTGACACCACACATTAGGTAATGCATGGTCTGACACCACACATTAGGTAATGCGTGGTGCTGCTACCACACATTTCCTGATGCGTGGTCCTTCTACCACTCATTTCTTAAAGCGTGGTGGGAAACCATGCTCTAGGAAATGCATGGTCTGAGACCATACAGTAAGTAATGCGTGAAGTCATGCATTTGGATTTGCAGTGTATAATGAGCTATTGTGGAGCTCCATCGGAATCGGTCTCAATGATATTCGCGTTTTAGTGTCTTCTAGACTACTATTATTCAATTGAGCCGAAAAAATCCTGACTGCACCCTCAAAATTCTATGCTTGAATAAATAATTTGTCCCCGAGAATGTCGAAATGCCTGGGTCAAGCATACGCATTTAACGTGGTACAAGGCGTATGCTCGAATCGTGCATCCATATTTAGGGTGATGATTGATTTGAGCATGTGCCATGTGCCATATTCTCGGGGAAATATCCGTGATTCAAGCATACAATTTTGAGGGTGTGTAGAACACGAGCCGCAGACTACGCGACATGCGCCAAAGCCAGAATGGTACACAAGCCACACTCTAAAGTCCTTACAAACAAAATGTGGCCGTATTACGGACGATTTTGTGCAGCTGTAGTACGGATGTCGTTACGGATAGGTTTGTCTGTAATACGGATGCTTTTGGTATGCATTACGGATGTTTTCTCAATTGTAACATACGGACGTTTTAATTGTATGATACCGATACGAAAACATCAGTAGTACAAACTAAAAGCATCTGTATTATGGACAAATTCATCCGTACCGACATCCGTACTACGGCTGCGCAAAATCATCCGTAAGGACTTTGCAGTGCAAGGCCTGGCCATCCCGGCGGTCATGGTCAATATCTCAATGGCCATCCAACGCCCATGGGCGGTGAGGCCATGGCAAAGGCACCCATGGGTGTTTACCATGGCCATCCGATGGCCATGGGGATTTACCATGCGGTGGCCATGGCCACCGTCCATGGTAAGTATAAGAGTCTCATCCAGACATGATCTTGTATCTGAGTTCGGATAGCCGAGTGGGTGAGAGGCAAGGTCGAGGAGAGAAAGCTTGGAGGTTTAAATATAAATAAATCAAAAAAGTGGCCATGGTCATATTTCACCATGGCCACCTTTTAACTACCGGCACCACGCCCATAGCCACCCACGGCCATGGTCGGTACACCCATGGGCAGATGTCCATGGTTAGGCCGGGCAATGGGCAAGATGCCCATGCACAATTTACAATGGCCATTTTGCCTACGGTGGCGGCCATGTTAACCATAGGCAATCGGCGGCCATGGTTATATCCATGGTAACTTTAGCCTGGGGCATCGCCATAATCCTAGTACAGTCATTTAAATTTTGTGATGACCGTCACATAGAATGGCTATTGTACAGTCCACATCGTTACAAAACTTGGAACCAGCGCCAGTGCCCCTCGCGGCAGCGTGCGCAGTGCCCCGGGACGGACCTGGCTGCAGTTGCAGCAGCCCGAGTACACCGTGGTGCTGCCGTCCGCGGCGGAGATGGCGAGGCGCGCGTGCAGCAGGCACTGCCAGGCGAGCGAGTCGGCCAGCCGCTGCAGGCCGTGGCCCCGCAGCGGGGCCGGCGCCGACGCCCACAGCAGCGTCCGCGCCAGCAGCGGCACCTCCTTGAGGCTGCCGGACGCGGCCAGCGCCTCGGCCCGGTCCGCCGCCACCAGCACCATGGCCGCCGGCGACGACATGGCCAGGCTGACCCAGCCGCCCGGCCACCGCGCCGGGTCGGCGGCCAGGACGGTGACTGCCGCGGCGGGCGGCAGGCCGGCCAGCAGCGCGCCCAGCCAGCGGGCGTCCCCGACCACGAACAGCTGCCTGCGCACAACACTCTCAATGAACGAATGTCGTAAACAGGAAATTTCACGCCAAACACAATAGGCATGTACGAAGCAAACTCCAGAAAGGTTTTGCCTGACACACTGGTGTCGGCTGACACCAACAGAACAGACATTATTGTCATCACAAAGAGTTATAAACCCTTAATTCTGAATTCTTCGGTGAAACAAAAGTGGCTTATCTTGGCAATTCTGCTTGTTACAAGTACTAACCCATATACATGCTTCCTGCGCAATACTTGGCTCAAGTATTGGTCGAAACCCGTATTTGAGGAGATTCTTGTATCAAGCATGTGCGAGGTTTCTTGGCAAGAACGATCGAGTCAAGCATACAGAATTGCGGGTGTAGTGCCATTTCCTCATTTTTACGAATCAAAAGTAAAATTCAAAATTTACTCATTATCTGTTGTTTTTAACGTGGCCCACACTTTCCCCGCCTCACCGGCCCTATCCTTCGCTGTGGGTGGTCCTTGTACACAAAAGGGGACCAACCCGTGGTCCACGCTCCCTAGTGTGGACTAACCGCGGTACACGCTTCCTTGCGTGGAGTTGGTCCACACTTGGATTTGCAGTGCACCTGCAGTTCACAGGTGAGGTGGACCAGCACACAGATTGGCTGTGGATAATTGTGTACATTACTGCATGAAATTCTGTGCACCCACAGCTTATGTACAATTTCTTACATATTATGTAAAAATTTTGACACTTTCATGTTAAATTTCTACAATAACATATGTACAGTTCAATTTGTACATAGTTATGAGTGCACAAAAATGCATGTAGTTGATGTGCGAATTCTTTCGTATTTGAGTACAAAATTATACATAACCCAAATTTGTGCATAGCTGAGTAAATAAATCGTTTTAGTTACAGAAAATTTTCGTTCATAAGGCTTATGTACAGACACAGTTATTCACACGTCATAAACTTAAAAATGTACATAAGCAATTACTGTGAGTGACGCCATTTTCCGGCGATGTGTGGTCGTTAGTGACACGCCGTCTCGGCAGCGTTGGTTTGCGGCGCTCTCGGCTCACCTGCCGGCGCCGCCCCCGCCGCTCTGCGCCAGGTACTGCGGCAGCAGCTGCAGCGCGCAGCGCGCCTCGTGCGGGAGCTCCGCGGCCGGCAGCAGCGACAGCACCGCCACGGACAGGAACGAGGCGTTGTGGGCGCGCGCCATCGCCTGGAGGCCCAGAGGGGATCAGCGCGCCATCGACCTGCTAATGTGACACCTGATTGCCTGCGGCCAAACTTCCCCGTAGGCCGACTTTTTCCACGTCTGTTCTAGTTACACGTCTCGCTCTGTGATGCGTATCAATCCGTACGTATTGATCGCTCTCCGTGTGATTCACACCCATCTGCGGACAAAACAGTTATGGCAATCTGCCCATGCAAACAAAGTCTTCTGGCTCACTAACCTATATGCGAACAGTCTTCAGGTGGAATAGCGATGCGGTTAGATAACACAACGATACGCATCGCTCCTGCTACAAAATTTGTACGGTCTCCCGTCTAACATTGTTTGATATCGGAGCGCATGTGCTTGGGGTGGAGCAGCGAAGCAGTTAGATTACATAGCCATAAGTTCGCTGTGGTGGCTAGAGTGTGTCGTACCACACAACTCTTTGATTTCATCTTTTGAATAGCATACAAAAGTTTCGTTTTTTAATGCTGAATCCAGAAATGACCTCGGTTTTGCGATAGGACGACTCCTTCATGGCCCTACCGGACGTTTTATGTAAAAAAGCGGAGTTTTCGTACTTGTTGATGCTTTTGGGTCCCCCGTCACATTCCCAGGTGTCGGGGTGGGTGTTTCTGGGTCAAATGGTTATCAGTGGCACTGAACGCAATTGCTACAGTGTCGCCCGCACGCGGGCTCTAGACATCGATTTTTGTGTTCTTTTGGTTTCAATTGTACGATTTTTTGTGTTTCTTCCAGCTAGATGCGTGGTTTCTGACAGCCTAGATGGTCTGCTTGTAAACAGTAGTGTACGGGTGGATGGTACGCAGCCCGGCCCCCAGACTGGGTCGTGCAGGGTAAGAGGGATACGGTTGCGCGCCAATCCCTCAAAAACCACTAAGCCTGCAAAAGCCTCGTAAATGCTGTATTTGCTGTATTACCTCAGCAAGTGTTTCTACTACATGCCTGCCTACCCAGGACTCACCACGACGGTGCCACATTGAGTCTCGCCCACCCACCACCCACCCTGGCTAGGTTTTAAACCTATCGGGGAGCTTCAAACGCTGCCTTGGTAGTAAACTTAGGTATACATTGCCAAGATTTTACTCTTGTCCTGATAAGGCCATAACGGCGTTCCTTGCCGGCCTTGTAGGCAGTGGTTGTCTCTTGATGGCGAACAAGCACATCTGAACTATGTACCGCGCCAGGTAGCGTCGGCGGCCGGGACTCCCGGCCCGGGAGCAGCCGACTTAGAGCCGGAGCAGGCGGCTCGCCGCCGTCACCTAGCGGGCTTGGTGCAGCTGCCCCGGGTTTCTCGCTGCCAGGGTCTCGTGCAGCACTCCGGTCGTGACGGCGAGAGTGTCGTCGTACTAGGTACCGCTGCTCCCAGCTAGTGGCATGCTTGTAGACGTCAGGACACCATCCACCCGTACACTACTGTTCACAACCTTTGGGTGCCAAGCAGACCATCTGGGCTGTCAGAAACCACGCATCTAGCTGGAAAAAAAAACACAAAAATTCGTACAATTGAAACCAAAAGAACACAAAAATCGATGTCTAGAGCCCACATGCGGGGCGTATATTGACCTGGCGACACTGTAACCATTACATTTAGTGTTACTGAAGACCATCTGACCCAGAAACACCCACCCCGACACCGAATGTGACGGGGGACCTAAAAGCATCAACAAGTACGAAAAGTCCGCTCTTTTACATAAAACGTCCGGTAGGTTCATGGAGGAGTCGTCCTATCGCAAAACCGAGGTCATTTCTGGATTCAGCATTAAAAAACGAAACTTTTGAGTGCTATCCAAAAGATGTACGACGCACCCTAATGGTGGCAAACAACGCAGTAGCGAACTAGTGTTCGCTCTCCTAGGGGTCATCCATAAAGGATGTCCGGGTATTTGAGGGGGGGGGGGGGTCCTAGAAACCGGACATGGCCGGACGTAAGGGGGGGGGGGCATTAAAAACGTGGACGTCCTCTTTTTAAAAAAAACCGTTGTACAGTCGTACATGACTCCGAGAGGAGCCGGGAATCGAACCCACGACGCTCATTCCGCAAGAAATCGCGCTACTGTGAAGCTACCCCACCCACACTGTCTGACGCTGCGCCGCAACCCTGGATGGCATGCGCTTGCGCTGCCGCCCGCAACCGGATAGACACCGCCTCAGCTGAGCACGTCGTGTCGTCGCTGGGACTAACAGTGCTACCCAAGTTTGCAATTATTTGCGCAAAAATGTTGAAAGTACACAGCAGATTGGCGCTTACAAATCGGCTGTTTAATATATGCACTTTTTTGAGAACCGGACGTCTAAAGGGAGGGGGGGGGGGGTCTTAAATCCGGACATGGCCGGACATAGAGGGGGAGGGGGGTTCTTTTTCCACAAAATACCCGGACATCCTTTATGGATGACCCCCTATCGAACCCACTGTTTTCAGTGTAATGGAAAACGTCAGAAGCAATTTTATTTGAATCCCACGATGTTCTTCCAGCTGTGCTCAAGGTTCTAACTCCGTCCAACATAAATGTTAGGAAAGAGGTAAACTAAGACAACAAATTCCCTGATACGCCTTGCCTGAACAAGAAATTGTTCTGGGCGCCATCAAAGAAAACCCTGAAAACAATTATTCCAAAACAATAAATTATAAAAATTAATTCCTAGTTGTACACGACATTCCCTTACCGCGATTGGCCGCGGGGGGTTTCCGTGGGCCACGACGTCGCACGCGCGCCCCCACCCGCGGCAGGCTCGTGCGCGGGGGCCCGCTGATCACTGCGGTGCTGGGCGCGGTGCTGGGCCGGCCTTCCGGGCCACCGCGGCCCACCGCCCCCGTCGTATACTTACTGGTGACAGTCGCTCCCCTGCGGCCCGTCCGGTCACGTCACGTCGTGGGCGCCGGGGCCGGCGGTGCCGGGGGCCGGCGGGGACGTACAGCGCATTAGGGAGCCTCGGGGGCCGCGCCGGGGCCGGCGGCGGCACTCGGTCATCTCCGTGGGGGAAAAAGTGTAGCCGATCTTATACCCCTGTTAGCCCGCACCGACACGTGGCTGTAGCAACGGACAGGAGCCGGGCTTACAGTGTGATGCCGACTGCTGGTTCAAGCTAAGCGGTTCTCGTAACCCCTTGCGGTTTTTAAAATGCTGTAAACTAAATTTAGATTACGTAAAAACGCAGACGCTGCTCGCGCCGAATTTACAGGTCAAAATTGATGGTCTCAGAATGTTGTTTTAATGGTCTCAGACCCGAGTTCTAGCACGCATTGGGCTGTGTGCGAAATCTCAATCCAAAATCTCTGCCCGTTTGACGTCAGGAGGGGCCCGAAGTGGGGGTCCCGCCACGCCCCCAGATACCGCCGGCGGTCCGGATAGCGCTGCAGGCCGATAGTCTAGGGTCTGAGGCACCCCTCCGCACGATTATTTGTCCAAAGTTTTTCAACCCCTGCCTCTCACTCTCTTCCAAAGGGCGCATCTACTATTTTCCATTTTCCCCCCAAAAAGTATCCTCCGATTTCGCTCTCGCTTGGCAGGCAGATGGGCGCATTTGTAGACTAGGTTCTCACCAAAAATCAGACTGGACGATCCATGTTTACGGCTGGAGCAAGCCGAAAATCGAGCGGCTGCCCCGGGCCGTGCGCCCCGGCTCCCGGTTCAAATCCGTGCGCATCGCCTTTTAGGGTATAAAACGTGCACGCAAGGCGCTCTGAATATTAAAAGTGTTGAAATAAGTACAGACGTACCTGATTTATAGCTTGGAGCTGGCCGACTACATCGTTTGAAACCTGAATTGGGAAAGAAAGTTATCACTGTAAGGGTTCCTCACCCTTAGCAGGGCGAGCAATTTGACTCAAATTTCTATACTTTTAAGAGCGAGGTTCAAAATGATCACTCCAATTGGGTGATGTTACTAGTTTTCGCCCTAGAAGGGCGATGTTTGAGGGACGTTTCCCTTTTGGGGCAAGGTTCATTTCCCTAATAGAGTAATGGAGTCCATCGCCCTACACAGCTGACGCACACCTGCATCGCCCAAATTACGCGATAAATCTCACCCTTCGGTTTTCAGTGATCTGGCTGAGCGATAGCTAAGCCCTTACCCGACTAAGCCAAAAATGTTTTGTCTGTCTGTTTGTCCGCGCGATATCTCGCGAACGGTTAGACGTAAAAAGCTTAAGCGCCAGGCGTGGAGTAGCGGAGCAGTGATTCGTGATGAGCGAGGCGTGTTACGCCACGACGCGGTCTGGCGTACGCCTACGTTGTCCTTTCGTTATCAATACCGCTCAACCAGTCCCAACCTACCCCTACTTGCCTGTAAACAAGGTAGGCGTACGCCAGACCGCGTCGTGGCGTAACAGGCTTCGCTCATCGCGAGTCACTGTTCCGCCACTCCACGCCTTGCGCACGCCTACCTTGGCCTGCCGGCGGCTGTCACCTGCCGAGTAGGACCCTGCGGGGCCAATCAGTCAGTAGGACTCGCTGCGGGCGTCACTCTTGCCGCACGGTCGCAACCGCGCTCGTGTTCTCACTTCTGAACGTATCTTGCATCACACTTTCGTTATCAATGCCACTCAACAAGTCCTAACCTAACCTCACCTGCCCGCGCCTAACCTACCCAGGCCCCCACTAACCTAACCTAACCGAGCGTAACCCCCTCGAGTCACTGATCGGCCCCTTCCTGACAGGTGCATGGCGCATACTGACCTCACCCAACCGGCGGATTTTAAATTTTAGACCACTTGTAAAAATTATCTTAGAAACCGCTTAAGCTGCGGTGCCCCTGAGTGGAGGTTGACTTTGGTATGATGCAAGAAAGATGTGGTCCAAATTTGAGCTTTCCACGTCTAACCGTTCTCGAGAAATCGCGCGGACAAACAGACAGATAGACAGACAGACAAACCATTTTTGACCTAGTCGGGTAAGGGCTTCGCTTTCGCTCAGCCAATGATTGGGTGAGCGATAGCGAAGCCCTTGCCCGACTAGGCCAAAAAAAAATTGTCTGTCTGCGCGGTTTCTCGAGGACAGTTAGCCGTAGAAAACTCAAATTTAGACCACATCATTCTTGCATCATGCCAGAGTCAACCTCCCCTCAGGGGAACCGCAGCTCAAGCGGATAATTTTCACAAGTGGTTTAAAATTTAAAATCCACCGGTTCGGTGTGGTCAGTATGCGCCATGCGCCTGTCAGGAAGGGGCGGATTAGCGACTCTAGTGGTTTACGCTCGGTTAGGTTAGTGAAGGCCTGGGTTAGTTAGCGGCATTGACAACGAAAGGATGATGTAAGTTACGTTCGGACGCCAGAACCGACTGGCCCTGCAGGGTTTTACTCGCCACAAGACAGTCGCCGGCAGGCCACGGTAGGCGTGCGCCAGGCAGGGAGTGGGGGAACAGTGATTCGCGATGAACGAAGCCTGTTACGCCACGACGCGGTCTGGCGTAAGCTTCCTTGTAACTATGGTCTGCATTCTACTTCTGTAGCTGTCATAGACGATTCCGGTTTGACTGCTGACGTCACTGAATCCGGTACGGAGATGAAAGGATGAACACTGCGCATGCCTAGTGGGCTTGTTTTGTCGTCTACGCAGACGCAGTTGGTCCACGCTGGATTTTGCTTCCATCTTCCTGCCGTAGCCGGTGGCGTCTATTGTAACTCCGAGTGTAACTCAGTCCCAAGTTCCTTTCAGCCGGCTGTTGGCGCGGGGAGGGAGGGAGCGTTGACGTTCGTGGGTGCCAACAGAACCATAGGCAGCACAGGCGAGGGCAACACCTCCCTTAGCGATAATAAAACTGCCGCAACACCCAAGATATTTTGCTTTCTACACAAAAAGTGTGCGTAAGCTTGTGCAAGTTTAATTTTCTGTGTAGGTATGCACAAAATCATACGCAAAGATATACTGTGATATCCATTGGTGGAGTCTATAGGGTTTCCTTGACAAATTGGACATAAGAGGAGTAAGTGCAGTACCTGATGCTCTTCTACATGATTCTTAACTTGACACATCAGTTCTGATGACGAGGCTTTAAACTTATAAAACGATTTTTATTATGATTCCATGGAGGGAAAAGATAAGTGACTGCATTCATTCCGTATCGTTTGGGATGGGCCCGGTTGTGTTTCAGGGCACCACCAGATTCGCGCGGTTTCGTAAGAAGCTGATGACAAATAACTTCCCACTCTCATGAGGCCGGAAGGGGTGGAGGTTCGCGTGACGTTCCTGCGCTAAACGCATTGAAAGGTTAGGTTGCACCCGTCATAGTAAGGATGCGGAAGGGGGGGGGGGGGGGGTTATGTATGCGAAGTACCGGAACACTGCACGGACACCGGCGCGAGTGTAGAAATTCCACACTTCTGATCTGTGCGCAGACACCGTTATCTTTTCCCTCCATGGAATCATAATAAAAATCGTTTTATAAGTTTAAAGCCTCGTCATCAGAACTGATGTGTCAAGATAGCGTGCACTGTAAAAATTTCGGTCGTTTAAAACCGAAGATTGTTTGCTCAATTAGGAGCTGAAGACCTTCGTTTTTAAACAAATATTTTTACGAAGCGTTTTTCATTTTTTAATGAAAAACATGATGAATTTGCAGGTCCCTTCAATAAATCAGAAGACAGAAGCCTTAATTTCAGACGATAACGCTGCGATGTTTTCTTCGTTTCATTCCAACTGTGAGGAAGTCAATTTAGCTTATCCCACATGCCTGATGACCAAATATCGTACGTACGAAAATATCGTTATTTTACGAAGTTTTCTTAATTTAGTTTCTTCAAAAAGTCGTTTAAAACCGACAATTCCTTTCAGTATGGAAGGGAAAGGGCGCTGCTCCGTATATCTTCGCGTTGTGAAGCTGCGAGCCCATGCCTGCCCATGCCAGTCCTACGGCTATGGCTATGCGACCGAACCGAAGCCCACGACACCCAGGAGGGTGCAGCTTCCCAATATGTTATGTCGACATGATGGGGCGCCATAGAAACGGGGAGGAACAACTGGTGTGGTGTGCTGATTGGCGAAGGCAGACCATTGCAAGGGGGGGGGGGGGGGGGCTGCCGTGCGCCACCGCGCGCGGACAATTACGGAGCCCATTTGCGCTAAGTGCCCATCGATTGTCGCGTGCGTAAGGGAGAGCAGCAAGGCAGGGAGGGGCCCGCGGGGCCCGCGGGGCCTGTGGAGCCCTGCGGGGACGCCGTAATGACCGCACTGTCGAATGCGATGCCAGGATTACAAACAACAAAATAAAAATTAAAAAAAAAAAACTCTTCGCATGGTAAGCTGTACTACCCGCAGAAAAACGATGAGCTGGCACAACAAATTAGCTCGTTAATTTCCGGACAAACAAGAAATTTAGTTGCAAGAGCTGAGAATTCAGTCCATCCAATGAATTCAGGCCAACAAAAGTTACCGTACCGTAGCAAAAAGTCTCCACATTATGATTTATTGTCGACGCGTCTAAAATTAGTTGTCCCAAAGAAATATGGGCTGCTCCAACGAAATATTTCTAACAATATTTTGAGCTTTTCTCTAAATCAACAAACTAGTAGTGCCAACTTATTTTTTTTCTGTGAAATTCGCCTGCAGGATGACGTTACGGTTACGAACGCTCTCAGTTGTCGAACCGACGCTTCAAAACGTGGATCCTTATGCGGACGCTTAGATGTTCACTCTTAATGCCATGGAACAATTTTGTCCCATAAAATGATTCGTTTTTAAACAAAACATAACTGGGATACAATGCGTGGCTTAATTATGGGACGTATTGTATCTCGCATGTCACAATTTATCCCTCATTTACGTTGCGAATTGCCTCAACGTCGTTTTTTACTCGTTCTTTGCTTCGTCGTACTACGATGACGTAGAAACAAAAAAGAACGAGTAATGCGCTAGCCTTGAATGTTAAGACCCCCTTTCAACTCGAAAACCGCGTTACGGAAGAAAATCGTTTGCGTGCCGTTCTGATCGCATGTCGATGTAGTTTTGAAAACAGTATAATTTACCGCTATCTATAGTTAAAGTTTATCGATTTCATGGAATTTAGAGAACGTAGATTGCAGAGCGGTTGACTTGTGACGAGCCGCTGAGCCCAGTCAACAATGCATACAGCGTGCTCCGCTGCTGGGCGTATAGCGGCTAGCGGCTAAGTCCTGGGCAAATAGTGACAGGATTGATGAAATTGAATATTGCCTCCAATTTTTCGATAGTTTTTTTCTGAATCTAAACCGTTAAAATATGCACTCGAAAACTATTCAAGGCACGGGTATAGTATTAAGGGGGTATCAACGGTGTGTGATGTGGATTGGAAATTTGTTTAAATTTTAATAAAGATTTCAAAAGATATCGGGGTTATTGCACCTTTTATAGACCGTAGGTGTCGAGTATTACCGTGTTGGGTCGAGCCGCCGGTAGCGGCCAACAATACGTTCTGTCGCGTTCTCGCGAGTGAGTAATTTGACAATTGGACTCCACGTCTAACAAGGCGAATGCACGAAGTGCAAAATTTCAGAATCTAGTGAAACTGAGTTTCGTCAATCCTTTGCCTATGCAAGAGACGGAGGGAGGGAAGCGTAAAATGTGGAGTCCCTGACCTCTGCCCCCTATGGCGCCAAACAGGTTCTTTTTGCTTCTATGTCAGATACTATTAGAAAACTCCCAAAAATTCCGATAGAAATTCATGTAAGGTACGTACACTCTAAATGTCTAATGACAATTTTGTTCTTCAGTTGGGGCCAGATTTGAGCACATCTAAATCTGAGGACAATATCTCATCTACTTGAGAACAATTTTGTTGTCACTGATACAAAATTGTCTCCAGATTTAGATGTGCTGAAATACACCCCCCCCCCCCCCTCTCAAGGACAAATTGTCCTTACAGACTTAGAGTGTAACCTTTATTGGACAAAATTGTCCCATAGACATTTAGAGTGTTGACACTGAAAAACTCCAATACCTGAGCTTCGCTGTTGCCCAACTGGGAGGTTATGTCGCTTTTATTGAAAACGGAAGGGGGGGGGGGGGTCAATGTTACGTAGGTTAATTGCCTTTGTCTGTGCGACTGAGCAGAAATGCTCCCGCATACAGGGTGTCGCAATGCGCCCTGTAAGTGGGGCGGTGCGAACAGGGGGGAGGTCGCCGATTTTCACATTTGTGATTGTATCTTGCTTCGTTCTATGTAACTGTACGCGGTTCCATTATCGTCCTGGAAGCAAACGCCCGACCGCGCGGAGCCAGCGACCATGTTTTAGGAGCGCCCTGGGAGCATAAGCGCCCACTCTTTCACGACTAGCAGACGCGCGTAGCAAAACCGGACCGTTTCCGGGTCTTCCTGGAAGTTTGGTCACCAGCTCTGAGGACGGTCCCACAACAGGGCACCCGGGGCCCATTTGGTCTTGGTTTTTCCAGGACTGACCTTACCGTTTACGGTGCTTAAATCAGTGAGGCGGATGAATCGAAAGGAATTGCAAGGAATTGCACCGTAGAAATGATTCGCCCACTGTAAAAAATTCAGTCTTTTGCAAACGAATATTGTTTGATTAAATGGGAACTAAGGACCTTCGTTTTGAAACGAATATTTTTACGAAGCTTTCTTTTGTTTTTTAACGAAAAACATGAGGCATGTGCAGGCCCCTTCCATAGTACAGAGGGCAAATAGGCTTAATTGTAGAGGATAACGCTGCGATATGTTCTCTTCATTCCATCCCAACTGTGAGGAAGTCAATTTAGCTGATCACACATGCCTGATGACTAGATATCGCAACTAAGAAAATATCGTTATTTAAGAAGTTCTCTTTATTAATTTAGTTTCTTTAAAAAGTCGTTTGAAAACGACAATCCCTTACAGTGTACGTAGAATGTGATGAAGTGACATCAAACTTCATATTTCCTTCCGGCTTTACCATGTATCCCGAATTCTGTAATATCACATTCCTTTTGAACTACTCCACACCACTTTCGAGTCTACAGGATCTTAGGGCTCTTGACGACAGTACGTCGGAACTCAACCGATCCCTTGAAGCAGATGACGAGCTGGTCCTTGTCGTTCCAGAGCTGCACCTCCACCGGCCAGACGCGTCCCACGATGATGGGGACGCCGCCGGCCAGCCTGTCGACCCCGGTGAGATCCAAGGATCCGTTGCGCATCACGCGAGTGCCCTGAGGAACGGCGAGAGACACGGAGCGAGCATCATTGCAGCACTGAGCATTTAACTGACGCTATCATCCTCGTTCCAACATTGCAATTTAATGTCATGGAAAAAATCAATGCGAGGTAATGCCCACCGTATGCGCCGAGCCGGGGTAGGGCCGGCGCTACGAGAGTGTCAACCCTAAGCTATATCTAGTTCGGTGCCGGACTAAGGTGAGCGTGAGCGAACGAGCGAACGCGAAGAGCGCGCGCTCGCCCGTTGCCCCCTCCACAGCCGTCGCGCGCCCCCACCACACCGTACTCCACGGCTCGCCGGGGCCGGGCCAGCCGGGCCACTGTGATCGGTCTTTCGTCTTTCCCGGGTTTCCCGAGACGGGAATCCCGCCACACACGGCCGCTAGGGTGCGCTAGTGGTGCGATCCAAAACAAATGACAGACGCAGACGCTCGTGACCTGTGAATAGCGTGTGTGTGTGTCACGGAGTATTGTGTTCTAGCTTGTCGAGTTCAGATCAAACGTGGGAGAACTGTACTTGAAAGAACAGTACTCCACGGCTCGCCGGGGCCGGGCCAGCCGGGCCACTGTGATCGGTCTTTCGTCTTTCCCGGGTTTCCCGAGACGGGAATCCCGCCACACACGAGCCGCTAGGGTGCGCTAGTGGTGCGATCCAAAACAAATAACCCTCCACGCCATTAGTGCACGTCCCGTCCTGGCTCTTAAATTCACGTGAATGGTTAACAGTTTTGTGAACGTAGCCATAGCGACGCAGACGCTCGTGACCTGTGAATAGCGTGTGTGTGTGTCACGGAGTATTGTGTTCTAGCTTGTCGAGTTCAGATCAAACGTGGGAGAAGTGTACTTGAAAGAACAGAACATGAATAACGATTTATTGCTGCTCGTCGAAAGGTTACATGATGAAGAGGAAAATGAATTCTTACAAGTTGTTGACGCTGCCATGCGCGTATTTGGTGTACTTGTTATGGCTATGGAGGAAGATGTTGATGTTGGTTAGTAGCGTGCTTTGTAAACAAAGTCATCAAAACGTGAATTGTGGCGTTTCTGTTCTGAAGGTGGATTTAGTTTCTGACGCTGATCGTGAAGCTGATCGCTATGTGTTGTTGTTTTGGGTGCGTTCCACTCGTCTCGTGGCGTGCACACCGACAGCTGAGCGTCGGGAAACAAATGAATAACACTACAAGCATTAAAGAGAGCGCGCTATGAAGGTACTGCCGCAACCACCATCATCCTCGTCCATTTGTCCGAGATATTTTTCAACGTTTCGCCGCTGATGACTGCGATGACATTAACACCCCTCACACTCAATATACCAATCACAGCTCCAACACTAACTTACCACACACTATTTTAATCTATCGTGCAATAAAGACAGAGAGACGGACAGGCCGCCGCTGCAGGTGTTAACCGGGTTGTGCTCGTGTTGGTCGCGCCGCTCTCGGCTGGCTTTGCCCAAGGCCACGAGAACGAACTAACTTTAAATAAGCAGAACGCATTCACCTCCTGGGAGCGCTGCGGAGCGCTGTGCGGGGTCGCGGCGGGGCCGCAGCCCGGCGGGATTAATCCCACGTTTAGAAATGACCCCCCTCCCTCCTTCCCTGCACTTCATTCGTCACGAACTTTCGGTTGTATAATTCGCGCGATAACTTTCGTGTCTTTTTGCGTTGAAATGCAGTAATAAAAACGAAGGTACTTCCTACGACGTGCTTCACCCATGGGAGGGCCATCGCGTCATACCTCATTCTATCTTAGTATAAATAGTTTGAATCTTCTCACCTTCCGCGCTCGGCGTTCACGCGATACAGTCAGCGCGCTCTGGCGGTCTGCATGGAACTATTACAGTCCGAATCTGCCCGTTTTCGAGGTGTCCAGACAGAGAACGCACCCAAAACAACAACACATAGCGATCAGCTTCACGATCAGCGTCAGAATCTAAATCCACCTTAATGTTTGTTTTGTATTATTTTTGCAGATGAAGTAGTTAATGGAGATGCGACGTGGCAGCATGTCACAGTGGTAATGGACGATTATTATCGGTTTAATGACACTACTTTCAAGATGCACTTCCGAATGAACTGTGGGACTTTTGAAGTCAGTTTCTTGTACACTTAACCTGTAATTTAGCTGAAAGGATGGGCACTTAAAATATTTAATGTACTAATTTTCCATGATTGATTTCTTTGCAGTCGTTGGTTGAAGCTGTAGGACATCACCTAGTTGAACGAGGCAGGATGCATCAAGTCAGAACTCCCTTGAAAGATATTCTTTTGATGGTGATATGGATTTTGGCAACACCAGATTCATTCCGAAGTGTCGCCCTACTTTTTGGCAAGAGGCCGTGTGTGGTTTATTATTTCTATTCGTATATTGTTGAGGCCTTAAGAGAAATGGCACAAGAATATATATCTTGGCCTGATGCTGATAAGGGCGAAGAAATAAGTGGTGCTTTCCAACGCGCAACTGGTTTTCCTGGTGTTGTAGGATGCATTGACTGCACGCATGTGTACATTACCGCTCCTGTGCACGATGCCATTCATTATCGAAACAGGCACCACAGCTACAGTATCAACGTCCAAGCGGTAGTAGACAACAATCTCTTGGTCCGTGACTTGCATGTTGGTGAACCAGGAAGCTTCAACGACAATCGAATTTTTCGGAGGAGTCCTCTGTCCACTCAGCTTCTGGAAGATATTGATCATAGATTGATGTCACCTGAACAGCATCTTGTGGGCGATGGAGCTTACACTTTAACAGACTTTGTAAGTATAGTTTTGAAAAACGGCCAATGATAAAGTAAATGCAAAGTTTGTCTTTGTTTTATCATTATTTTATTTTCTTCAGATGATGACACCCTTTGAGAATAACGGCCACCTTACTGCAGCGGAATTGAACTTTAATAAACGACTGTCGCAGTCTAGGGTTAGAGTGGAGAATGCTTTTGCCAAGGCCAAGGGAAAGTGGCGTCGTCTAAAACATGTGCATGCAAGAAATCATGAAAATCTCATCGATCACATAACAGCATCTTTCGTCTTGCACAATTTTATTGTTCTTCATGGAGAGCCAATGTTAAATGTCAGTAACCATGAAGTGAAATGATGACCTTAATGTTATCAGTGCAAACTTTCTTTACAAAATGTTTCATGTTGCAGGAAGAAGAATTGGGAAGACCAATTATCGATGCTGTGGCTGCTGGAAACAGGCCCAATGAGGAAGATGTCGGTAATGACGAAGGTCATCCCAGATTGGAGGGAGCGAAGGGCAGAGGCTCTGAAAAACGCCTCTTCATAATGGAAAATGTTTTACCAGCTGGTGGTGCTGATTAATATATTTTACTTTACATCTTGTTGAAGTTGTTTCAACAGATGGCCAAGTGCTGTGACTGATAGTGTTTCAGTTTTACCTGATTTTTAGCCTTAATTTCTGTTGTGATATCAAATAATTTGTTCTGTGATATGTTTTTGGAATCAAACAAATTTATTTTAAGCTTGGACTTGGTGTTCATTAGAAGTTTGCAAGTATTGGTTTACCATAGTAATGTAAAATAAACAAACTCTGTTTAATAAATTCAAAGAAACATGTACATGTTTTGATTTAACAATAAGCAATTTTATCAAATAGTATAATCACTAGACACATCACATGTAATAACTACAAACACTAGGTTGAATTTGTTCGGTACACAATACTGTCAGCAACTTAGACAGGTACACAGATAAAAAGATTATTTATTAACTCAAAGTACGACTGTTCGTCTCATAAATTGAATGATTAAATAGGAACATAAAAAGTCTGTCACAACTGTGACCTTGATTACTGTCATTGACTTCGACAGGAGGATGGAAGCAAAATTACTTAACTAAAATCACATTAATTAGTTTCATGGATAAAATGATAAAGCTGAACACAAATGTGACCTTGATTACTGTCATTGACTTCGACAGGAGGATGGAAGCAAAATTACTTAATTAAAATCACATTAATTAGTTTCATGGATAAAATGATAAAGCTGAACACAAATGTGACCTTGTTCAATTACAGGTCCACAGTAAAGTCATAGCCTTACAAAATAAGGACATTGCCATACATGACAAAACTTGAAAAAGCAAGAGAATTAAAAAGAGAAAAAAAACAGAAAAAGTATCTAAATAAGTTACACAAATTTAGACTCAGTCTTTCTTCAAGGCCTGCATGAGGAGAGCAGTTCTTTCTTGAGAATTGCGAGTAAAGTCCTCCCTCAATAGTTTGAATTCTTCAGCCATCATTTGAAATGAAGATGCTGAAGTCTGGCTGGTTTTCAGGCGTTCTTCCTGAAGTTATTGTTGCCAGCTCTTGTAAATGGGTTTTTTCTTTTGAGACTTCAACTTTGCCTTTTTGGATTTACTAGAGCTGGGCCTCGTTCTGGTGCCTCTGTTTGTCACAGTTTCATTTCCCTTAACTTTGTAGCTTGAACCTTTTCCAACAGAAACCAAGTATGGGGCATCCAAACCAGCACTATCTTTGAAAATTTCTAATAATTTTGGGTAATGACACCAGTTGGTGGGAGCTTGTCCCGTTTGTCTCTGCCTGTCAAATTTTTTCCTGAATTTTTGTTTAAGTGCTGACATCTTGTCCTGGCACTGTTTTGCACTTCTCTGTATAGGCTCCGGCAGTTCTAGAAATACTCTTGGTATTTCTCCGTATAGAACAATATGCTTCACTGATGAATCAGTCTGCTCAAATTTTTCTTTACGTTTCCTGAACTCAGTGATAAGCAAACGAGTAAGTCTTAGAGGCCATAATCTTTTGGTACCTGCAAACATACATCACATTAAAATACATTACTAAAATACTTCTAATGATAAAGTGTGTTACACTAAAAGAAACTTGCCTTTAGTTCCAAAATTGTCATCCTCCTCAATATCTTCATATTCCTCGTCGTCCTCAGAAGATTTGTCGGTGTCATCATCTGAGCTATCACTCATGGAATGTTGATTGTTGTTTCCATCTACATCCAGAGGAAGTGCTAAAACGTCCTGGTCCTCAGTATCTCTTGCTTCATAATCTCCTTCAGGATGTAACTCATGAATCTCACAGAATTCCCTGTAATGTGGCCATTCCACTCCAAACAACATTCCATTACTTTTAAGCAATGTGTTAGTGAATAGGTTATTCATATTTTTGAATTTATCCCCGCACTGCTCCCACTTGATGTCATAGCCATTGTTCTTCATGGCAGCAGACAACTGTTTCCAGGTTGTTATTGGCACATTCTCCTTTTGGACCTGCTTCTTTACAATGATACATTCCTTTAGGAATGTTGGAATGGCATCATTACTGAGGGCAACAGTAACTTTCTTGCTTGTGCCTGCTAAAAATTGAAGGATTTGAAAAATGCAATGTGAAACACTGAGGTTGTTGCAGAAAGTGTTCCGTGCTACTTACCTTGGCCAACAGGTATCTTCCTTTTTGGAGATTCACAGAGTGTCTCTTTTGCATGTCTGTTTTTCCAGGGAGATCGACTCTTGCCTGGGGAGTAACAGAAGCTTGCCAGCTTCTTTCTGGCTGGGGATGATGTATCTTGATTTTTGATTAATTGTGGCTTATCTGGAACATAAAAAAATTACATCATTTCCTAATCAATTAAGTAGAGAAAAGTATGTTTGACCTCATGGTCTGAGCAGTTGAAATATTTACCAATTTCCAAGAATCGCAAATCGTCACAAATTACAGCATCATCAATTTTACAGTTACTTTCTGCATCACCATGCAAATCATCAACAATGACTACATCATCAACTTCGTTATTTTCTGCATCACTATCACAAGCACAATTATTTTCCATTCCAACCGTGTCAAGATTAGAATCACCATGACATTCTGAAATTATAGTGGCAGTTTTCAATGCGAAGTGATTAATGGTAATCACTCATGAGAAATCAATTGCACTAGATTTATCAGTCACATAGAATATAGCAATATCAACAGCTTAAGAAATCTTACCTGCAATGACATCTGTAGGATCATCGAGTATTACTTTCATCTCTTGGACATACTTGAAAGCTTTTCCTTTATCTTTGAAGGATTTGTACCCCTGTTTCAGGTTTCTAATTTTTTCCTTACATTGCTCCCACCTGAAATCAAACCCCATTTCAAATAAGCGGTCAGAAACCTGCTCCCAGGTTGAAACAGGGGTGATGTGAAGTCGCATTTCTGTGGCGAACTTAGAACATATTTCAAGGAGCTCTTGTGTACCCGTCTTCCAATTAGCTCCCCCTTTTCCCTGGGCTCTGGGTTTCTGAACACCTGCAGAAAGAATTGAATTAATAATTAATAAATAAATCTCAACTTTACAGGTTGAATTCTCATTAAGATCACTGCACACACCGCTTTGGTTTTGTGCTGGAAGAGAATGCTGCACAGTTCCGGCAGGTGCAGTGGTTGTGGGCCGCTCTTGAACTAAGGGGGAGTTACCAGACTGGCCCATATTTTGATTTTGAGTCTCTATAACAGAAAAATAACAACATTAACAACAGCAATTGATATATAAATTTAGATGTAAATGCCAACCGAAATTACCAAACGGATTGACAGGTTGTAAATTGTACAGCATAGGTTGTAACCCATAACTGATTAGCTGATCGAAATACAGTTCACGCTCCGACGGATCTGCAAACCACAAAGAACCAAACTATCAGTGCAAATCACTTGAAAGGTATACTAGCTTTAGATTTAATTTCAATTACCCTGCGACAGTCTTTCGTAAGTATGAAAGTCCACTGTAGTAACATATGTGTAGCACCCCCTTAGAAACTGAACCTCAAACAATGCATCATCGGCCATCATTATATATCATCTGGAAATGGAATAATGAAAAGTTATGGCATGTGAACACAACTTCCACACACGTTCCTAACCTACCGAACTTCATGGTGTGAATCGGAGGACGTACACACAACAAGCATTGGAATCGTCAAATTTGAAATATACATGAGATACTCACTGATGAACAAACATCACATCGGTCACCACATAAGACAAAGGTCTCACTTGCTTCTGGGACTACTTAAGGCGGGAAACCCGGCAAACCACTCGAGTTGTTCCAGTTACTTCACTTCCTTTTCTCCGCGACAGAAAGCGCTCCCTGTTGGCCGTGTGTGGCGGGAAGGAAAGATCAGAGTGGCCGTGGAGTATGGTGTGGTGGGGGCGCGCGACGGCTGTGGAGGGGGCAACGGGCGAGCGCGCGCTCTTCGCGTTCGCTCGTTCGCTCACGCTCACTTTAGTCCGGCACCGAACTAGATATAGCTCTAGTGTTGGAACCGCTTCGACGGACCCTAGAGTACGCACAACGCGGCAAGGGGTGCAACCCTCACAGAGCGAAGCCCGGTAGCATTGTACAGTCGTGCACCGATTGTTTGCACGGTTTGGCTTTCGCAGAACATCATAATTCTAGTACTTTCACTAAATTGGTCAAAAATTGCAAATTGAAAAAGTCTGTGAAAGCCAAGCGGTTTGAGATATCGATTAGGCTACTCACCGCTTGATGCGGGCACTTGAAGGGAGGTGAGATGCTGTCAATGAGTGGGGTCCACGCGACGCCCCTGGCCATCGACAACTCGCAAATGTTGCTCTTGAACGCAAAGCGGCGATAATACTCGCACTGGACGGACGGCGCTCCCCCCGCGCAGCGGCTCACGACAATGGCCAGCTGCTACAACAGGTGGCTGATAACGCCGCAGAGAATGTCTCGGAGGAACACGAGCTGCGGCACGTCCCACCGGCAAACCTTGCCAGTTAGGGTCAGTGCAGGTTAAAAGATCACACTTGAGTAGTGGGTAAAAAAAAAATCCCACTTTTGAAACGTTAGTAGCCGAACAAAGTGAGCAAATATTTCTAGGGTTAAAATGTTTCTTTCTCTCATCTACGCCAGTTCGGGATGATTTTCGGTGGCAAGCAGTACTCGGCAACGTAAAAAGCGCGGTGTAATTCTCTTAGGCGCACTAGTGTGAATTTAATGCCTTCAACAAATGCAGCTGGTAGGGATGCGGTTTTTTTCTTACCTGCATTGTCAAGTCTCACGAAGTTGTCTCTCTCGCGGTTGTTTACAAGTAATGCACGGCGTTCGATACACAATCGGGTCAGATGCCATAATTTGCTGTAGAGGCTCTTGCCCGTGGGCAGCATTCCCAAGCGCAGGGAGGCCCTTCCCACGGGCAGGGTTCCTTTACTTTCCATAGGAAGTCCACCATGGGATGGTGCTACCCATGGGGAGAGACCGGCAACGAACGGTCTAGCCGGTCTGCCAGTGGAGCTCGGCCCTGCACCCAGAAAAACGGAGTATTGAAAAGATGAATTCTACTTAAGCTTCGATAAAGGTCAAATGAGATTCAAGACTAAAACTTTGCTTTGAGTCCACTTCTAGTTCAGACCGAGAAAAATGTTCCCTTGCGTCCAGTCTAAGATAGACTTGAAGCCAGCCGAGGTCAAATTAGACATGAATCAAAGTAAAAACCTTGATTTAAGTAAAATTTGCCTTTGAATCAAGGATATCGTATTTTAAATCAAGAACTCATTTTTTCTGGGTGCGCCAAACTGCAAACCGAAACCGAGCCGGCGGCTGGCTGGCGGATCGGTATGGTTTGTATCGAACGGTTTGGCTCCAGACCGGCCGGGACCACAGTCCGCACGTCCGGTCACACTTTCGACTCCCTGCGGCGCTCCCTTTTTATCGCGCCTTTTTGCCATTTTTCGACACTGGTAAAGCGCAGTGGTATCGCGCAAACGAAGCCAGGATATAGCCATTGAGCAAAATTAAATCTTAACATATCTGGTGTGGTAAAAACGCGTGGCGCCGGAGAGACTCGAAGCCAGTTCGGTGCGTCGTTTGCCGACGCCACTATCCCAAGTGTGCAAGAGGGACTGCCGGTTTCAGAACGGATTGAGGGTATACCCCTATTATAATAGTTGTATCTGTTGCACATTCGGGTGTCGGGACCGGCCAAACCGTTCATTGCGGATCTCTGGGAGAGGCTGCCCATGGAAATGCTGCCAATAGGAAGGAGAACCAGAAGGAAAGCTATACCCAAGGGGAGAGGTTAGCCTAGTGTTTCCAATTGGGCCGGCAAGCTCTGCGCCCTGACCAAGCTGAGTGTGAAACGTTGAACGAGCGTCGACCGACCAGCGTCAGAGATAGGCTCGGTCAAGATTCGGTTAAGGTTTTGCACGCAGACGGTCAGGGCGTGCTCGGCTTTCCGGACCGATTGGAAACAGTGGGTTAGCCTTCGCTTGGCTCTTTCGAGTGTCGGTCGTCCTGCGAGCATCTTAGAAGAATTGGCGGGCACTGTAGTTCGAGAGCTTACAACACCTTGAAGCTCTGAGCGTTTTAAAAGGGTTATGGTAACCTTCAGTTAGCAGTGATAAAAATTGAGACTGCAACCACCGCCACTGTTTTTAAAAAAATCACCGTACCGCCTCCGGTCACACGCTGGCCGCCCAGCGCTAGCCTCTCCGCAAGGCTCTCGCACTGTTGTCTCTAACAACGCCGGGGCCCCGCCCGCCGGCAGTCTTAGCCGCACCGCGCTACGCTACGGTTCCCTCTGTATCGGTGCTCCAATAGATCCTCAGGTTCCAGTACACCTGAGTACTTCCTTCTGTCCCGAAGCTACTTTTTACTCGTTCTTTGCTTCGTCGTACTACGATGACGTAGAAGCAAAAAAAAAAAAAAAAACGAGTAATGCGCTAGCATTGAATGTTAAGACCCCTTTTCAACTCGAAAACCGCGTTACGTAAGAAAATCGTTTACGTGGCGTTTTGATCGCATGTCGATGTAGTTTTGAAAATGGTATAATTTACCGCTTTCTATAGTTTAAGTTTATCGATTTCATGGAATTTAGAGAACGTAGATTACAGAGCGGTTGACTTCCGCTGGGCCCAGTCAACAATGCATACAGCGTGCTCTGCTGCTGGTCGTCAGCGCTAGCGGCTAAGTTCTGGGCAAATAGTGAGAGGGTTGATAAAATTAAATATTTACTCAAATTTTTCGATAGTGTTTTCCTGAATCTGAAACGTTAAAATATGCACTGGAAAACTATTCAAGGCACGAACATGGTATTAAGGTGTGTGATGTGGATTGGAAATTTGTTGCATTTGGACTCCACGTCAAAGTCCTGACCACGCAGTGAGAGCATTGAGTGACACGCACACGCGTTTTCGCCAGTAATGTGACAATTGGACTCCACATCTAAGAAGGCGAATGCACGAAGTGCAAAATTTCAGAATCTGGTGAAACTGTGTTTCGTCAATCCTTTGCCTATGCAGGGGGCGGAGGGAGGGAAGCGTAAAAATTGGGTCCCTGACCTCTGCCCCCTATGGCGGCAAACAGGTTCTTTTTGCTTCTATGTCAGATACTATTAGAAAACTCTCAAAAATTCCGATAGAAATTCATGTAAGGTACGTGCAACAAAGAACGAGCCTCCCCACCCGGACAGTCTTGTACTCGTTCTTTGCTACTACTTCATATGCTGTAGCAAAAAAGAACGAGTATTGCGCTCGCACTGTCTGTTAAACCGCACTTTCATCTCGAAAACTACGTAACTTAGGAATGTCCTGAGTATACAGTTTTAATTGGACTGCGATGTAGGTTAATCCTCACGAACTACTTTTTTAAAAAATAGAAAAAAATTACTCTTCTCTTTTGGGAACGTAGACACCGTGTCTGGGGAATAGGCGCTGCCGCCGGTCAACAATCGCTCATCCACCGTAGTGCAGTTCGGAGTAATAGGACCGCCAGTGGATGGCAGCGGCTAAGTTTTACTCAATGTACGAAATAATATGAAAATAAAGACTGTCGTGGAGAACGCCATTGCATTCTGGGATGGACTAGTCCTTTGATCCCTAATAAATTCCAAAAAAAGTTCCACTTTTCTAAAAGTACATAAATATATTTGATGACATCGTTGATGTCAAGCACTACATGAACGTTATGGCAAAATATATTTCCGATACTTTCCTATCATATCATTGGAACGTAGCCGCTGTCGCGGACCACGCACCACTGCAGAGTCGATTGTTGACCGCAGCCGGTGCTTCTTCCCTGCCTGCTCTGGCGGCCATCTTGGGTCTCAGAAAATGAGTAATTTCATTTTTCATTTTTTTTAAACCCAAAACTCGCGCTGTCTACAGCACAGGCCGCATCATCGGAACATTCCTACGCTATGTGGTTGTCAAGATTTAAGTAGACAGGGTGAGCGCAACACTCGTTCTGTTTGCTTCTATGTGAGATAATATTAACTCCCAAAAATTCAGATGGAATTTCATTTAAAGCACGTGTACATAAAGAACGAGCCTTTTCATGAACGCTCTGCGTTCACCTGGACAGTCTTGTTAATATCAAGCATTTTCACGTATTCGTTATTTGCGTTTTGCTTCGTTAGGCTCTTCAGGGCCGGCAGCACATGTGCTTGCCGGCAGCCGTGGATTGATGTCACTGGATACTATTTGCTGTCAATTCGTTAGTATTGTTTACGCTCTACTATGGTGAGAAGGTTTCGCAATTGACAAAACCTCATATATCTAATCTATACGAATCATAAAGTTTCTTAAGAACCGTTGACATCAGATCCAGATCTGTGGACGGTTGCAGTTCGTTACCTCCTTGATCGTCTTCATGGGCGTGTCGAGCTTGAAGACTGCGCTGGCGAGGTCCGTCCCGTCATCACCACTGACCACGGCTACATTGTACGCGCGGAAGAAATGTGGCTTGTCCTCGCACGGTCTGAGGCCGTAGTACTTAGGCACGAGCTTGATCTGTAAGTTCCAGCTCCGATATACGCACTGTAAATCGTAGCGTGAGGTTCCTCACCCTTAGAAGGGCGAGCAATTTGACTCAAATTTCTATACTTTTTAAGAGCGAGGTTCAAAATGATCACCCCGATTAGGTGATGTTACTTGAGTTGTCGCCCTAGAAGAGCGATGTTTGAGGGACGTTTCCCTTTTGGGGCGAGGTTCATTTCCCTAATAGGGTAATGAAAAGTCCATCGCCCTAAACCTAAACGCACACCTGCATCGCCCAAATTACGCGATAAACCTCACCCTTCGGTTTTCAGTGACCAGGCCGTCTTTCCTTCAATAACAAGATAAATTGACAGGCTAACATTCTTGACATAATATTTATACGTTGGTGTTATCTTCTGAATTGTTCGTGCTTAGGCAGTATCTTGTATGCATACATTTACTTTCACTGTCCATAGTTTGTCACTTCATTGCTGAGCGAGCGAAGCCCTTCCTTCGGACTTTTCCAGTACCCACAACGACGCCCCCCCCCCCCCCCCCCCCGTATACCTATAGTTAAGCTCTTCCTATTACTATTTAGCTACATCTATATATATATATATATATATATATATATATATATATATATATATATATATATATAGAATGGTGTAAAAGGGGAAAAAGGGGGAAAAATATAGGTAAATATATATTTTTCCCCTTTTCCCCTTTTACACCATTCTTTATATATATATATGTATATATATGTTTATATATGTATATATAAAGAGAAAGAGAGAGAGGTATATGCCCAGACTGGATCGGCCTCGACTAGGTTAGGTCAGCTAAGTTTGCTGCTTTACTTAGGTACAATTTAGGTGTTGTAAGACAAAAATTGGAGACTGGATCGGCGACGATTAGGTTAGGTTAGCTGAGTTTGCTTAAGTCAGGATCATGTAGGTGTTGTAAGACAAAAATTGGTTTATAGGTGATATCTGGCGAGGGAGCGCTGTCTACCATAGTCTGCAGGCGCTCCACACTTTGTTAGCTGCACCTGCCGGTTCTGCTGCGAGCACAGCAGGAGGCCTACCAGGCCTTGGCTAGTAGGCCACTTTATGACCCCCCCTCCCCCCCTGTGACCGAGCGTAGTATATGTCTACCCCCCCCCCCCCCCCCCCCCTGTTTCACTTAGTTGCTGACGAAGCGAGCGAAGCCCTTCCTTCGGACATTTCCAGTACCCACAAAGACGCCCCCCCCCCCGTATACCTATAGTTAAGCAGAGGTATCTTCCTATTACTATTTAGCTACATCTATAAATATACCATACATACATATATATATATATATATATATATATATATATATAGAATGGTGTAAAAGGGGAAAAGGGGGAAAAATATAGGTAAATATATATTTTTCCCCTTTTCCCCTTTTACACCATTCTTTATATATATATATGTATATATATGTTTATATATGTATATATAAAGAGAAAGAGAGAGAGGTATATGCCCAGACTGGATCGGCCTCGACTAGGTTAGGTCAGCTAAGTTTGCTGCTTTACTTAGGTACAATTTAGGTGTTGTAAGACAAAAATTGGAGACTGGATCGGCGACGATTAGGTTAGGTTAGCTGAGTTTGCTAGCCAAGGCCTGGTAGGCCTCCTGCTGTGCTCGCAGCAGAACCGGCAGGTGCAGCTAACAAAGTGTGGAGCGCCTGCAGACTATGGTAGACAGCGCTCCTACAATAGATTATTTAGATTTCGCCAGATATCACCTATTTCTAAACCAATTTTTGTCTTACAACACCTACATGATCCTGACTTAAGCAAACTCAGCTAACCTAACCTAATCGTCGCCGATCCAGTCTCCAATTTTTGTCTTACAACACCTAAATTGTACCTAAGTAAAGCAGCAAACTTAGCTGACCTAACCTAGTCGAGGCCGATCCAGTCTGGGCATATACCTCTCTCTCTTTCTCTTTCTCTCTTTATATATACATATATATATATACATATATATATAGAATGGTGTAAAATGGGAAAAGGGGGAAAAGGGGGAAAATATATATATACCTATATTTTTCCCCCTTTCCCCCTTTTACACCATTCTATATATATATATATATATATATATATATATATATATATATATATATATATATATATATATAGATGTAGCTAAATAGTAATAGGAAGATACCTCTGCTTAACTATAGGTATACGGGGGGGGGGGCGTCGTTGTGGGTACTGGAAAAGTCCGAAGGAAGGGCTTCGCTCGCTTCGCTCGCTCAGCAACGATTTTGTCGGTCGGAAATTGCTACATTACAATGATATAGCGTTTTTGCGGGCTTTTTCCATTCAGATCTCGTGTTTAAGTGCCCATGTGCAGTGTTTGACATCGAGAAGGCCCGTGATATAAATTAGACAAGACTAATTACGTTGGGTAATTAAACATTTGTATGTTTAATGGGAAGAAACAACATTGCGCGAAATGAAACGCGACGCGAGCCGTGGAACCGAAGCCGAGTCACAGCGACAGTGCCGCAGCCGGGCAGGAGCGTGCCTGTCTGTCGTCCTGCGGCAAGGCGTAGCAGCCGGGCCGGGCGGGCGGGCGGCACGGCAGCGGCGGACAGCGCCGGGTGAGCGAAGGAATACCCCACACCGCGCGGTAGGGCGCACGGGCGAGTCGCAGCGCAGCGAAAAGGTTTTTGGGCCCGAGCGGAGCGAGGACCCATTTGCATCGACTATTCCACTTTTTAGCCCGTCCCGACACGTTTCGGTAGAAACGGACAGGAGCCGGGCTTATAGTCTGATGCCGACTGTTCGTTCGGGCGGACGTGTGTGCGCAGACTTATCGTTGACGGAGGAAGTTCAAATTTGGAGGGTAGACTTCTTTTGTGGAGTAAAGAAACGTACGGTGGTCACAATTTTAAAATTTTGTCCCGTTTTTGTTTTATGAGAATTGTTTGATTTGTTAGGTTAGGGTTGGCCGCTGCGGGATGCATTAAACTGAGCGCCACTGAAACTGAGCGACACTGAAACTGAGCGGCACGTAAACTGAGCGCCGTCTTCTACATATTTTGCTCCTTAAACTGAGCGCCAGTGAAACTGAGCGCCGCCTTTGGCAAGGGTCGTGTTGAAACTGAGCGCCCCGGAAACTGAGCGCCACTGAAACTGAGCGCCACGGAAACTGAGCGCCAATGAAACTGAGCGCTACTTAAACTGAGCGCCACTGAAACTGAGCGCCGCTGGAGCAGCGCGCCGCGTCGCGGCGGAGCAGCGGGCTCCGTAGCTCCGCCCACGCTACCCCCACCACCGTGCGCGGGCGTACCGGCGGGGGCGCGCGTAGAGGGGTGCGAGGCTACTGGCGATGGGTATGAGAACATCAGCGTTCTTACCGGCGCAGTGCGTGGGACCGGCTGCATCGCTGTCTGCTTAGCGCCTTGCACGCGCAGCAGACCTGCATCTTCTTCATTGCCTGCCGTCTACGCTCGGAAGCTCTTGTGCTTCCTATCGGCTCTAGCCGCTGACGTTATATTGATTTAACAAAAAAAAATCCGTTAGATTTACCATGCACTTTCCTTTTTTTTGGGGGGGGGGGGGGACTGAATGCCAGTCAGGTAATAAATTAGTTCCTTGGACCAAATATTTTTTTCGATTGGATGTTTATTTAAATTAACCAATTTGTAGTCGATTTAATATAAATTATTTGGCCTTTGGAGACGATTTTATCTTTTTATGGTCGGGCTCTCATCGCTGAGCACGAGCGAGCCCGTCAAAGTTACTTCGGGGCTGGGTGGTGGGGAGTGCACGGGCGCACGGAGCGCGGGCTTAAGTGCCGCCGCGGTGGGAGAAGCCGTCTGGGGCCCGGGCTGCTCAGCCGTGCTACAGGAGTTGGTGGGAGGGACGAGTGGGAGAAATCGGCTAAGGCCTCACCAACAGTGCGGGCGGCAGAGCATCATGACGTGCTGGAGCCGTACATGTAGGCTACCCAGTACGCGCAATGCACCATTTGGTTGCCTACCTACAAGGCGCTGGGGCCATTTCGCATCGTACTCTCAGCCGTACTGGCGGCAGTTCGGTCCGCCCCACGGAGCCGCCTTGGCTTTGTCTGTGTGTCCTCTTTCTATACTCGTCTCGCCGGCTGGATCGTCACCAAACCCAGGCAGCCAGCACGCCAGATGTTGTGAATATAATTAAAACCATTGTCTGCACTCAAAAATTATAAAGATTAATTGCCAGGAGATCCTCATCGAGTTTTCCGGTTTTTCCAATTGTTGCAGGGTAGAGTTTCTATGAACCGGCACACCTGCTGCCCCCGCCGGGGAGGGACGAGCGGAACCGCGGGGAGGGCGCGCCTACCTAGGGGCGGTTAAGAAAAGCTGGTTTAACCCTCGGCACCCCGCCGGGGCGGCGGCCGGGTACCGGACCGAGAGGATGGCTGCAGGTGCGGCGGGTCCTGTTCCGGTTTAGCCAAAGGGTCCTTGGGACCTATGGTAATACAAGGACAAGGACAGGCTGGATGCCTCGGAAAAAATTTTTCGCGAAAGTTGAAATACTGTTAAAAATGAAATAGTAAACCAGAGGTGCAATTTAAAATCGGAAAAGCGCAGTGGAAAGAGGAGTGAAGCGCGATTAAAATGAGACATTGTGCAGCTCCGTACCTCGATCGGCCTCAATGTTATTCGCGTTTGAATGTTTAATGGGCATTTTAGCATTACGGGGGTTGCCTACCCGTCATAGTACGGTATGAGAAATAACGCACCGCGTCTACACTGGTTTTTAGGAACTTTGAGGTCCTGGGTGGACCGTGAGATATCATTTTAAAAATCTGAAAAAAAAAATACCGGTTCTATGTTGGCCTTACCCAAAAATCCCGACATGTGCCAATATCAGATTCGAAAATATGTCGGGAATGATACCCCCTAGTATCACAGCCAGGCCAGCCACACGGCAGCCCGCCTCGGCCGTACAGTGGTAGGAAGTGTTTACGAAACCTGTTCGTCTTGTATCTCTCTATCTCTCTCATACACATGCTCAATACGCAGGCGACGGAGACAAAAGACGAACCTTTTCGGTCGCGGTAACGCAGGTAGCCGGCACGGGCTGCCATTCAGATCCCCAGCTCCGGAGAGGGGGCGGCGGAGGTTTGGTGTGTGGGCGAGGAAGACAGGCGGGGAGCACTAGGCAGCAGCGGGGCGGCGGGGTGAGATGGGGCTCGACACCACCGAGCAGGCCCTCAAACGCACTGCGGGACACGCAACATTTCACAACTTGGCTCAGCGGCGGACAAAGAGTGTACGAAGAACATTACAGTAGGAGACCCACAGAGGAAAACGCCTGGGGTCCCTTTCCCCCGCGTTGATCTTCCTACTGCGCGGTCCCCCTCATCTCCATTATCACCAATCACTCCCCTGCATTACTGCTCGAGCGGGGCAGACGCTGGTCCTGCGGCACCAAGCCGCCCACACGTCCGGTTGTGTCGAACGCTACGGCTAACCCGCTGATGCCGAAAGGGACCGCATCGGCAGCGCGGCGATGAGTGCGACAGAGACAAAGGTAGCTTGGACACACCCGTATGCAATCGGAAAGCTGCGCATTGTCTTTAGGCGGTCTTCTTCATTTCGTTTTCCAGTGCAGACGCGCCTACGAGCACGCGCAGTCCAGTCCAATAGGAGACCGAGGACAGGCCGCGGGGAGCCCTGAGGCAGCGTGCCGGCGTCTCCCAACCTCCCTATGAAGCTGTGTGCTGGCCGCGTGGGTTTGGTGCCGATCCAGCCGGCGAGACGAGAACGAGCCGAGGCGGCTCCGTGGGGCGGGACCGAACGCCGCCAGTACGGCTGAGAAAATTTCAACCCTCCCGAACAAACCCTTAATTTTGGAGGGTTGGGGGCATATTCCGAGATATGGGTAAAATTACTTCAAAATTTCTCTGGGTAGGTAGCGGTGGCTTTAGGGCTCTTACAAGAATAAAGAGTACGCTTTTCTGGCCCGAAGAGGACGCTCTGAGGGCACACCTTTGACGTGGCACGTCGCCGACAAGGGTACTGAGGTAGCAAACAGTACTCGAGCCTGTGATGCACTGGTCCGCTTCGAGTCTGCTTCGGCCGGACTAGTACGCTTTGTAGTGCCGTCGCTCAGCGGTGGTCCCTGGACTAGTGCGCTTGGGAGTCCTCAGCTGAGATGCCCCGAGGGACTCAGTACGCCTAGCAGGACACTCGAGGTCACCGCGAGTGCACCAGGATGCCAATTGGTCGCTGGACTAGTGCGCACAGGAGTCCTCAGGTGAGAGACTCCGTAGGCCTCAGTACGCAGAGGTCACCGCGAGCGCACCAGGACGTCAATTGGTAGCTGGGCTTAACACAGAAGTGTGTCTTGCGTGTGGCAATGGAATTAAAAATACGTACGCATTGCCATTATCAACCTTGCACTAGAACGACACGCCCCCAGCAGGGCCCAGGCCCGACTAGCTGATACGACGATGCGGGTTCTAATACCGCGCGGGCCCAGGGCGCCTGGCGGTTAGGCAACACATCATACTCTGTCGGCAGGGGGATGGCGGGAGGAGGGGCCGGAGGAGGGGCGGGGTGGGGACGGTGGTGGTCAATGGCTTCATCGAATGGCAGTCTGACTCGTCTGACTACGATACAAACCGTAGAAAAGGAGGCGGAGAGAAGGTCGCTTGCTGGAATGGATCGCAATGAGAGACGCCGCATTCGATATGGAAGAAAGAGGAGACGCCGTGAGATCGACAACCGCCAAAGCGATTCTGAACCGTCTGACAACAGTGACAACAGTGGGAGAGGTTATGGTGAGCGTCTCTGCATTTTCATAATTTTCATTGGCATAATTTTGTTTTTGTTTTGGATTTGTTCAGCCTTTTATACCGTGACCTAGTCTTGTTCATTTGCCTGCATTGACGGAATTACGGTTTTTAAAAATTGTGTTTTAACTGTATGTTCACAACCTTGCGTTAAAGTCCTTTGCCTATTTTTTTCTTAAATAAATCAATCTATCAATCATTTGGGGAATTGATTGGCTGGTTTCCTGTCTGAACCTTTTAAATTTATTGCAATAGGGTCGCCTTGTCATGACACTGGAACATCAGCCAGCGAAAGAAGTGAGGAGAGTGAGGGGATACAGCAGGACCAGGAGGAGGACCACGGAGAGGAACAGGAACAGGAGCCGGAGCAGGAGCTGGAGCAGGAACAGGACCAGGAGCCGGAGCAGGAGCAGGAAACTGCCCACCATTATGAAGAAAGTGATGTCGAAAATTCTGATGCCGAACAGTCTGAAGGTAAAGTCATGTCTGATATGCACCTTATATATTTATCATTCAACATTGCTACGAATTAAATTTGTTTTTGATGAATTATATTTTAACAATTGTGCTAGACTTTTCAACCACTATACTTTACACGTTTTAATTGATTTTTAAACCTAACTTTTTATGAGTAATAGACACATATATGTGTGTCGAGATAAACTGCTATTTACTGGCCAAGTATCTCTTTTCACATGGAGCATTCTATCCTAGTGCATCTGAAGATTCTGAAGAGCACTCAGAAGAGGGTACGGACTACTCTGACTCAGAAGGAGAGGATGAGGAAGCAACAGATGAAGAAGCTGAGGGTGAAGAAGAGGATATTGATGCTGCCAGACCAATTTATCAAGGAGCATCCATTACTGTATTGGAGAGCATGTTAGCAATATGTACATTAATGTCTATTGAGCGGGTTTCTGGAAAGCTTATGGGTAGAATTTTAAAGTTAATTGCTCTCCATTGTCCAGATGGGAGTCTTGTTAAGAAATCCCTGTAAACTTTTAAGAAATTTTTCAAGAAAATTGGTGCATGTGTTTTAGTTTACCATTTCTTTTGTTCAAAATGTATATATCCTCTGGAGGACAAAGAAAGTGTGTGTGACAAGTGTAAAAAGAGTGGCAATCCATCATTTTTTATAGAACTGCCATTACTAAATCAACTGCAACATCTTTTCAGAAGGCGTCATTTTTATGAAGATCTGCAATACCGATTCAAAGAAGACCGTAAACGACACAGGGACAATATTGAAGATATATATGATGGACAGGTGTATAAAGGATTTATGGACAATGGCGGCTTTCTGAGTGATCCAAAAAACATATCATTCATGTGGTACAGTGATGGTATCCAGGTGTTTAAGTCATCATCATTTTCCATTTGGCCTTTGTGCCTTGTTATCAACGAGCTGCCGTACAAGAAAAGAACCCATCCAAACAATATACTCCTTGTTGGAATTTGGTTTGGGACTTCGAAGCCAAACCCAAATCTTTTCCTGAAGCCTCTCCGCAAAACAATGAGTGATTTTGAGAGACATGGACATGCATTTAAACTGCATGATAATTCAGACGTTCTAGTAAAAGGAAAGATTTTATGTGGCACTTGTGACATGCAGGCCAAGTGCAAATTTCTGCATTTTAAGCAGTTCAATGGGTTTTATGGCTGCCCCAATGTTTAGCGGCTGGAGGAAGAGCCCATACAACTGGGAATGCGACTGTTCAGGTCTACCCATACCGAGCGGACACAGAAGGCAGGACGCATCAACAGACACAAGAGTTTGCGCAGCAAGCACTGCAGGCTCGGGCAACTGACAAGGATGCTTCGGTGAAAGGAGTTAAAGGGCCAAGTATTTTATCGAAACTGGTCCCTGATATTATACGGTGCACAGCAATTGATATCATGCATGGGGTATTTCTTGGTGTGTGCAGGCTGCTTGTCACCCTGTGGTTCAGCTCTGCTCATTCAGGTCAACCCTGGAGCCTGCACCACATGTTTGATGTGGTTGATGAAAAACTGCGAAAAATAAAGCCACCCAGTTTTATTCAGAGGGTTCCACGATCACTGAAAGACATTAAAAATTGGAAGGCTGCAGAGTTCAAATATTTCTTTTTGTATTATTCAATCCCCGTTTTGAAAGGCATAATGGAGGATCGTTACTTATATCATCATTGTAAACTTGTGTCAGCTATATGCCTGCTTACTCAGGATACTATTTCTCCTGCTCAGATTGAGGCAGCTAAAGTTTTGATAGTTTCCTATGTGGCTGATTTTGCACGGTTGTACTCTCTTAGGTATTTGGGAATAAATGTACATCAGCTTCTCCACTTGCCTAAAATGGTTTTGGATTTAGGCCCCTTGTGGGTGTATAACTGCTTCTTCCTGGAGAGCTTTAATGGGAAGTTAAGCAGGCTTTTTCATGGAACGCAGCATGTAGCGCTTCAGATCTGCTCTTCCATATCTATGCTCATGCAAGTTCCCACACTCATTGGATCACTGCCACCAGCATCAAAAGCACTGGAGTTTTGTCGGTACCTTGAGTCTTACACTAAGAGTTTTAAGTTGGCTGATCAGATTGACAATGTAACTGTAGCTGTAGGAACGTATTCCAGAAATGCTGTTCAGATTCGCCATTCCATTCAAGTTTTGAATAGGTCAATGGACATTCAGAATGGCTCATGTAATCTGTTTCATCGCCTGAAGAAGAGGGGTGTTATGTATTTTTCAGCAGAGTATTCTGTCAAATCTCAGAGAAAAGAGTCCAGTTTTGTAGCTTTTGACCATGACAATACATCAAAGTTAGGGCAAATTTTACGATTTGTTAGATGGTCAGGATGTGGAAATGTTTGTGAAGCCTATTGTAGGAACTGTCCACTGTCTTACATTGCCATCATTGAGGTTTATGAAAGGCAGGTTTATTTTGTTCATGATTTGCATGGTGTGAGGCTGCCTTACATGCACAATGTTCAAAAGACAGAAAGTATTGTAGCAGTTCCAGTTCATTCCATTCAGTCTCTGTGCTTTTACATTGATGTTGGTGGAGAGAAGTACATTGCAAGTCCAGTTAATTCTTTGGAAATAGAGTAGTGGAGTGTGTTGCATTCAGTCTGTGTTTCTCCATTGTTGCCAATGAAGAGGAGTACATCTGGTTAAATCTTTAGAGTTAAAATAGGTGACAAGTGCTGTGAAATAAAATAACATATTAAATAAGTTGTGGTTTATTTACCCCATTGAGAACATGTCAATTTTAAAAACACACTATATGTATACAAAATACAGAAAACAAAATAATAGCAAATGCAAGATGTGCAGCTCACAATCAAAATAAGATTAAATTCAAGTTGAAAGCAAAGTTTAAAAAAAAATGGAACATTTACAGATCTGTGAAGTTATGTGGGAAGTTCTGTGCATTGTACCACTGGTAGTTATCTTGAGAATAATTGTAGGGCTGCTGGTTCGGGTACTGGGGTTGCTGGTTCGGGTACTGGGGTTGCTGATTCGGGTAAGACTGGTTCATGCCAGCTACAAAAGGAAAGAAATATTCAGTCACTACAAGGCTACAATAAAGACAGACACTGCATGGTAATAAAAAGAAACAATGCATACCTGATCCACTGCCATATGGCCATGAGAACTGCTGCACATCCCATTGGTTGCTCGGTTGGGTGTCACCCCTTGTAACACCGGTAGGGATGGGAGCCATTTCCCAATTTGCTGATGGTGCTGGACCTTTGGCAGGGACATGCTTTCTAGGGCTCTTCAGTGGGCCTTTCAGTGGGCTCTTGAGCGGACTCTTCCTTGATGTAGAGCTAAGGCGCTTTAAAGGACCCTTCCCTGGGCTGATTGAAGTCTCTTGAATTACTTTCTCTGCAGCTGCGATGGGCTTCTTTGGGCTCTTCTTAGGCTTTGCCTGAGGTGACTTCTTTACTCTCTGAAGCTGTCCTTTTTTCCTATTGATTACTCTATTAAATTCTGCCTTTGTAAGATCTTTATACTTCTTCCTCTTATTTCTATTAACAAAAGCTGTATAGAAAGGAAAAAGCAAAAATTGAATTTTATTCAAGGAAGACAAAAAATATGTTAACTACTACCCATCAAGTACTCACCAAGCAGCGCAGCAGAAACTTCCGGGCGAAGGCCTTTGCAGCCCTTCTTGTTTCCCCCAGCAGTCACATCAGTGTTCTCAATTACTTCTCTCCCATAAAGGGTCACCACAGCCAACCTTGTCATTTTAGCAGGATCTCCATCTCCGTCCCTCTTGATGGCATTTTTATCACTGTTCCTCATGTATATGTTGGAGCCCTTTGTAACTTCACACTAGAAATAAAAATTCAAAATAAATCATACAGAAGGAAGCAAAACACAGCACCAAACAAAATAAATAATAAGCAATGACCTTAAGCAAAGAAAACATTCAAACCACTGCAATATAACTAACAAAACTCACTTTAGGAACTCCTTCAGGGATATGCAGAATTTCAATAAATTGTGCTCCATCAGAGTTTTCATGGCCATGAGAAAACTCAAAAAATTGTTGGGTAGCCAGCAAGAACTCCTGTACAGACCTTTTGGCTGTGAGGACAAAAAAATAAAGTTAGGCACATATGAAATGTATGTAGTATTATGATACAAATAATAGCTAAACAACCAACATGCTCTCTGCATGGCCACACAATGTTCACAGCAATCGGAACCACCATGAGAGGATAATCCACTTTTGACCTCCTCCACAACGTCATCGTCAATGGCCACTTCTACAGCATCACTGTCCTGTTCGGCCTCGGAGTCAAACTCAAGGGACCTTTTGGCACTTTCGATTGTTTTGTCCTGGAGCAGCTCCCTGTCTATCTCATCCTATAATCATAAGAATGAATAATTTAGTAAATACCAGAAGCAAGTAATGACACAACGAACGTTTATTTGGGTCCACCCACCTGAGCGTCCCTTACAGACTCCGCGTCTCTGTTTTTTGTAAAGCTATCAGTTTGGCACTTGCTGTCTGAGCTGCTGTTGGCTTAAGCCGCTCGCCCAACGCGGAAGCCACCTGATTTGTGGATGCCGCCCCAGACACAGGTTTGCGGTGTCTGAGAGCCCTTCCTTTTTTAGTTGTGACTTCCTTTTCTTTGGCCTCTCTAGATTCAATCATTTTGTCTATCTCCTCTGCCACTTTCAGCTCTTCGTCTGCCAATTTCAGCTCATCGCCTAGAGTGACAACAAACAGCAGAAAATAAAATTACCTCATGACTCGCTCCATTTCAATGAATCCCAATGGGCAAACCTCCACATACGTAAAGAATTATCAATAGGCACAGCATGGAATTCAGTGTAATGTCCTAAATGTTTTGAAGACTGTCTCAAAGTGTGGGGAAGGGAAGATCACTCATTATTTTATCTAATGACTCATGAAGAAAATTGACAGTCTGAACAGAAGTTCACAGCCACATTTGGTCTCTGAATTCAGGTTTTTTTTTTTTAAAGAATCCTCAAATGTTGTACTTGAGGGCATTCCCTAATAGGGTTAGGAACGTTCAATAACCTTTCAAATAACGATTGACTAGACCCTATTCATCGCACTGAGCAATAGGAACGTTAAAGACCGTCCGGAGAACACTAAAAAACGAATTCTAAAGATCAAAACTTAAAATATACTTACTTCCAATGAATTTCACCACAGCTTTGTGGTATACATTGCCGATTTTAATGTTGGTCACGGCACCCACGTAGCGATCTTCCTCGTTCACGGAGGCCAGGCCCTCGCAGCTGACTTGCTCCGTATCAGGCCAAAATATTATGGCCTTAGTCTTCCCCATATTTACTACAAAAAATAGATTCACGCTCGCACTGACAAGACAGACACCAACCTCCAACGCCAATCGATCTCCAGCTTACTGGCACCGCCTTCGCCGACGAAGCCTCAGCGTTCGAATACCACTTTAGTGGAGCGCGAAGGGTGAGCTATGTGCGAACGGCCTATACGCCTTGACCGGAGCTTCTTAGGGAATGCCAGACACGAAGATTGAGATTAGCCGTGCGTGGCAAGTGTCATCGGCACTCTACAAACCCAAGAGTGTGGTAACATGCTTTTCCTAAAGTGTGATGGGCGCCACACTAAAGGAAGAGTGTGATGGACTACTACGCTTTAGGAAAAGCGTGGCGAGGCACCACACACCTGTAAGAGTGTGATGGGTACCAAGCTCTTGCTATGATGCCTATGTAAACGCATGGGACCGCAGTGAAGAGTGTGGCACCATCACACTCTTACAGGAGTGTGGTGCCTTACCACGCTTTTCCTGATGTGTGGTGGCCCATCACGCTTTTCCTTCAGTGTGATGACCATCACGCTTTAGGAAAAGCTGGTTACCACACTTTTGGGTTTGTAGAGCATCTGTGTGCATAGAAAAGAAAACCACACGCAAAAAGAGAATAGACAATTTTATCTGTGGCTATGGACGATTCAGTACTTCCATAGGCTAGTGACAAAAATGTGACTCCAGATAGACAATTTTGCCACTAAATTATTGACTAATAAAAAAAATTGTCAATAGCGGGCAACAGTTGTCCATCTGCAGTCACAAACTAGCCTAGACACATAGAATTGTCCATAGCCATGGACAATAATGGCCATACTATGTTTTCAGAGCGTAGAGAAATAAAAAAAATTGAAACAAATTTTTTTTTGTAAATTATTCATTTGTTTGGCACAATGTTGTAACCCACAGTAGGTGCCCATGAAGCAGGGCTGGACCGGCTACCTAAGGGCCCCGGCGGCCCGAACGGCCGAGCTCCCCCCCCCCCCCCCCCCCCCCAAAGAAATCAAATGTATTGAAAAACGTGTCGGGACGGGAGAAAAAACAGATAGCCGAGGGAACAGGAGGCTTGTAAAAGAACAGTTTCCAACAACATTTTTATTTGTGCAACAAATGAATCGATTGCCTACCCCATACGAAGGCCCCCACCCCCCTCCTATCCCACCCCCGAAACACAAAGGTAACGAAATTTATGAATTTCCCCTCGGATTTTACCGTGCTCCCATTCCAGCCGTCGATTCAACTACCGTCGTCCCTATATTGCATTTCTAACACGTACATGACGCCGTGCACGGCGCCAGAACGCTGCCCTCACTCCTTCATCGTGGGGACCGTCCATAAAAAAATTACTTAGGGGTTCGGGACTGGCGTGGTACCGTGCGGGCACGTCCGACAACTGTTTTATGAACTGGCATCACGCTGCCAGAACACGCATAAGTCCTCAGCAGATTTTTGTACACGGTGTCCGTCATTTACGGACCGGCCCCTCTAACTTTGAATCGCTATAACTCGAATCCCCTGGCTCTGTTTGACACGTGCGTTGGAGGGCGTGAAGAAGTCGTACTTTTCTTCCGTTTTCCAAAAGATGAGTCCGATCGGACCAACCGTTCTCTCCCAGTGGCCGAAACGCATTTTCGGATTTTCAACTTCATGTTGGGCTTGGCACGTACGAGGTAACTGGACCTTGCAAGCGGATCGGGACCCGAAATTCAAAACGCTATTTCCTAGTGCCCGTGCCGCGCCGGCTCTTGGTTCGGGTGCCAATAGGTGCGTTGGAGTCCGCTCTAAAGAATTACTGCCAGTTTTCCCATCGCAAATGCCAGTTTGAAACATAAAAACCTAAAATTTTGGGTCGTGTCGTCTACAAACTTCGGATTGCTTCCCGCCCTTCTCTGCGCAACGCCATTGGCTACGGCCGTCACGTGACCTCCCCAGTGGCAGCCATTGGTCGTCGGGTGCTCGCGTTCAAACTGCGTCACCAGGAATCTGACGTTGTAGTAAGGAAGTTAATTGCACCAGCAAATAATTTCAGTGGCGTGGTCGTAACGATTTCGTTTAGGCTGCGTAAGTTTCCGAGTGTAACGGTTTAGCTCGGCACTGCCTGGCGGTGCCTAGTGGCTTGCGGTGCCTGGCTGTTGGGAGATCGACGCGCAACCGTAACGGACCTTTGTTATCGTTCGCAGAGATTTTATTTGTTCGCCCGCCTCGTTTCAGTGTGGACTTGGCTTGTGTGCTTCTAGTTTTCTCCCAAAGATGTGCCGGAGGTCGTGGTGTTTGTCGCAGTGCTGGAGTGAACCGATATGTGCGTAGCGCCTGAGGACCCCTAACCCTATCTCTGGGTCTCGGGGAGGCACAGTGACGAACAGACGCCTATTTCGGGTGCACTATTCCACTGTTTCAAGTGAGTATTTCATTTATGTTCGGATTTATGCATTTGCCTCGCGTGGGCGTCACGATAAATCATTTCCGCCACCCTAACCTTTCAAACATCCACCAGAGCCAAGGCAAGCCTATTGGCATGCTTCCTTTGGGAATGTTGTTGTCGTGCTGGTATTGTGCAACATTTCATTCTGTCCTTTGTTGCCTGTGGACTCACTCTAGTTCTCTGTTAGTTCCTTGAATTTGAATCTTACAGTAATTGCTTGTGCCCCAGCCACAAATTCTGGTTTAGAATAATTCCTGTTGTTTGGATTTTAAAGGCTATTTTGTATGTTTTGCACTCAACAGCTATTCTCCTTGCAGTTTTTTCGAGGAGACAAGCAAAGTGATTCTTACTTTATTCCTTCCTGGTAAGTTTTTCTTGTACTACAGCAGGGGAGACATCAGAGAGGTGTGCGCTCACTTTGAAACTCTGCACTCATCAATAATGCATCTGATTTTCTCACTCTGCACAGGCATGGCTTTCATTCCCGAATCATGGGCTGGAGAACTATCACCATATAGGTTGGAGCTGTGCCGATGATAGAATCGTGAAGCGGAAACTATTTTGGTGTGTGTTGTCTAATTCGGCTTTGGGCCCAAAGTTTTTTCTTGTACTTTGTTTATCTTTTCAGGTTGTTATCAGTGTAAATTTCTGCAAATTAAACAGTGGAAATGATGTTCAATTAATTTAGAACCTGATGTTAAGTTTGAAGTTGTTCATTTAAAATGTCCTATGATGGGACGAGTTTGGTCGAATTTCCCGCTGATTTGGTCGGTGTTGACCTGACGTGAACTTTTATCCCTGCTATTTCTACAATATGTGTGTGGTAGTGATTTATAATAGCTCTTCGTAAATTGAATTGTTATTCTGTTCAAGAATGAGTTTTTTTGGTGCCTAACCTGTGCCAATGCTTTTCTGTATTGTCTCGAAAAATTTTTCTTTTGTTTTACATGGAATGTCTGGTAAATTAATGGGAAATTGTTCTTAATTTTCCTTGGACCTATTAACACTGTTAAATAGTATTTTGAGATCCATGATTTAATGGCTTCCACCCCTTCTCGCTCCACTTTGCTCTCTCCACTTAAAATTTTGCATCTTGGTACTATTGTGAAAATAACTCAATTTCTCTTTCGTATTGGTGATCGTAACAAAATTATTGAAGTTATTTAACTTTACATCCAGTATTGGTCAAATCACTACTTGAAAATAAATGAATGTATTAGAATTTATGTCATAGTCTCTGATGCTTTGTTTCTTTGTATGTTATGAATTTCAAGCTTTTATGCCGAGCCCAGACCACGCCAGAACCAACCTCATCGCTGCTTTCAAGATCAGTAAACACTATCTGGACTTTCAAAAATGGGCAAGTTATACATAGCATGAGATCTCCTCTCCAGTGGTAGCCATGATATTGCAGCAATTTGGACTTGCTGTCTCAAGGTTGGTGTCCATTACTCTTAATCTGAAGTGCAAGTGTTTTTTGAGTTATGCAATGTATGGAATTTTCTATTTCTGCAGGCGTTGGGTGAGCAGCCTCCTGGGATAATGGGACTTCTGAAGCAGCACAAGTCAAAAATATTTTTCTACAGTTCTTCTTACCAATCTGGATCATGCTTTCAACAACATCAACACTCTGTTGTAAGCTGTCATTTTTATCATATATTATGATTGGACTGTGAGCTTCCACCTGGTTAATGTGTAATGTATGGAATTTTCTCTCTTTTCAGGTATTTTGTGTCTTTGCTTCTTTCGAGAATAGTTCACACCAAATGAATGGGGATGGACAGCAATGAAGTTAATTAAGAATCTTTTTAATGTGAAGTGTGAGATTCCATTTGTAGTGCTCAGTTTATTTTTGTTTGGTTCTTGGCTGCATTGTCAATGAAATAATGTGTGGTTTTGCCTTATTTTTCTTTTTGTGTATTCTCAATAATGTCCATGCTTCAAATTTTAAATATTTTTATTTTAATGTTTGTTAAAGTAGCCCATTATTGGTTCATTTATGCTCTGATGTCAAACTTGTGAATCCTCTTATTCTGCAGATATTATTTAAGATGGTCTACTGTTCGTTTTCACTTTCACTTTTGTAATTCAGCATTAATCATTCATCCCATGTTGTGTTCTGTGTAACCATACTACCTTCCTTGTTTTTATCTTTACTTCATTTGTGTATATTTAAACTTGTTTTAATGGAGGCATGTACATCAAATGTTAGAGCAATACTTTCACAACATACTTTTACATGCAACAGTTTTTCTATCTTTGTTTTTTAAACTTGAGATTCTTGTCATTATTGTTGCAGCTTGCTTTGCTTTTACTAGGCCTTTTACCTTCGCCACCTCAATTCTGTATGTTGAGTCACCATAATTTTTGGATTATACAGCACTTGCTCTTTTATTTTGTCTCCCTTGGTGTAGGAGTACTTCTTGCATTCCGTATTTCTTTTTGTGTATTCGAAACAAATCGGAGTCCTGTTGTCCTGCTGAGGTCTAATTAAAATGATGGATTGTAATTCAATATTTTTGTCAGTTTTGTTATGTGCTGGAACTGCAGGGCCATTGCAGGTGGAAAAATGACGCCGGTCATTCTCCAGTCTAGGCTTCAAATACTGACTGGAGACTCTGATTTTGGCTGCCATGCTTTTTCCTGCGCTGGCCCTACGGTGTACATCCCCAAACAAACCCGAAACCCCTGCGCGTGCAATGGTAGGCAACCATTTGTACGTGCGACCTAGTACGTTAGGGATACGCTTCCATTCGAACCACACGCTCGAACGCCCTAGTCTCGCGGCAACGCTGAGCACTGCTGAGCACTAGTCCCCCTACAGGAGGCCGGGTGACCAGGGCGCCTCATGGGCGCGTTTTGGTATCTTTTGGTCCCGTTGGTGCCCTGGTATTCCGAGCCCCGTGTACTGGAAGCGCACGAGTCCACGAGGGCCTCAAACAGGACCCCCAGAGTTACTGAATGTGTCCTGTTCTTTTTTGTAAGAGGGGCTCCGAAAATGACTGCGGCGACCCGGAACAATGGCTTCAATGGACCGAAAATGTAAAAAAAAAACTAGAAAAGAAAGGTTACGCGCTCTACGTGTCGTCACCTTGTCTGCCCCTGCAGGGGTACAAACATGTGTGTGCCGGTTCATAGAAACTCTACCCTGCAACAATTGGAAAAACCGGAAAACTCGATGAGGATCTCCTGGCAATTAATCTTCATAATTTTTGAGTGCAGACAATGGTTTTAATTATATTCACAACATCTGGCGTGCTGGCTGCCTGGGTTTGGTGACGATCCAGCCGGCGAGACGAGTATAGAAAGAGGACACACAGACAAAGCCAAGGCGGCTCCGTGGGGCGGACCGAACTGCCAAGGGGCGGTCGACTCGTCTTTGCCGTGTACGGAGTACTATACTATGGAAGTATTATGGTATTATGAAAGTATTATGATACTATAGAAGTACTATGGTATTATAGAAGTATTATGGTACTATAAAAGTACTATAGGTATTATTAAATATTATTGAGTATTAGGAAAGTATTATTAGGGTATTATTGAAGTATTATTATCCGTAACACATTACCGTGGCTGCCTAAAGCAGTTTGAGGTCTCCTAGAATCAACCTGCTGCTGCTGCTGTTGACAGTGCCACTGTACGGGGACGGGTTGGCATGGCAGCATCTATCCGACCAGCAAATCCGCCATTCTTCCTTCCCTAGCCTCCAGCCAGCCTCGCACCAAACCGTCCGTCGGAACCGCCGCGTGCGACCGGGTACCCAGCCCTCCGCGTCGAGGTCGAGTAGGGCGTGGAGATGGGGATGGGGTCGCCGTCAGCTTCCCCGGGCCTGCCCCATGCCGGCGGCGTCCCCGCCCCAACCATCGGCGTCGTCGGTGCGGGACCGGACGGCAGGACAGGACCCGCTCGGCCTCCTGCGAAACGCTGTTCCGCGGGGCGGCTACGTCGCCGCCCCGTCCGCTCCGGCCCCACCGCACAGCCACACGCCTCTGCGTGGCCCTCATCCCGGTAGACGCGGGGCGCGGCCAGGCCCGGACTGGTCAGGGCAGCGATTCGTAAATCGTCGCCGCGCCCCTGGGCCGAGCTGGGGCCCTTTCCATCCAATTGATGTGCTAAGAGATGTAAGGGGTTGGAGACCAATTGAACACACGGAGGGGGCTGCCACTCAATTAATCTGGTTGACAAGGTATCCGCTCTTGCCCCTAGCACAATAATTGGCTGAGCGATAGCGAAGCCCTCACCCGACTAGGTCATAAATGTTTTGTCTGTTTGTCCGCGCGATTTCTCGAGAACGGTTAGACGTAGAAAGCTCAAATTTGGACCGCATCTTTCTTGCATCATACCAGAGTCAACCTCCCCTCAGGGGCACCGTAGCCCAATCGGTTTCTTAGATAATTCTCACAAGTGGTCTAAAATTTAATATCCGCCGGTTAGGTGAGGTCAGTACGCGCTATGCGCCTGTCGTGGAGGGGCGGATCAGTGACTGGAGTGTGTTAGGCTCGGTTAGGTTAGGTTAGTGGGGGCCTGGGTAGGTAAGGTTCAGGTAGGTAAGGGTAGGTTAGGGCTGCTCTTGCCCCTAGCACAAGAATTGGCTGAGCGATAGCAAAGCCCTTACCCGACTAGGTCATAAATGTTTTGTCTGTTTGCCCGCGCGATTTCTCGAGAACGGTTAGACGTAGAAAGCTCAAATTTGGACCACATCTTTCTTGCATCATACCAGAGTCAACCTCCCCTCAGGGACACCGTATCCCAATCGGTTTCTTAGATAATTCTCACAAGTGGTCTAAAACTTAATATCCGCCGGTTAGGTGAGGTCAGTACGCGCTATGCGCCTGTCGTGGAGGGGCGGATTAGTGACTGGAGCGTGTTAGGCTCGGTTAGGTTAGGTTAGTGGGGGCCTGGGTAGGTAAGGTTCAGGCAGGTAAGGGTAGGTTAGGGCTGGTTGAGCGGCATTGATAACGAAAGGATGATGTAAGATACGTTTGGAAGCCAGAAAATGAGCGTGGTTCCGACCGTGCGAAGAGAGTGACGCCCGCAGGGCGTCCTGCTGACCGGCCCCGCAGGGTCCTACTCGTCGGGTGACTGCCGCCGGCAGGCCAAGGTAGGCGTGCGCCAGGCGTGGAGTGGAGGAACAGTGATTCGCGATGAGCGAAGCCTGTTACGCCACGACGCGGTCTGGCGTACGCCTACCTTGTTTGATAAAAGCGTGAACAGTCTTAGAGAAATAGAATGAAACATGACAGCTACCCTACCAACTGAGTGAAATTTGAACACTTTTTGCACTGTAAAAACTCTGCTGTAAAATAACAATGAAAAAATTAATCAACAGTTTCCTGTTATTTGACGACTTTCCTTGTAATTTTACAAATATTTTACAGGACATTTCTCGTTTTTTTTACGACTGTTCCTGTTATTTTACGGGTATTCCTGTTAATTTACAGGCGAAGTCCTGTTAAAGAGAACAAATCGACCTCGCGTTTTTTAAACTAACGGGAATGTTCCTGTGAAAGTACAAAACACGGCGCTGTGATTTAACGGTGACCCCCCGTAAAAAAATTAATTAAAAAATTAATTAAAAATATTTGGTCCAAGGAACTAATTTATTACCTGACTGGCATTCAGTCCCCCCCCCCCCTCCAAAAAAAGGAAAGTGCATGGTTAATTTAACGGATTTTTTTGTTAAATCAATATAACGTTAGCGGCTAGAGCCGATAGGAAGCACAAGAGCTTCCGAGCGCAGACGGCAGGCAATGAAGAAAATGCAGGTCTGCTGCGCATGCAAGGCGCTAAGCACCCAGGTAGCAGAGGGGCGCCTTTGGGGCGCGCCACCAGCGCTATTCCGGAAGCGCCCGAAAAAAGCGCTTTTGTGGGGGCGGTTTGATCGCGGCTTTCTGCCCGTGCATTTCAAAAAGGCGGCGGACGCTGTTGCGGTAGCGGCGCCGAACCTGTTGTGACCTGTCCCCTGTACTTGTCGGTGCCGGATCGTGCTGTCTGCCTGTGGTTATATTTTTGTTTAAAACTTTCAGGTTTGAAAGCGATGAGTACGGTAAGTTTGCACCTTATTACCGTGAATTTGTCTAATACTTTTATTGGTGTGTTGTGTCGCAGCATCTGAAGTTTATCAAGTTTTCCTCATCAACTTCTGAATTGTTATTATTTTTTGCTGCATTATTATTTTCATTTGTATATACAAGTATTACAAGTATTACTTGCAAACCATTCTGTTGCCTGTCTTAGAAAAATTTAGAAAAATTTAAGGTTTGTGCCTTGCTTGCATGGAGTCATATCTGGTGTAGACGTAGCATTTGCTTTTTCTGTTGCTCTCTATTTATGTCTATCTTTTTTCCCATGTGGTGAAGTACAATGCCCAATAGGAAGGCCATCGTTGGTGCGGTGCGCATAAGGAACGTGGCCCGAGAAAATGTGGCTGCAGAATTTGCTGAGTTGGTCCCTCAGCCCCAGCCTCCTCAGCCCCAGCCTCCTCAACCCCAGGTTGACGGTGAGCAGGATGATGGGCCTGACGACCAGCAAGATGGTGAGATGGTTGTTTTGGAGGAAGAACAGGGGGAGGAGCCTCTGCTTGAAAATGTGCCCGATCTTCGAGGACTACTTGGCCTCGATGACAATGATGATGAGGGTTCTGGAGGAAGTGAGTACGAGTGGTCTGATAATGGTAGTGAAGAAAGTGAAGAAGGTGGGGAGAATGATTTGCAGGCAGATCTTCGAAACTGGTCTTTAAAGCACAAAATCACCCTTAGTGCTTTGAAAGATCTGCTGTTCATTTTACGTCCTCACCATGCCCAACTCCCGAAAGATGCACGGACTGTCATGCAAACCCCTGCTCATATGGTGAAGAAGGACTTGATGAACGGTCATTATGTTCACTTGGGAATAAGGGAAGGCTTAAACTCAATGTCTGAAATGGGGGTGAAAGATGAAGTGGTAGAAGTTTCGTTGGAGGTGTTCATTGACAGCGCCAAAATATATGACACAGTTCACAGCAGTTGTACTGCAATCCTCATGCGTTGTGTTGACTTTGTTGATAGAAGCCCACATGTGATTGGACTGTTTTATGGAAATGAGCATCCACAACCCATTGATGGTTTTCTTGAGGATTTTATTGCTGAAGTGCATTTGTTAAGGGCTACAGGGGTCACCCTCCTGAACAAGCAATTTGCCTTTGGCATTAAAAGGTACATTGCTGATGCCCCCATGCGTGCTTACCTAAAGGGCATCAAAGGCCATCGTTCATGTGACGGCTGTGAAAGATGCACCCAGTTTGCAGTAGGTGACCTGCAGTACAGCACTAGGGTGGCTGAGGCACGGACCGATGGTTCCTTCAATGCCAGGAGAGACAATGCCCACCATAACAGAGATTCACCTCTTTCTCAACTTGGTACCGGATTTATTTCCCAGTTTCCTTTGGACCCAATGCACCTTGTGGATTTGGGTGTATTCAAAAGATTTTTAAAATTTGCTCTGGATACGGGGCCCTTGAATGCCCGTATGGCTGAGTTTCAATTACTGCGGCTGAAGGACCTTCTTCTGATGGCTACACAATACATTCCTTCAGAGTTTATCCGTAAACCTTTGCTTGAAAGGTCTGCTTTCTTCAGAGCAGCGGAACTGAGAATGATTCTCCTTTACTTAGGCCCCATTCTTTTTCAACATGTAATGAAGAATGAAGTTTTCAATCTCTTTCTTTTGCTCCACTGCTCAGTATTCATTATGCATTGTGATCATTTGATCATGACTCATCTTGACAGTGCCTCTGATTTTATGGCCTTATTTGTGCGATACGGTGCAGAATTGTTTGGTCCCACTTTTGTGTCATACAATGTTCACTCTGCTCTCCACTTGCCTGATGATGTGGCGAGGCATGGAAAACTGTCTCTGTTTAGTGCCTGTGCCTTTGAGGATAAGTTGGGACAGTTAAAAAGACTCAAACGTTCCTTCAACAAGCCCCTGGAACAACTCTACAGACGCCTGGCAGAACAAAAACATATGGCAAACGCTAGGCAAGAGAGACGTGGCCTGATGTGTGAGCACAGAGATGGACCTCTGCCAGGCAATGTTGTTGATGCCCTCCAGTTTTCTAAGTACGAGCACAAGCTCTTCATCCTCACCACTCACGAACCAAACAATTGTGTAGGCCTGAGAGATGGGCACTATGCTTTTGTTCGGAACATTTTCACCAGTGCTGATGGGGAGTTTATTGTGGCTAATATTTTTATTGGTATAGATAATCTCTTTGAATACCCTTTGCCATCAAGGGTCCTGGGCTCCTGTATTTTATCTGAACTGGTGAATAATTTAAGTGTTTATAGGCTGCAAGATGTTATTTTTAAGTGTTTTACTGTGCCCATTGAAAATGGGAGCTGGGCAGCCATCCCTCTTGTCCACTTTTTGTGATTTAGAGTTTTGGGTGAGTAAGGTCTGATTAACCTGGTAATGGTGCATGGTAATTAGCATTTAAAGAATGACAATCTTATACCCATGAGTTATGTTAATTTTTTTCTAAGTTTACTTGATGTTACGCTGTTCATTACTTAGTTCACATCCCTTCCTATCTATATGCTGTCTTTTGAGAAGTGCATGATTGATGACTCTTCTGACTAATAAATGGCGACATTCTGTTCTCTAATTACATTCTCTTTTGTGTCCTAGACATTTGTGAGGGTGCAGTTGCCCAATGGGCAAGTGTTGCTGGTACCACAGACACAACTGTAAGACCTATGCAGCATCTGATATTTAAATGCATTGGTTCCTATGTGTTTTCATGCCTTCTTTTTAGCGAGCGAAGCGAGCTCAGATTCTCAAAACGGGCCCCGCGACAACTTTGGTCGTGACTCTGTCTGTCTGTCTGTCTGTCAGTCACGGACTTTCCAGAAACACCACACAACCGTTTTAGCTCCGCTTTTAAGTATCGATTCTATAATAATCGGCCCACAAAATGACGAGCCATTTTTTCGATTAATTGCGTTTGAAATATTTCGTAGTACTAGCAGATGTAGGACATTTCAATCCGTGCGGTTGGCACACTGACGGAACTCAGTGACGTCACGGCAGCCGTCCGGCGCCGTTCGACAGGCTGGTAGTTTGACTTTGCTGCGATATATTATGTCGCCGGTTGCTCGTTCGACATGATTTTTGGACATTCAATTCGAGATTTCCTGTTGCTGTGGTGTGGTGTGATGACAGGTAAGTGACAAGTAGTACGTCGGCTGCAAAGCAGTTTGCGTTCACGTACGTCTCCCCGCTCCATGACGTAATTTTTTACGACACGGAATAAAATGTATCATGAAGTGGGGGTCGATTGACTGTCTTCATTCGTTTACGCGTTTCGTTATTAAAGCAATTTCGCATCCGCGGACACTCACTAGACCGCTGTGTTATGGTTACATAAGTAAAAGATGCAGTTGTTTACAAACAACGTTCAGAGGTTATGTTCCCCTGTGCCTGTCCTGGCTATTGTTGAAACAGCATAAGTATTCACGATTTGGACTACTTCGTAACCTTGCAAATATATTATTTCTTAATCGCATTTCTACTCATGTGCTGCATGCCATAACCTTAAACTGTCCGGAAGTATTTCTTACTGTACTGTTTGCGCTCAGTTATCAGTAGCATTCTCTTGTCGCAACCAACTAAGAGGGAGTTGGAAGCACCGTTACAGGTGAAAGAAAAAGTGTGTTTCCTAAAACCATGTCTTCAATTTGTTGCAGTCCTTTTTTCTTGCGGTGATGATGCAAATGTATGGCGAAACCACTTTGCTGTGACAGTGGTTCGGTTCTCATGTGACATGTTTCCAATCTCAAGTCAAGAGACCATCTCAAATATTATGAGGTAAGCATCTATTTAAATATTTTTTATGTTGTCTGTTCATACACCTATTTGTTTTCATTCAAAGTCCTGTTCTTCTTTCAGGTGACGAGGACAAGCTTTGAGCACATTGTTGTACCCGAGTGTAAATTTATGCTGGGCTCGTATTGAGCTGAACCTGGTCAGTAGTTCATTTGCCTATAAACATTCTTTTGCTTGTGGGGGGAATGTGTGGCTGCAACACGCCTACAGCAATCTCTGATTGATTTGTTTTACGTTGACATCAACATGCTTCTGTAGCAAAACTAATTTCTAATTATTTTTGTTTCAGAGCACATCAATGTCGACTCATTACAAGGGGCATTCCATATGCTCTCAGGTGTTTGAGTCCGCAATCTTTATTGTCAAGCACCTGAAGTTCTAATGTAAGTTGCCACTAAACTTCATGCGAATATGGAAATGCTTTCAGATGACTATATAGACCGATATGTTAGATGTATCATTATTATGCTTTTTATTTTTCCAGACATTCCAACTGTTGCTAACATCAGTCGGCAGTGTACGAAAGTTCATGATATATAGTGCCAGTGCCTCATGGAAATGGTAGACCGTTCCTGTCCACTCCTGTTACCATTGCTTCCTCGTGAAAGTGCTCAGCTGATCCCTGTGTAAAAGGTTCTTTTGATAGTGTCTGTTGATCCCATTCTCATTTATTTGGAACAGTTCAGATCTTTATCCTGTATTTTTTCCATTCATAGAACATAAATTGTTGATGTAACTTTGAAAACTTTGCCCTTATGTAACACTCTTAATTTAGCTCAACCGTTCTCGACAGTTGTATTGAAAACCGTTTCCTCAATTAGTTTAGAGACTTTTCAGTGTTATTTTGGCTTTACCAATCTCTATGAATTGTTTACCTGTAAATGAGATGCCCTGAACTTGATAAAATGTCTAAATGTGATAAATAAAATTGCCTTCTTGCTACTTATGCATTGTCTTTCCCTAGATCAGTGACGCTCACAGTATGCGCACATTAGCTGTGCCTGATTTACTTTCGTTTAGGACTCTGAAATTATTTTGGGCTTCTATACATGGGTTTTTGCATCAATGCGATTTGTAAATTGTTTATGTAATGCTTATTAATGACTTACTTTAACTCTGCTCAGTTCAAAGCAATTATAAATTGCAATAAATCATCTTAATGTCTGAACCCAACAAAAGCTATTTTTCCTTTTCTTTAAAAATTATCGTTTCTTTCTCGCACAGTCTTACAACATCACTTTTTGGGGCAGGAAGGAGAATAATCCAGGCAACAGTGAAGGCCAAGGGGGGGGGGGGGGGGGTACACGAGTTGTAAGAGATCCTACATCACCGAACAGGGCAAAACTTACAATAAGGATAAAAGTGGATGGGTTGTCTCCTGGTGGTGGCTTTGGTCGGGTGGGGGACTCATCGGAATACAATCTGAGGCTAGATTAGGCACTGAGTAGTTGAAAGGAAGATCAGAGGACGCTACTATGGGTTAGGTTGGGCCGAGGAGAGGGGTGCAGTCGTGCCCATGGCATCGACGCCGTTCACATACCACGCAACTGGCAGAACACCGACACGCACTCATCGGGTTGCACCTCTCCCTCCCCCCCCCCCTCAACAATTGACACATTTTCATTTCAAAACAAGAAGAAAATCAACCCACATTAGTGGGATTGCCATAGTCTCGTTCTCTACCCTAGCACGTAAAAGTTTAGCACGAAGTACCCACTTCAGTCTTCACTTCAGTCCCCCCCCCCACACACACACCTTACTTTTTTCCCCTGACGAGCGCCTGGGGCATAGGCAAGTGCACGCGTGGGTGTATTGCGGGCTGGCCTATCCCCACCTAGGCAGGCGACTCAAACAAGCATTGCCCATCGCGATCAGCCATTATTTCATGTTATGTTTGAAATGTCTTTACGCTTCGCTCGCTACATTACGCGCAGCATTTCGGAGCGTACCCCTAGTTTTGTATGTGCAGGGGAAGGGTGGTGGTACAGGGTCAGGGAATGCCAGCATCCTCAATCCCCATTACTACACCAGTGTAAGTAATTGATATGTATTATTCTAGGTATCCCCATTTTTCAATTCATGTGTTGACAATTAATTCCCTTAACCCTTTCCGTCGACAGATCTTCAACTTTGTCAGCTGGCAATATCAGTACAAACAGTGTACAAACTATTCGACCACTTTCCAAACCAGTGTTTGGAATTTATTATAATCCATCATCTCAGTTTATGTGTTGACAGTTAATTCCCCTAACCCTCTCTTTGTTTACAGATCTTCAACTTTGTCAGCTGGCAATATCAGTACAAACAGTGTACAAACTATTCGACCAACGTCCAAACCAGTGTGTGGAATTCATTATAATCCATCATCTCAGTTTATGTGTTGACAGTTAATTCCCCTAACCCTCTCTTTGTTTACAGATCTTCAACTTTGTCAGCTGGCAATATCAGTACAAACAGTGTACAAACTATTCGACCACTTTCCGAACCAGTGTATGGAATTTATTATAATCCATCATCTCAGTGTATGTGTTGACAGTTAATTCCCCTAACCCTCTCTTTGTTTACAGATCTTCAACTTTGTCAGCTGGCAATGTCAGTACAAACAGTGTACAAACTATTCGACCACTTTCCAAACCAGTGTGAGCAATAGATTGGTTGTATTCAAGGTACCCACATTTCATTTCATCTGTTGACAATTTATGTTATTGACCCTCTTTCTGTATCTAGCTTTAGCAAGAGATTAAAACTGGAAAGTCCGTCGGTGGTACAGCGAGGTGCACCACTGGTCCCTCCGCCTGAAACTTCTAAAGTGGCGGCAATGCACAAGTGAGTGTTGGTTCCTGTTATATAGGTTTACTTGTATTGTCTTCATATAATATTCTGATTTTTATTTTTAGGAATATTTTTGATGTTTTGGAGGCCTCTGGCGGGAAAGGCCCATCCTCAAGGTGAGATTATTGGTTTCAGGGGAAAATGTTTTATTTGCTTCATCTTGTGAGCAATATATCTCTTGTTAATAGTCAATTTACAATGTTGAATTTTGCCCTCTGACCCTTTTTGTTTACTTGAATCTTTAGCATTGATGATCTGGATCTGGATGTGGAGGAGGATTTGCCCGATGCCTTTGTGAAGGGAAATACCTTAGAGGAGGACCAGCGAAAGGCTGCAGAGCGCCTCCAGGACCGAGAATCGGTGAACTCAGGTAAGAGAAATAATTTCTTGTTGCTGGCAAAATTATACTAGTACTTTGTGTCTATGAACTCATACATTTCACTGTGTGACTATGTCTTCCCTGTTTTTATTTCCCCCCTCATCTCCATGTTTTTATCTGATTTTTTTTTGTTTTGTTTAGGGAGTCAGACTGAACATCCTGTTGGTGATTTAGATGACGTGCCTGGCATTCACACCAGTATGTTTGGAGTTGTTTTTGCCAGAATAATCCATTGCTGATTATGCCTGCAATCAATACCTATTTTCTTGTTTTTAGACTTGTTGAAAATCCTCAAGAAGATACGGGAAGAACAGGAGAGGTCACGCAGACACCTGCAGAATCTTGATACCAAAATCTCTAAAATTCTAGATATTTTGCAATCTGGGGAGAATGCCCCCAAGCCTCCAGGGTGGCCATCTCTTCCACTGGCAAATAGAGACCAGTTTCATGAGTTTGAAGTGTCCATGAGGGACGAGGGATTTTACAACTTTGCTGTAAGTGTCCAGGAATGTAATGTCTGATAAGTGTTTTGTTCTATGTTATGTTCATTCTAAATTGGCTTGTTAATTTTCTTCAGGTGTCACACTTAAGCGTCATTGCTGGGAGTGGTAAGGACGAGAGGGAGATGGCCATAAGCGTTTGCAAATTGTTGTTTTCCGTTGAGCTGGCCAAAACCCTCAATTGGAAAGGTTCAGCAAAGAAAAGAGGCATTGAAAAACTTAAATGTGGTACTCTCATTCTTGGTAAGTCCATGCTGAAGCATCATCCTCAAGGTCATTTTACATTTGTCTGTGAACATTGAGCAGAAAGTGTTGTGATTTTCTGTTATTTGTCAACAGAAGCTGTTGGTAAACAGTACGAAGGGAGGCACTCCAAATCAAAAGTTACTGGTGCTATCAGTGATTGGCTTAGAAGCAAGGCATGAATTGAATTTAACACCAATCTCCCTTTTTTTTGCCTTTGTTACCTCCAGGTATGGGCTTTGTGTTTATTTTTTGTTTTGGCGTACCAGAATGAAAGGTATGTAGTTGTTTTTTTTTCTATACCTTGGAAAATAAGTTTGAATGCTTGAATAGCCATGAATTTTGCTTGGTTTCACACTTTGCTTGCAATTTGCATACAATTTGCATGTTTGTACACTTTAAAATCTGCTTTTGCACTTTTTGCGGGACTTATTGATACATTTCATTTCAGGGCAATTCTTCTCTATCCTGTTGCGTCTTGTGCATTGCTTTATTATTGGTCTTTGTTGTCTTGATTTCATTCTCTATCCTGTTGCGTCTTGTGCATTGCTTTATTATTGGTCTTTATTGTTTTCTTGATTTCGTTCTTAGGCCAATGATTTACTCTTATGCATGCAGCTTTTTTATTTTCTTCATTTTTTTTGAACCTCTTCTTTTATTAATCAGATTTTGAATTGAGGCTCCAACAAATGTGTTGATTTGGACTCTAGAGCAAATACTATAACTGCTTCTTTGTATTGGTTGACATTGCTTCTGCTGTTTTGACCTACATAGCTTTTGCTCCTTTTTTTGACACTGCTCCCGTAATTTTTGGACATTGCTTCTATGCTTGATATGCGGTATAAGTGTCATGTGTGAAATATTTGGTTAAAGTGTCATGTGTGAAATATTTGGTTAAAGTGTCTTTATGCTTACTACAAGATAAATGAATAAACAAAACATGAATATTTTTTGACTATGATTATTTTCCTCAATTATTGCCCATTTTTAAATTCCCAAGAAAATTTAAAAGAAATAACGCAGATTTGAGGTGCCGAACCGCAACTGAAGCGCAGTAATAGGGCGCCGACAAAGCGCGAAATATGTGCGACAAACGCGCATCAGCCGGGCGCCCTAAAGTGCGCTCGAATCGCGGACGTTTCACGCGCCACAGAGGCACTTTTTCCGGGCATGCGCAGGAGCGCTGCCAGCGCGCCCTAAAGGCGCCCCTCTGCTACCTGGGCAGACAGCGATGCAGCCGGTCCCACGCACTGCGCCGGTAAGAACGCTGATGTTCTCATACCCATCGCCAGTAGCCTCGCACCGCTCTACGCGCGCCCCCGCCGGTACGCCCGCGCACGGTGGTGGGGGTAGCGTGGGCGGAGCTACGGAGCCCGCTGCTCCGCCGCGACGCGGCGCGCTGCTCCAGCGGCGCTCAGTTTCAGTGGCGCTCAGTTTAAGTAGCGCTCAGTTTCATTGGCGCTCAGTTTCCGTGGCGCTCAGTTTCCGTGGCGCTCAGTTTCAACACGACCCTTGCCACAGGCGGCGCTCAGTTTCACTGGCGCTCAGTTTAATGCATCCCGCAGCGGCCAACCCTAACCTAACAAATCAAACAATTCTCATAAAACAGAAACGGGACAAAATTTTAAAATTGTGACCACCGTACGTTTCTTTACTCCACAAAAGAAGTGTACCCTTCAAATTTGAACTTCCTCCGTCAACGATAAGTCTGCGCACACACGTCCGCCCGAACGAACAGTCGGCATCGGACTATAAGCCCGGCTCCTGTCCGTTTCTACCGAAACGTGTCGGGACGGGCTAAAAAGTGGAATAGTCGATGCAAATGGGTCCTCGCTCCGCGCGGGCCCAAAAACCTTTTCGCTGCGCTGCGACTCGCCCGTGCGCCCTACCGCGCGGTGTGGGGGGGGGGGGCGGGGGGCCCGGCGGCTATTCCTTCGCTCAAAGAAATAGAGCCGGCGCTCCGTCCGCCGCTGCCGTGCCGCCCGCCCGCCCGGCCCGGCTGCTACGCCTTGCCGCAGGACGACAGACAGGCACGCTCCTGCCCGGCTGCGGCACTGTCGCTGTGACTCGGCTTCGGTTCCACGGCTCGCGTCGCGGTTTCATTTCGCGCAATGTTGTTTCTTCCCATTAAACATACAATTGTTTAATTACCTAACGTAATTAGTCTTGTCTAATTTATATCACGGGCCTTCTCGATGTCATACACTGCACATGGGCACTTAAACACGAGATCCGAATGGAAAAAGCCCGCAAAAACGCTATATCATTGTAATGTAGCAATTTCCGATCGAATTGTGGACAGTTTAAGCGTCCCCGCCGCTGCGTGTGGTGCGCCTGCAAGGCGCACTCCGTCGCGAGTCGGGACGGGCTGAGGTTAGCGATTTTAATCGTTACAAAAATATATACCACCGGACACATCTCGAGTGACTTCCGGCGGGGGCCGGAGGCCCCCGCAAACGCCGCCGGCAGACCAAGCTGGCCAAGTCCCCCTGTCGAACCGAGGTGTCGGTGGAGCGGAGCGGAACCGGAGGGACGGGCCAGCTTGTTTGTTCTCCCACTAGAGGTGTCATTGTAGCCGCGAGCGCGGCTGAGTTTCAGTTCTCCGCCAACAGATAGCGCCACAGAACTGGGGCAGGAAGAGAGAAGGCTCCACAAATGTGAGGCAAGAAGGGGAAGATCGGTAGTCCAATACAGCCAACTTCAAAATTAAATATTGTTTATCGCCTTAGTTAATTTAAAAATACAAAATTAGGTATGTTGTTTGCATGCACAATTTGCATATAATCGAGACACATTTCACGGTCCTAATTAAACTAAATATGAATATTTTTTAAATGGTTGATTTACCCTTTATTGCCAAGACTTATTGTTGTCAACTTGGCTATCCGTGCTGTGCGCTCCGGCCGGCTCCCCGCGGTACGGTGTGGCAGGGCTAGTAATAGTCGCTCGCGCATGGCCCGTTAATAATGTCGCCGTGGACGCGCGGTCTGAGGGGCCTAGCCGACATACGGCGCGTCGTAGGTTCCAATATCAAGTCGTTTCATATTATTATTTTTAGAATAAAGTCGTTTTTCGGTTAACAAGGGCCACTCAGTGCTGTAGGCGCTGGAATTTTTTTTACGTCGAAGTGTTGTCCGATGTCACGTGACACGTTGCTCAACCCCCTCCCCCCCCCCCCCCCCCCCCCCGTGACCACGCGTGGTATTTGGGCGACCCCCCCCCCTCCCCCCGAACCGGTCACGTAGTATTGGCAGGATCCCTAACAGGCTTTGCTCATCGCAATTCACTGTTCCGCCACTCCACGCCTGGCGCACGCCTACCTTGGCCTGCCGGAAGCTGTCACCTGACGAGTAGGACCCTGCGAGGCCTGTCAGTGGGACGCCCTGGCGTTACTCTTTCCGCACGGTCGCAACCGCGCTCACGTTCGAACTTCCGAACGAATCTTGCATCGCCGTTTCTTTATTAATGCCACTGAACCAGCCCTAACCTACCCGAGCCTAACCTACCCATGGGTAGGTTGCAGGCCTGCAGGCCCCCACTAACCTAACCGAGCGCTGCGGTGCCCCTTAGGGGAGGTTCACTCTGGTATGATGCAAGAAGGATGTGGTCCAAATTTGAGCTTTCTATGTCTACCCGTCTGGAGAAATCTCGCGGACAGACAAAACATTTTTGACCCAGTAGTAGTAGAGTAAAACCGGGGCTACTGCGCCGCGTCGTGTTCTTCAAACTGTTATTCTGCTTTTGAAAACTGCCCAGTGTGTCGTGTCGTAGAACGATTATTGGATTTGCGAAGGTTTATCTTCCGTGGTGTGTTGTATATTTTTTGTACAATAAACGTGTAAGTATTATGTATGTTTTTGTTACTTACTCCCACACTTGGCCGGTGAGCGAGGCTGCCCCGGATGGGCAGGCATTCCAACTAGCGCGTGTGATGGTTGTGTTGCGAGGCGTCGTGGGGCTTGCCGCGCTGCGCTTGGGAGGGGAATGCTACGGAGTAACCCCGGTTTTACTCCACTACTCTAGCTAAGGGCGTCGCTATCGCTCAGCCAAAAAAAAAAACTTCCGCAAAGTTGTAAATGAACATTTAGTGCCGGGCCAGCCTGTTTGTTTCCTCGGAGTGCTGTTGTCGTGCAGTAGGCCCGGCCACAACGGCGCCGCTCGTTATTTTATTTTTCAGCGGTGGGCAGCCAGTGTCGCGGTCGTTGGTGGCGTGTCGGCTGCTTTCATTGCTATCCACTTTGTTGACGTTAACTGCAAGGGTCGCCTTGGGTGGCCTACCCTTTTTAGCCGATTGTTAAAAAAAAAAAAATCGACAATCGGTTCGATTCGATTATCGGGAATCTTCGCTCGCGAAAGTTGTACTGGCAATGAACGGTGGTTTAGTGCCGGGCCCAACCTGTTTGTTTCCGTCCAAAAAAACAGGAGTGCTGTTATTTCGCTTTTTTATTTTTGGAATTGCACGAAATGTAGCAGTAGGAGCCTTTAATTGAAAATTATACGAGCACAACGCGACGGTGTGAGGTGCCATTCAGTACACAATGGGACGCCACTCGTTTTAGTGTCCCGTTATACCCCAGAGTGTTTTTCTCACTTGTGAATGATAGTTTTCGTCGTTAACAACCATTTATTTTTCAGCCTGGTGGGCAGCCAGTTCTACTTAAAAATGCGGTCGTTTTCTTTGACCCCAAAATGTATTATCAGCGTGTCGGCTGCTTTCATTGCTATCCGTGTCTCAAACACTATTCAACAAGAAAGAGGACACTTTGTTGTCAGGCACACGTTAAACTGCAGCTTGAGGGTCGCCTTGGGTGGCCTACCCATTTTTAGCCCGTCACCGACCCCACGCACAGCTTCAGGTAAAAGAAACGTACAGGAGCAGGCGCAGGGCTTAAGGTATTGCCTCTGATGTACTGACTGTTTGTTCGTGCAGATCAGTTCGGACGTCTGTTCGCTGACTTATCAATCGACAATTTACACAGATCGATTGTAACTTCAAATCGAACAATCGCACAGGCCTGGACACGCTTCGGTAGAAACGTACAGGAGCCGGGCTCTGATGCTGACTGTTTGTTCGTTCGTTCGGACGTCTGTTCGCTGACTTATCGTTTAAACGGAGGATAGACGGGCGTATATAAACGTACGGTGGCAACAATTTTCAAATTTTGTCGCGTTTCCGTTTTATGAGAATTGTTTGATTTGTTAGGTTAGGGTTGGCCGCTGCGTGTGGTGCGCCTGCAAGGCGCACTCCGCCGCGTGTCGGGACGGGCTGGGGTTAGCGATTTTAATCGTTACAAAAATATGTACCAGCGGACACATCTCTAGTGACTTGAGGCGGGGGCCGGAGGCCCCTGCGAACGCCGCCGGCAGGCCAAGCTGGCCAAGTCCCCCTGTCGAACCGAGGTGCCGGTGGAGCAGAGCGGAACCGGCACCGAGGTGCGACAGGGGGACGGGCCAGCTTGTCTAACCCAAAAGTATAACCTTAACTTTTAACGTAAGAGTAAAGAGTACACCGCCAATCCACGTGTGGCAAGTGACGAGCTCAGGCACGATGTCAAGGCACCCTTGTGTGGGTTGTAGACAGACCTTTCCTCCGGAGCTCGTGTCCAAGTGCGCTTTGACTGGGGAAACTGTTTTCCGTATTTCGATGAGTGACCAAGAAGAAAGCAATTTTGACCCAACGCGGTCAGACACTAGCGTGTGATTAGAAAAGAGTTCTGGCGGTGGATTCCGTTATCACTACTGACGTCCCTGAGCTCGGCGGGAAGACGAAAGGAGGGGCACGCACAAAACCACATGCGCAGACGTCGAAACAGACCTGTTGCGCACTCTGTGTATCCTGAAGCGACATTTGTCGCTCTTAGAAACGTGACATTTTGTCCTGGAGAGCGACGCTTGTAATTGGCGCTCTTAACAAGGTAGGCGTACGCCAGACCGCGTCGTGGCGTAACAGGCTTCGCTCATCGCAATCCACTGTTCCGCCACTCCACACCCAGAAAAGCCCGTTCTTGCCACAAGAGCATTTGCATTGGTTCAAGAGCAAATTGCTCTTGACTTTTGCAAGAGCATGTTGCTCATGATCTCTTGGTATTTAGATGTAGCTCTGGTCTGCTCTTGCATTGACCATTGCTCTTGATGGTTGCCCTGAAGGTGTCAAGAACTTGCTACTTGCAAAAGTCAAGAGCATTTGTTCTTGGAAGTTTCGAAAGATCGCAAGCTTCATTTTGAATTTCGTACGGTTCAAAGAACCTCGCTCGAAAACGGATCCCCGGCCGGGAATCGAACCCGGCACCGCGCGCCGCCGCCGCCGTCGTCGTCCTGCCCGATGGAACGCCACGCTGCCACCGCTGGAGTGGTGCGCCTGCCGTGCACGTGCAAGGCAAGCGGGAGCCGCGCCGCCACCGTGCATCAGAGCCAGCAGCCAGCAGAGCGGATCTCACAGACGGCAGGCTGGCGGCTTGGCGCTGCGCCGTTCGCTTGCCTTCGGTTCACTCCTGTGTGGCCACGTGGGTAGCGTGCGGCGTCGAGGAGCGGTGGGCGTCGGGTTCGATTCTCGGTCATTCCGCCGCGGCAATTTTTTGTTTCTTTCACAAGTCGACGTCAAGAGCAAAAATCAAGGACAAAATCAAGTAATTCTCTGGCATTGCAACAAGAACGGCCTTTTCCGGGTGATCACTAAACCAATAATCGGTAATAACCTGAGCTACGTAAACCACTTCATACGCGGCACGAGCAGCCGAAACAGCGCCAACAATGGTGAAACCACGATGTTGGGATCGTCCCGTCCTGTCACCCAAGCAGAAGACCACGCGCACGGCACTTTTGGGATATCTCAAACTGTTCTCTTAAAAAAAAAAAAAAAACGGACGGTCCCAGGCGATAAAGAATAAATAGTAGAGTGTACTAGGGTTCTTGGTTTGGGTCACAGAGAGAACACACACACTAAATGTCATGGGACAGTTTTGTCCGATAAAATGTTTCGTTTTTAAAGAAAACATAACTGAGATACAATTTGTCCCATAATTATGCTACAAATTGTATCTGGAATGCTACAATTTGACCCACCTATACGTTACAAAGTGTCCCAACGACATGTTTTGTTAAAAAACGTAACATTTCATCGGAAAAAATTGTCCCATAGACTTTTAGAGTGCAAATTAACGTCAAAGTACTAGCACGCATTTTGAGGTTAGTCAAGATGGCCGTCGTGTTTTCTTTACCCGCAGACAACCCACCCCGGGGCGCGCGGGAAACGGCAAGGGCTAGCGCTGATCCTAGCGGGCCACGGCCAATTAAAAGACGTAGTTTGACTGTAAGTCTCGAGGCTCGGTACGCCGTCATCGAGAAACGGTAAGAGCTTGCGTCATGGGGTTTTGGGCTTAGTTCGTAAACTGTTGGATTATGATGGTGGGTGCAAGTTAGACCTACCGGTGTGGTGTCTGGGCTGTTAAGCAAACATGGGATCATCTGCTGCCATGTCAGCTGTTGCTGGCACTTTGTTTTCTCGACCATTATAAAAGTCGAATTTTTCAAATTTTGCCTGTTTAAACGACTTAAAATATCATTTTTCAGGAACTAACAGAATTGGGCAGCTAAAATATCGTCGACTTCCTCTTGGCGGAGCTCCCTTGTAAGGATACGTTTCCCCGAGAGCTCGGTGCGTACCTGGCCTCGGCGTCGGGCTGCTTGCGTGCCGAGTAAGTAAGCGCAGAGCAGCGCCCCCGCTAGCAGCAGGCGCAGCATGGCTCCAGTCCCGCAGCGGGCGGGTGCGGGTACACGACTGCAGGCTGCCCTGCTGCGGCGCACGCAATGCACAGGGCTCTAACCGTGTCTCTTTTAGTGTGCTTTCCCGCAACTGGTCTCTGTCCACCACACTCCACATGCTAGTGTACCTTTTTTGCTCATTGCAAACGTACATATCTCAGCATACATTTTTATATTGTACATTGCAAGAAATTATCCATTGCCATGAACAATGATCGTACATTATTTTCACCTCTTAATAAATGTGCAGTGGAAAGTACAATTTACTTTAAATGTACACTGGTAATCCAGGAATGTGACATCACGCTCCAACGAATGTGCCACGTGTCATATTCCTGTAAGTGCACACTAAATGGCATGGGACTTTTTGTTCACGGCAAGCCGCCCTGCGCGGGCCAGGTGGTCCAGGCCCGCGCAGGGCGGCTTGCCGTGAGGCACTGCGCATGGATTTGGCGCTCGATCTGAAAATCTGAGAGCTCGATGCGCCTCCACTCAACGTCATCCGATCTCGCTCAAAATCGGCACAACTTCGTTTTAGACCATGATCTTTCAGTAGAACCAGCCGTGGCGGTCAATTTCAACATCATGAAACACCCTTGCCCTCGCCCTCCGTAGGGAAGCTGAGGCGAGCGTCATAGGCGTGTCCATGTAGAACACCCCTGGTACCCCTGGTACCCCTGGTGTACTGCAGAGCCGTGTGGCCCCGCCTGGTGAGGTCGTGAGGTGCGCGGGAGGTGCCCTTTGCTTTGCTGCCACTCATCCGGGATATCTTACAGTATTATGAATTGGATGACGAATACGATAACGAATAATCAAAGTGTAGTTTCTCCAGTACAACTTCGTCTGTTTGGCGTAACGGATACCGTACGCAGCAGACAACCTGAAGCTCTCGGGTTCGAATCCCGGGATCGAACCTGTGTTCCACGGCTATTACTTGCACCAGGACCAGCGCTCATGAACGCTGCTGAAGCAGCGTACATTCATTCGCCAGTATTGCAGCGAAAGGTCCCATTTCTATTTAGTACAACTTCGTGTAAGAGTAGTTACATGAGAAATATTTCGAAGAAAAACAAAACCAATGCGTACTTTTGTTGTAAATAGGTATTTCATCCATGTTATTAAACATATACATGATCTGACATAGTGAAGTTCAAATGCTTTCAAACCCCATCACAGGGCAGGACCTCCATTTCTAGAAGCCTGAAAAGAAACATAATTTTTCTGAAGTAATTGATGCAAACAAAACATCTGAATAGAACTTCCCCTTTCAATTCTATAATGAATAAGGTTAGGCGTACGCCAGACCGCGTCGTGGCGTAACAGGCTTCACTCATCGCGAATCACTGTTCGAACACTCACACCTGGCGTACACCTACCTCAGTCTCCCGGCGGCGCCGGCTGTCGCCTAACACGTATGGACCCTGCGTAGCCAATCGATCAGTCGGACATATACTGCGCTCGAACTTCAGCCGGCAGAGAGGATCGGCAACCCAACGTAACGTACCGAGTGCACTTGCTGAAACGTCCGGTATACCATTCTACAATTTTCTTCCCCTGTTGACTGAGGCCTTCAGTTATCCATGATTTGTTAAGATCTCAAAAAATAGCGAAGCCACACGACACAGTCTCGGAAATGAAACTGCGCATCTTTGACGAGCCCACCTCACATCACACAACACCGACGAAAGGATGGGGTTGGGAGCCCTGAATTTAGATCAACCGTCACGAAACGAGCAAACCGTACCGTCCGACGATTCCGCACCTTCCCTCAATTCTCAATTCTTTGGTGAAGCAAAAGTGTCTTTTCTTGGCAATTCTGCTTGACACAAGTATTGTCCCAAACACATGCTTCCTGTGCAATACTTGGCTCGAGTATTGCTCGAAACCCGTATTTGAGAAGATTCTTGTATCAAGCAAATTCGAGGTTTCTTGGCAAGAAGAACGATTGAGTCAAGCATACAGAATAGAGGGTGCGCCATTAAAAGAATGTTTTTCATTCTGAACATTAACATAATTATTATTTTTAAAGGTTTTTGAAAGTGCCTTTGTGGTCTCACCGACATTTAAAGAACCAGTGCCCATTATTGATAAGGCTAATGTAGGTTTGCCATGACTGCGGGCGACCCACCTCGGCTGAGTTGCTCTGTCCGAAATGCACATGTTCGATTCCTTCCAAGCAGGCTAGCAGGCTCCTTGGCGCACTATTATCCAATCTAAACAAGCCAAGAAACAGACGATGACCATTGTCCCAACATCATAATACAGTGTGCCAATTCCAACCACAATAGACGATTTCGTTGTGACTTGTGACGTCACAGAAACCGGTAGGAAGATGAAAGGAAGGACAAGCGCATTCCGCGTGTGCAGCCGACAAAAGAAACAAGCGGCGCATGCGCACTGGGTCTGCGCTTGTGTTTCCTTTCATCTTCTTACTGGAGTCAGTGACGCCAGCAGCCACACCGAAATTGTCTATTGCGTCGTCTAACCAGCAGTAAGTCAATCGTTATTACGGCCGCATTTTGACCGCAGTAGCGCGTGCGTACCTTCGTGGTTAACACAGTTGTGAACGCTCACGTAGCAGTCGTTGTTAAACGTCCTGTACTGGCCCCTGTAAGTGGCGCACACCAGATCCTCGACGGCCAGACAGACGAGGTCACATTCCCGGGTCAGGCACTCACCGTCGTGAAGCTTCTCCCAGTCTGGAAAATGCATCCGTCAGTGTGAGTAAAGTTGGCCACCCACCAAAGTGGCCACCCACCAGCCACTAACTGCCGCGCGAGCTCTTATCAACCCAAAATTGATTTAAGTAAGTTGTTTGACAACTCCTAGGATTTTTTATACAACAGTTTTATGCGTAGTCTATGCACCTCGCGAGTAGAAAACCAACTCCTCAGAATCGTTTTCCACCAAAACACCAGAGCAGCAGCGATGCTTAGCGGCGGAAGCAAATAGCATTTTACGATCGTGTGTGGATTTCCGATGTTCCAACCGTCTTTACCGCTCTTTCAAGGTAGCGAAAGTTCCAGAATCATATGAACACACAAACAAATTGCCCAGCCTTTACAAATCATTCAAATGTCGTGTTTTGCTTTAAAACGGAACATTTTATTGGACAAAATCAAGTGAGTTTTAGAGCGCAGATCTGAGCAAACCATACCTTACGAAGAAAAGACATTGCAATCAACAATAATCGTGCATTACATTGTAAACCACAAATTACAAAATCTTTTGCATTACAATGATCAAATTTTACACATTTTAACGTATAATGTTGCACATTATTATGTACGTTCAGATCTCCATATTGCAATGAACGAAGAGGCATTTGTTATGCAGGGTTTCCGTCGCGCCGTTTGCTGACGCACTCACCCTCGTTCTGGGTGCAGGCCTGGCGCCGCATCTCGCACTCGTTGCCGAAGGTCCGGGACTCGCCGTCCAGCGAGGCGCACAGCGGCGCGAACACGGCGGGGCACGCAAGCGGGCACTGCGGCCGACGCGCCGCGCAGCCCCCCAGCAGCGTCAGCAGGGCCAGCAGCGCCGGCAGGGCCGCTGCGGGAGCACCAGTCACTCGCGGGCCGCTCTCGGCACTTTATGTGCAAATCCGTGCACCAAATGAACATTTGGGGGCGTAATGATGCACTAATTTTTACATAACATATGTTTGCGCGCAAGTCTGTGCACTGTAAACATTGACTTTTGCAACCACGGAGACCTTCGACAATTTTTTACAGACTTTATCTCTGTGATTTCCCACCAATTCGGCATTGCCTCACGGTGATTTCCATCGCAATATTTCGATCCCGATTTTCACAAATTATGAGAACTTCGAACTAGCCGAATTTCTCAAAAATTCTCTCTGAACATTTTAACATTGACAAACAAGCTGACCCGCCCCACAGGGGGACTTGGCCAGCTTGGCTTGCCGCACTGTAAAAATATTTCGTCATGTGACGAAAAATATTGATGACGAATATTTGTCAGCTAAATATTTCGTCACTTTACGATTTTCTCGTCACTTGACGAAATATTCCTGTGACAAAATTTTCGTCACTTCTGGGCTAAACGTTTTAAAAAATGTTCCCAGATACAATTGTTTTTTGTGACGATTTGTGGTCACAACATGTGCGACGAAAAAATCTTGAACAAAATTTAAGAGTGAATTTTTTGTAAAGTGACGAAAAATATTTTTACAGTGCGGCGGCGTTCGCGGGGGCCTCCTGCCCCCGCCTCAAGTCACCCGAGATGTGTCCGGTGGTACAAATTTTTGTAACTATTAAGATCGCTAACCTCAGCCCGTCCTGACTCGCGAAGGAGTGCTCCTTGCAGGCGCACCACACGCGGCGGCCAACCCTTCCCTAACGAATAAAACAATTCTCATAAAACAGAAGCGCGACAAAATTAGAAAATTGATTCCACCGTACGTTTATCTACGTCATAAATGAAGTCTATCTTCCAAGTTTGAACTTTCTCGGTAAACGATTAGTTAGCGCACATACGTCCGCACAAACGAACAGTCGGCATGAAGTCGGTAAAGCCCGGCCCCTGTACGTTTCTACCGAAACGTGTCGGGACGGGCTAAAAAGCGGACGAGACCCCCAAACCAGCAAAATGTGACTACGGACAAGAAGTTTCTTCTTGAATTTCTGATGACCGATAGTATTTTTACCGACCTTTCCTTCGTGGAAAACAAAAAAAAATATATCAGTGCTGTTAGCCCAGTGACGAGAATTTCGCGACGATACATCAATCGCCCGAATATGTCGTCACCTTACGACGTTCATTCGCGTTCATTCGTACCGTGACGACATATTTGTATGCCGAATGAATCGTCTCATGCATCCAATCTGGAAGTCAAAACAATTTTGTATCTGTCAAAAATTTGACAGGAACGACCTAACTGTCACTTCGTTTCAAAGAATTTGCACGTCCGATGAGCTCACACGCTCGGCTTGGATGAAAGGTCTAATTTTTGTAACACAAAAGTCGTCGCAGCCAGTATGCGGACCGTTCTTGTTCGCAATGCGAATCTTTCGGTGATTTTGTATGTAAGTTACACTGTTAAAAAAAAACGTTAACGCTGGCGCTAACGTGAAAGCAGATGACGAACATGACAGGCAATTGAAAGACAGTTTTGGTAACTAAACGTTGTGGATCGGCCCGCGGCTACTGAGTGTGCCGCCCGCCTTACCAGTCATAAGTACACTGTCTATGAGATCTGTCCCTCACCCATCACTTCACGACCCGCCTCCGTGGCGGCGCCGGACATAATATAAGTTTGAGATTGACCGGGCGAATTACTTTTGATTGTGTTCCTATGTAAAACCTGAGTTTTGAACGGTGCAGAACGGCCGCTTGAACACTTGTCGTTTAGAGGTGCGAACAGGACCATAGCAATCAGCCTGTGAATTCTGGCGCCAAGTAGAATTTGCATCATATCAGTGATGAGGGGGACGAGGTAAAAGATGCTGTCAAGAACCGTGTAACTATCCAGCTAGCTATGCTTGATATCGGGTGAACAATGAGTATTGTTGTTGTGGTCCTGAAACTAAACCGAAGCGTTATGTTGGCCGGGGCGGCGGGCCGGGGGCTGGCGGGTCGGGCCGGGGCTGCTGATGACGCGCCGCGCCGCCTCGAGTGTCGAAAGAAATCTGTTTACGAGTGCGGCACGGCCCGCCCTACCAGTGTTTACGATAAGCCTCGCGCCGGCCCATGCCGTGCTGTGCCCTATGCGCGGAGCGACGCGGAACGACGCGGAGCGGAGCGGAAAGCCCCGCCTCGTGCTATATAATATGAGGCTCGGCTAGGGCTGCTCACGGGGACTGCTGCGGCTGCTGCTGGCTGCTGCTGCCACGCTGCTGCTTCTGCTAACTACTGCTACAGCTGCCAACTGCTAACTGCCTGCTAAACTGCTAACTACGAGAGTTAAAGCTAGCTGAAGTTAAAACTTCATCTGCTATAAAGAGGTTAATTAGCAGCAAGTGTTGCTAACCAATGAAAATGGCTGACCCATTGTCAGCTGAAAGTGGTTAGATATTTTGAAATGATAAATACCATTTTGGAATGGCTAAAGTCGGCCAAAAAGTCATTTCGGAATTGATAATCATCGATGATGTTGCCATTTGAAAACAGTGTTTTATGTTGTTCTCAAAAAGCCCTTACCATTTCCAGAGCAGCCGTTTTTAAAATTTCCTTTTTCTAACAGTGTCCCGAGGAAAGGTCTCGTATTACAAACACCAATTGAATCAGAATAATTGTTCCGCGACAAAAGTTGGTGATTTAGAACGGTTACCGTGCTGACCTAGCGAGACCGGGTCGGACGGGCGCTTCATTCCTTGCTTTGCCCCGGACAGGACTGGCCGTGTCGGGTGGCGCGCCGCCTGATATAGGGGCCGGCCGGCCGCGGTGCTCAGCCGCAAGGCGCGCTCGGAGCGCCGCGGCCGTAGCGCGATAAGGGCTCGTCCGCGCGGGGCGCCATCTCACTCTCTCCCACTCATGGCACGTCCCCGCAGGTGGGACAACAAAGAAATTCTTAGCACCGTAACCGAAGGAAATCCTTTGTAGTTTAAGCCCTTCGTATCGCAAGCTTTCGAATGATTTGTTCGTGATGCGAAGTTTCCTCTTTGCAATGGAGAGAAATTCTTTGCTTTAAAGCTTCGCGCTCTCATTGGCTGAGCGAAGTCCTTACCCGACGAGGCCAAAAATGTTTTGTCCGTCTGTTTGTCTTATTGTCCGCACGATTTCTCGAGAGGTTTGACGTAGAACACTGTTAGAAAAAGTCATGAATTAGCCGTTTTGCTAACCAAGGAAAATGGATGACCCATTGTCCGATGAAAGAGGTTAGTCGTTTTGATATGATATAAACCATTTTGGAATGGCAAATCAGTCAAGAAGTCATTTCCAAATGGTTTTGTCATTTTGAATTGTGAATCATCGATAATCTTGCCATTTAAACACAGTATTTTATGTTGTTCTCAAATAGTCTTAACCATTTCCACAGCAGCCGTCAGTCGACACGTGGCTCGGGTGGCTCGACTCGGATCGGCGGATCGTCCTGCTGGAGGTCTGAGCACCGCGGGCGTGTCTGCTGCTGCATTTGCCGCACCGATTCAAAATGTGAAATCGCGCCGACGATTTTTAGCAGGTGATACATATAACACTACCTACAACGTCAGAATACGGCGGATCCTTCCGAAAAGGGACATTTTCGACCATTCACGACTTTGTATGCAATCGAAGACTGTCGACCTAAGAAAAGTTCCAAATGCGCCTCCGAAGGCTTCTAATGTATGTAATTCTATCGAATGGTGGAGGCCACCCAGCTGTGTTGGAGCTGATTATGACTGGTTGCGGCGACCACGCCTGTCGCACATCCGCACCGTGTCGGCACGGCCGTTACTCAATCCTGTGCGATAAGGACGAAAGTGCGGGACCCGAGACGCCGTGCGCTCGTCGAGGAAGCGTACATTACCGATTATATGCAGACCTGTCAGAGGGCAAGCGCGTAACTTTTAAGTACTTCCGGCACTGACGTAACCTACCCAGATTGTTCGCCATCATTATCGATCGTTAATGGATTTGTTTTACCAAGGTATGAAACTGTTCCATCGGACGCTACGACTCGACGCGTCCTAAGAACGCGATAGGTAAGTTGGTCACGGCCTAAGAACACCCAGCTACAGTCAAACAACGACAGATCTCCCAGCTAAGGTCAAACGAGGGACGAAGTGTCAATTTTTTTGCCCTACCGATACTTTTGCATATTTGGAATCAGAAGAGCCTAATTCGTCCAAATCTGCAAAAATATCGGCAGGGAAAAAAAATGACCAAAGGTCCTTGTTTGAGCGGAGCTGGGAGTCGTTCTTAGGACGCCTCGGACTGAAGACACGAGTATCGGAACGGCGGTTTGGAAAAAAGGTTCCGCAACAGGGCCAAAGTCGGGTTCCTCCAGAAGGAAAAGCGAAAAAGTTTGTATACGAAATCTATACGATCATATACACGCGTGAATGGTTTATACCAGGTTTATACCAGTATGCTTTCCCGCAACTGGTCTGTGTCCACCACACTCCACATGTTAGTGCACCTTTTTCGCTCATTGCAAATGTACAGATCTCAGCATACATTTTTATATTGTACATTGCAAGAAATTAACCATTGCCATGAACAATTATTTTCACCTCTTAATAAATGTGCAGTGGGAAGTACAATTAACTTTAAATGTTGGCGTACGCTAGACAACGTCGTGGCTTCGCTCATCGGACTGTAACCGCACCACCTCACTGTTAAAAATATATTGGGAATTCCTTAAGCCCTTCGGAAACTATTTTACCAACAGATCCTTGGTTTTTTTTTCCAACGTAGGACATATTGAGATTGGCTCTGCTCGGAGCAAAACTCTACAGCAGATTTGATAGAGGACACATTACCTTCCTCAACAACCACAATATCATACCTCAAAGTTAAGCATACTCCCCGTGACAAATGATTTTGTCCGGCGAATTCCCGAAGGTTCTCTGGAAATTCACTAAGGACATTCGGAAGTGAAATTACCAACTGATCCTTCGTGATTTCCCAGACTTTTTTTTTAACACTGCTCCCACAGGTGTCCCAGCTCAGCCGTGCCAGGGAAAAGGTAAGCAAACCCGCAACACTAGCCTCGCGCGGGGTGTCCAGCCAGGCGCTTTGCAGAGTGGCATGGCTCCACTTTTCCGATAGCCAAAATGCAAACAGCAGATTAGAAAATAGATATCAATAAAGTTTGAGCAGGCGCCGATAGCCCGCTTTTTCTCCATCTTTTAGCTCAAATTGCAAAAATGTCGCACGGATGAGAACAGATTTAGATCGACCTAACCTCCAAAGTGCGTCGTCTGCAGCTGGTGACAGGCACAGAGCTGGACGCCAGGACGTCTCGCGAGAGGCTAGTGTTGCGGGCTTGCCCACCTTTTCCCTGGCACGGCTGAGCTGGGTGTCAGGCGGACGATACCTGCGCCGCCTGAGCGCGCAGCGCGCTGACTTGACGCGTGGGGCGCGAGCGCCCAGTGGGTAGGCACCCCTTCGTACGGGACAGACGCGCGTCAGAGTGCTGTAGCGGGCGCGACGCACGGGCGTCGCACGGGGAGCGCCAAGCCGGACGCGCCCGGCCGGTATGGAACTGCCAGGCCGTGGCGCTGCCCGCCCCGGCGGATAGAGGGGCCGCGTGGGTAGGGCGTCACCCCGGGTAGCTCAAGCGGGTAGCTTATCAGGTAGGCATCGCCCCAGAGATGGGGCGTGGAGCTAGGTATATATCGGAGACTGGCCGGTGGCCAGTCAGTGTTCCCAGTACCGTCGTGGCCAGCAGTAGCCGCTGCCCGACAGCCGCGTACTCTATAGTGACTGATAGCCGACGCGGGGCTAGTGTGTTGACATCGAGCACTTCGTGACCACCCGTGTGACCTCACCCGACCGAGTCCAGAGTAACCAGTACTCGTACGTGTGTGTGTGTGCATCACTTCCTCGTCACTAAGGCACCCCTCATCACTTACGCGGGGCGATCCAGAACTGCACTACCAAGCGAGTCGCCGCTACGCCCAGGTCTACGCGGCGACCCTCAAGCAGGTGCACCAGGGGTGGACAACCATCACATCCCTGACATGGGACACCTGGTATATAAGTGTACATGGCCCTGTATATGTGTGTATACGATTCGTATATGATTCCATGCATCTGTCTTTATATGGTTCATATGTCCCTCTTTCCCCTTATACGATTTGTATGTGATCATATGTGCGGTGACCACACACGTACATCCTCAAAAAAAATCTGTTTTGTAGTTAGCATATTTGAGATTCTTGCTGTCCGTTTCTAGAGTCAAGCTTACGCATTTAGCTCGAAGCTTGATTCAAGCATTGCTCTAAATGCGCATGATTGGTTACAACAACGCCACTGCCCCTCCACCTGGCAAACCGCAGCGCTGAGGTGGAGGGGCAGTGGCGCGAGTCCATCTGTTCCAGGACCGTCTTGGAAACGAACGCCCGACCGCGGTGCCATAGCCACCCTGTTCCAGGATCGTCCAGGGAGGAGGCACCCATTCTCCCAGGACCAGCAGGCGCGGGTGGCCAAAGCAGCCCGTTTCCAGGACCGTCCTGGGAGTTTGGTCACCAGTTTCCAGGACGGTCCTGGAACAGGGCGTCCGAGCCCGATTTGGTCCAGGGTTTTCCAGGACCGTGTGGGGCTCCTCTGCCTCCAAGAGGGGTACCAGACTCGGTTGAAATAATCACTTTATTGATTCACTTCCATACTCCCACGATTACAAATCTCAATCGTCGTGAACGAAGCAGGTGTCCAGGATTTTCTCCGCCAGCGCTTCTTCAGCCAGGTCGGCCTCGCCTTCGACTGCAATAAAAAATGTGTTCTTCAGCTGATAGTAGAGGACAAGCAGCACTTCCTCGCCACCCACGCCGCAAAATCAAATGCATGACTGCACGCATTACTCAGTGTGTGGTATGCTTGGTCTCAGGGCGCGGTTTACCTAGCGCATGGTTGCACAAGAGAACCGTGCTGAGGGAAATGTGTGGTAGCCAGTGTATGGTGTGAGACCCTGCTTTAGGAAATGTTTGGTGTTTACCTCTAGGGCGCCACACGTCAGCTACAGCCAACATGCATGGTATACGACCACACTGGAAGTATTGCGTTAAGTCAGGCATTTGGATAGCACGCGGCCCTCCGCGGCCGTGGTTTACCGGCAGGACAGCAGCCTGACCCGATGAGCTGCCTACCTCCTGGGTGCGCTGTAAAGAGCTCCTGGAGACACATATTACAAACTTCCTTGCGAACCATTTGTTTCATATTACGAAGTACTGGTTCGTAACGTGCGGAGACGATACTTTGCAAGGTCATGAGCCAATTCTTCGTAAATCGGACGAAATGTTGCGGGAAAATTCGTCATGCGTACCAGCAGTTTTCACGGCAATACGAAGAGCTCGACGGGCGCAAACGAGAAAGCGGTAACGCCGGCCGACGATGAGAAACGCGGCAACTCGCTGGACGGCCCGGACAGAGTGGCATCTCATCTCCCCGGACGACATAGACGCAAGTCATTTTTTTTTAAATGTCAGAAATTAATAGTACTCTAGTAAAGTTAACAACCGTTCTCTAGCTATTATAAAAAATGACTCGCGTCTTTTGGCCTTGGAAGGGGGGGGGGGGGGCTTCTCTCAACGCTGGCCCGAGTGACCGCTTTCTCGCTTGCGTCTGTCGAGCTTTTCATAGCCATCTTTTCGTATCGCAGCCACACCACCACCGCTACCAATGTGCAGCACCTCATTCCTGGTTAGTCCGCATAAGGTATAGGGTCCTATTTAAACGGCCAAAAGCTTTGCGAAGGAATTGCCTTTGCATTAGGACAAAATTGAAGGCACTGCATTGGGAAACTTTCTTTCAAATGATTTTTTACATTACGAAGGAAAGGCTTCGCATTACGAAGAAAATATTCGTAACCGTACGAAGTAAATCCTCCGCACACTGCAAATCCAAATGCATGACTTCACGCATTACTTACTGTATGGTCCCAGACCATGCATTTCCTAGTGCATGGTTTCCCACCACGCTTTAGGAAATGTGTGGTAGAAGGGCCATGCATTAGGAAATGTTTGGTGTTCACCACCACAACACCACACATTAGCTACAGCCAGGTAGGGACCACACAATAGCTAATGCTTGGTATGCGACCACGCATTAGCTACAGCGTGGTCTACAACCGTGCATCAGCTAATGTGTGGTCCCAGACCACGCTGTAAGAAATGCGTAAAGCCATGCATGTGGATTTGTAGTGTAGCTTTCGAAAGCTTACGAATCTTTTCTTTGTAAGCTTACGAATGATTTATTCGCAATGCGTAATATTTTCTTCGCAATGTAGAGATAGTCTTTGAAAATCGAAGAGAAACTATCGTTGCCCAATTTGGGCGACTCTGAAATGCGATGCAATACTTATGCGTCGCCCCAATAGAGCGACATATGTTCCTCTAAAAGGGCGACATCGTCGCTCTTTTAAACATTCTTTCTAAATATCGCCCTTAAAAGGCGACTATTTTAAGCGTCGCTCTCTGGAGGGCAACGAAATCGAGGACAAAATGTCGCCCTTCTAAGAGCAACTTATGTCGCCCCAGGATTAACAGTGTTTGCAAGAACGATTCCGAACACAATGCTTCCGTTTTCGTCGTAACTTTTAAACAGTGTTGGTCTTAAGAAACCTGGGTGTTTCCCGTAGCTATATTAGCCTCTACACTTACGAAGGCGTCAAGTAGACGAGCGTCTCCCTGTAAGTGTCCAGGGCCCGGGAACGCTCCCGTGTAGGAGTTAAGTGCGCCGTCAGCTGCCGCAATCCCGCGCCGTACGGTAGGCAACACATTCGACCGGCATAGCACCGCAGGAGAGGTGCGTTGCAGCAAGCGGTGTGGCGGTCGAATGTGTTGCCTACCGTACGGCGCGGGAGTGCGGCAGCTGACGGCGCACTTAACTCCTACACGGGAGCGTTCCCGGGCCCTGGCCGAGAGACGCTCGTCTAGTTGACGCGTGATATAAAATAAAGATGCCGATTATGATTTCATATATTGTTAAGGTCTTGCATGCTACTTACTTTCCTTCGTGCACTTTTCAATCCCAGCCGTTATCTTTTCGAGCAGCTTGGGCTTGTCCTTGAGCTCCTCGCTGAAGTGGGCTATCGCTTTCTCGGGGGCGAACTTGCCATCCGCGCTGATCTGAAACCAAGAGCACCAGTTTAGTGCACACCGGCATTGGCGATGGACAATACCCATTTCTCGCGAGGCTCGAGAACGAAAGTGGAGACACAAGAAAAATTCCAGTGCGACGCAAGGCGCGGTGGTGCTCTTTGCCGTGTGATCTCATAAAACCCGTTTCCGCTGTCAAGTATTCTTGTTCGACTCCTGCTCTGATCCCTCTGTGGAAACGTCTCCTCTGTTCGCACGTGCCACGGGAGTCCGGGCCAATGCAGCGCGGTGTAAGGGTTGCCTACCAGCGCCTTACCAACGAAATAACACAATGACGGAGCACGGCACTGCTAAAAATTCCAGCGCCTACAGCACTGAGCGGCCCTCGTTAACCGAAAAACGAATTTATTTTAAACATAGTAATATGAAACGACTTGGTATTGGAACCTACGACGCGCTGTATGCCGACCCGGCCACTCAGACCGCGCGTCCACGGCGACATTGTTAACAGACCTCGCGCGAACGACTGTTACAATCCTGGCAGACCGCGGCCGCGGGGAGCCGGCCGGAGCGCATAGCACGGCTAGCCAAGTTGACAACAATACGTCTGGGCAATAAAGGGTCAAACAGCCATTTGGAAAATATTTATATTTAGTTTAACTAGGACCGTAAATTGTAGCTCGATTTCATGCAAAATGTGCATGCAAACAACGTACCTATTTTTTTTTATTTTTAAATTAACTAAGGCGATAAATAATATTTAATTTTGAAGTTGGCTGTATTGAAGTACCGATCTTCCCCTTCTTGCCTCACTTTTGTGGCGCCTTCTCTCTTCCTGCCCCAGTTCTGTGGCGCCATCTCTCGGCGCGGAACTGAAATGCGGCCGCACTCGCGGCTACAATGACACCTCTAGTGGGAGAAAAAAAAGTAGAATAGTCGATGCAAAGGGGTCCTCGCTTCGCTCGGGCCCAAAAAGACTTCAGGGATTCCCACTATTTCCTTTACAGAGGGCACTGATGATAGCCGCACAATCGCGGTGCATTCGCCTGGACACCCGGTGTAATAATTGTATACCTACGTGAGGTAGGAATGAGGGGAAAGAAATGTCACGAAGTTGTGTGCAAATTTTGAAGTATCTGTGTACAAAATCTTGCGCGGGGTGCATGTAGGGTACCGAACTGAGTAAAACGGAAGTATAGTTTCGTCCATTAAGATGTAGAGAGATTACACTGCAAAGTCCTTACGGATGATTTTGCGCAGCCGTAGTACGGATGTCGGTACGGATGAATTTGTCCATAATACAGATGCTTTTACTTTGTACTACGGATGTTTTCGTATCGGTATCATGCAATTAAAACATTCGTATGTTACATGTGAGAAAACATCCGTAATGCATACCAAAAGCATCCGTATTACAGACAAATCCATCCGCAACGACATCCGTACTACGGCTGCACAAATTCATCCATAATACGGCCACACTTTGTTTGTAAGGACTTTAGAGTGTATGAGGTTTAAAATGTACATAAGGAATCACTACGGAAGCAAAAGAAGAAATGTTAAAGCCGTAAAAAGAAACCGGCCCAGAAGACACCGCAGCGGAGAAGAAAGTAACTCTGCTAACGTCTGCACGTTAAAGCGTCTGGTATGACTCACCACCCCGTCTTTCTTGAGGACGCACAGGTGCACCTGAAATAAGTAAAATGAGGTGAGTCGTTGTTAGTTGTGGATCAGTTCTGCGCGATGCTCGACGAGCATGTCAGTTGTGACGTACCTGCATCTTGGGCTTTTTATCGTCCCCCTTCATGACGTCTGAAAATGAAAGCTCGTCAGCAAGATTACATCAAACAGAAACAGGTCGGCCGACATGTTATTTGTTTCCTTCTCCCTTTGGATGTTACCTTTGGTAAGCCCAAGGTCCTTAAGGCAGCCGTCGAACTTGTCCTTAATGATCTGGGGCGGTTCCCTGTGCTCGTGCTCGGACGACGTCGGAGTGCCCTGAGACAAGAAGTGCACTGTACCCTTCTGGAACCTTCAAGAACAGTTCGATTTGACAGAGATGTAAGATGTAAAAAACGGGAAGACGGTCCTAAACGTGATCCATTCCACGGCTCAGGCTCTCCGAGGATGCGTATATTGCCGGTTGAGCGGCAGTAGGCAGTGCCATGGTGAGTGCACACTAACATCAATGTACAATTTCGAGCAAATGTGTACAATGGAATGTACAGATCTGAACGTGCAGTACCACGTAAAATGTTGTATGTTAAAATGTATAAAGTTGCACGTTGTAATGTAGAAGATTTACAAAATGGTACATTGTAATGTGCAATAACTGTACGGTGAAGGTAATGCACGATTATTGTTTGCAAATGTACAATATCGTGCATTATGTAATTGCGAGGGGGCGTCTGCTCACGAAAGATTTGTCCCGACTTCTCCTTATTACGCGCTTAATAATGTACAAGGTAGGCCTACGCCAGATCGCGTCGTGGCGTAACAGGCTTCGCTCATCGCGAATCACTGTTCCGCCACTCCACGCCTGGCGCACGCCTACCTTGGCTTGCCTGCGGCTGCCACTTGACGAGTAGGATCCTGCGGGGCGAGTCAGTGGGACGCCCTGCAGGCGTCACTCTCTCCGCACGGTCGCAACCACGCTCATGTTCCGGCTTCCGAACGTATCTTATGTCATCCTTTTTCTTATCAATGCCGCTCAACCAGTCCTAACCTACCCGAGCCTAGCCTACCCAGGCCCCTACTAACCTAACCTAACCGAGCGTAACCCACTCGCGTCATTGATCCGCCCCTCCACGACAGGCACATGGCGCATACTGACTTTACCCAACCGGCGGATTTATAATTTTGGACCACATGTGAAAATTATCTAAGAAACCGCTTGGGCATATACATGACCTCACAGAAAGTCGGTGATGGGAATGGGCTCACTGTAATTGCTTATGTACATTTTTAAGTTCATAACGTGTTCAAAACTGCGCCTGTACATAAGCCTTATGAATGAAAATTGTCTGTAACTACGACGATTTATTTCCTCAGTAATGCACAAATTTGGCTTATGTAAAATTCTGTACTTAAATGCAAAAGAATTCACACGTTAACTACGTGCATTTCTGTGCACTCATAACTATGTACAAAGTGAATTGTGCATATGTTATTGCACAAATTTAACAAAAGTGTGTTAAAATTCTTACATAATATGTAAGAAATCGTACATGTGCTATGAGCGCACAGAATTCCTTGTAGTTTTGCACAAAATTCTCCACAGCTAATCAGTGTGCTTTCGAGGTCTGCGGCGTGCCTCGGGCGGCACTACCCCGCACTACTCACCACGGCCAGCGCCGGGCCGCACAGGGCCGCTGCGGCAAGGAGAAGGGCCAGTGCGCGCTGCATGGTGCTGTCTGCTGCCGGCCGCGGGGGCCGGCCGCCTTTTATTCGGCCGCGTCACGCGCCCCCCGGAAGGACGGTCGCCGTCGGAAACCGCAATTACAGCCGGCTGTTTGGGCGCTCAGCAGCGCGGTGCGAAAACAATGATGTGCTTTCGTCGTGTGTGTGTGTGTGTGTGTGTGTGTGCCTGTTGCGCCTGAATGACCGCCGGCCCTGTACACGTCTAAATCGTGTGCCGCCAGGCAGCTGCAGCCCAAACCTCGGCCTGCTTTATGTTGCAATACGAGTAAAAATAAATTCTGCAACAGTTTTCTACTCGGAACTCCTAAGAAGTATCGCATGCTAAGGCAGTGCAGTACTTTTTGATACGCAGAATTGTAGCAAAATCAAACAGTAAATTCTTACGTTTAATTTTGTACAAAGCTACGCACAAAATTATACATGTACAAGCTTACGCACACTTTTTGTGCACAGTTAAGCACGCACGTGCGAGTAACTACGCACAAAAGCGTGCGTAATTGAGCACAAAAGTGTGCACAGCGCTTGCACGCTTAACTTTGAGCGTAAGGATTTTTTTGAGAGGGGATGGAAAGTGTCTGTAATACCAGGGGCTGGCGACCCGTCTCACACAGGCCTAGCACTATCGCACTATCCCTGACCAGCAAAATCACGCCACATTTCCACCAGTTAATCCGCGAAACCGCCGGAGGTAGCTGAAAAGCCTTGTGTGCAGCGTCAGTGTCAGCAGCCCCTTTAAAGAAATAATTGGTGAATGGGAACATGTTCATACCTGTAACATCACGTCGGAAACAAGTTGGTCATAGCAATACACTCTTGGAAGACGTTTCACAGCCCCGCACTCAGAAAAGTCGATTCTCGGAACAAGAACAATGTTCTCGGTTCGGGAAAATTGCGCACTCAGCTTTGTCCAGTATATTTTTATCTTGATCTGAGAACAATATTCTTGACTTAAATCCATTTCTCTGGGGTCAAGTACAGGATGTAATTGGGTGTCACAACTCCACCGAGACAAAAAAGGGGAGAGCGTGTTCTGGACAAAGTTGAGAGCGAAAATGCGCTTTAAATTTCGAGCGCATTGGTGTCCACTCGAGTATTCTGAATACCTTCGTTGAGTAAAATGCCACCTGCTCGAACCCTCGATTCCTGGGCCGGGAGCCTCGCACTATGACCACTATACAGATTTAAGCTGCGAGCCATGGCGACGCCACATGATTAGCTTGTTGGCTGAGCGATAGCGAAGCCCTGGACCGACTGGGTCAAAAATGTTTTGTCTGTCTGTCTGTTTGTCTGTCTGTCCGCGCGATATCTCGAGAACGGTTTGACGTAGAAAGCTCAAATTTGGTCCACATCTTTCAGAGTCAACCTCCCCTCAGAGGCACCGCAGCCCAAGCGGTTTCTTAGATAATTTTCACATGTGGTCCAAAATTATAAATCCGCCGGCTGGGTAAAGTCAGTATGCGCCTGTCGTGGAGGGGGGGATCAGTGACGCGAGTGGATTACGATCGGTTAGGTTAGATTAGTAGGGGTCTGGGTAGGCTAGGCTCGGGCAGGTAAGGGTAGGTTAGAACTGGTTGAGCGGCATTGATAAGGAAAGGCTGACGTTCGGAATCCAGAACATGAGCGTGGTTGCGACCGTGCAGAGAGAGTGACGCCCGCAGGGCGTCCTACTGACTCGCCCCGCAGGGTCCTTGTCGTCAAGTGGCAGCCGCCGGCAGGCCAAGGTAGGCGTGCGCCAGGCGTGGAGTGGCGGAACAGTGATTCGCCGTGAGCGAAGCCTGTTACGCCACGACGAGGTCTGGCGTACGCCTACCTTGTTATAGAACCGAGCACGCTAAATGCTTCTGTACAATTTTGTGCAGAAGTGCGCACGAATTTGTGCATACGCAGCTTACGTACAAATTCGTACGTTGTTGTGTACAATATTGTACGCAATTGTAGGGATGCACGATACGTATCAATATTATCGAAATATCAATATTTTCTCCCGATATTTCGATATCGGTATATCGATATGGTTTGCAAGCCGATATGCCGATATATCGATATTTTAATCGATATATCGAGCGATATTTAAAGAGAATATGTAAAATATTTTTAGAGAATATTTAAGATATTTGTAGATATCAGCCGCGCTTCCGCTGTCCATATAAAAATGGCCTCGAAAACAGTAACTTCTGTACCGCAAAACTACATTTTACATCCTCTGCAATTGCTTATGGTCAGGTCGTATATTGGTTTCCGAATGGCTTCTTTTTATCGCAATTTCACCTATACCTGGCGCCGTTTTTAGATTTTGTGTATTGCGTCAATTACCAGTATTTATTTTGAACAATACGTTCTTTTGTCCACTTTCTGTAACAGTTTCTCGGTAATGTTCGAAAATATCGATATATCGCAAATATCGATATATTTTCCCGATATTATCGATATTTTATCGCAAGGCATTTGATATTATCGATATCGATAATATCGATATTTTTTATTCGATGTGCATCCCTACGCAATTGTGAACAAATCTTGAAAATTGTACATAATTTACGTACGAATTAGTACGTATGCTGCGTATGCGTAAATTCGTACGCAATTCTGCACGAAATTGTACATAAGAATTTAGTGTGAGAGCATTGGCCGCAAACATGAAATCGAGTGATGATGCAAGGTCAGCTAAGGAATATTGGCGAATGTGCTTCAAAATAGAAAACTCTGTGCAGACTACAGGCAGAGATAACTAACCGCCCCGAGATTCTTTTGGTCGGCGATCAGGAAAGGGGGAAGGAATAATATAAAGAGGAACGACATTGCATGGCATTGGAACAAAATTTAATGATAGGAACAACTGAAGAAATAAAACATAAACCAACTTGCAAACTAAGTGGCAACAATGGGATCATTAGGAAACCTTTACGTTACAGCTTGCTCACAACAGCGGAGAGATAATTGCGTGTGAAGTTTAAATGCTACTAACACACACTAGTTCCACACTTTGAACACAGAGAAACATATACACACACACTTGCAGTCCACACGCACACACACAACAAAAACACCTCGCACATGGTAGGAGCACACCATCGTCGAGAGCTAAAACTTCTCGTGGCTGACGGTCGCAGCGGGGGGTTCTCTCATAGTCAGCAGCTGCCCCCGCATCCGGCACGTCCTACGAAACTTTTGAAACCCGAAAGGTCCCGTGTACGCTTTGTAATGTTTGTCTCTTGATCCCATTTCCGGCCACGCCCCACTCCGAAATGACCCATTAACACAGTTTTTTATTGTCCTGTTTTGTGCCGGATCGTCCCCGTTCGTTCACCCGGTTCTTCCCGGAACACCGGCCAGACGCCACCCCGCCTCACATTGGCAGCGCAGTAAAAACGTCCACGGGCAATCAACGCCAAGGATGCCTTGTGCGACGTGCAGAAGCTCCTCCAGCACGAGGCGCAGGCCGGGGGCGCCTCCGGCGACCAGCTCAGCCAGCCACGCGGCCAGCACGCGCACGGACACCTCCTCGCTGCCTCTCACAGCTTCCTGCAGCACCATCGCCAGACGGAAACCCAGCAATTCCACAGCGGTGTCGACGCTCCTGTCGATATGAGACATTGTGTTCACCCTCCCAGGAGGAAGTAGGAGTAAGAGTTCGATGACTGTACGCCGAAGGCACCTGAGGATGTTCCGTCCCTGCGACTCCTCCGTAGTACGGAGCGCCTTGAGGTCTTCGGCCCGCGGGACGGCCGTGTCGCCGCCGGCCCCCAGACCTTTTTTGCACAGGACGCGCACCAGCCTGGCGTTCCTACTGAGACCTTCCTTGGCAGCAACACGGAGGGCGCGGGCTGCCCAGCGGCGCACCGCCTGCGCGTCCACCGCCGCCAGCCTCATCAGCACGGGGTCGAGCATGTAGTCCAGCAGCGTATCGGCGATGCCGGCCGAGGAGACCACGCACGCACTCAGCGGGACATCGTCACTGTCCCCGTTAAAACTCTGGTACACCGTGATGCGGTCCCACTCCGGCGGAGCCCCGGGACGGACTTTCTTCTTCCCCATCCGGCGGTGCAGCGGCTTGAGGAGCTCCTTCTCCCGCCGCAGCAGGTACTCCACGACGGAGGCAGAGCCGCAAACCACCGCTAGCACCAGCGCGCTCAACCCCTCGCTATCGCGGCGCTCGACCATCTCCAGGAGCCGCTCCCGCTCCGCCTCGTCCTTGTGTTTGTCTCGCGGCAGCAGCGCCTTCACAACCCTCAGACGTCCAAACCTTGCCGCAGCGTACAGCGGGGTAAGTCCGTCCTGCGGCAGCGGCTGAGCTCCGCTGCCTAGCAGCAACGTGACGGCGGCGAGGCGGCCCCAAAGGGCCGCGGCGAAGAGAGAGGTCATCTCCCCGCAACGGCTGTTGACGTCCGCCCCCCCCCCCCCCCAGCACCAGACGCTCCATCACGTCAACGTGTCCGCCCGCAGCAGCCATCCACAGCAGCTCCGGGACCGCCGTGCGCAGGCGGTGCCCCGCGGGGACGAGGGCCAGGATGCCGAGGAAGGCCGTGTGTTGTCTGGCCCTGGGATATTTGGGTTCTTTCTCGAGTGGCGCTTGCTATGCGAATGATAATCAGCGAATTTACTTAGAAGTTCATAGTAGTAGGGTTTATTGATTGGCTCGTGGCACTCACACTCTGTGTCCGTCCACTTACCACTCCGGCTTCCTCCGTCGTACCATGGCCGATGTGCCTCGCCCAAGCTCTCGGTGTGAACTGCAAGGACTGGAGCGGGCTGAAGGCCCAGCAGGGCTGCTGCTGCTCTAGTCGTAGTAAAGGGTGGGGGCAAAGGCGCGTCTGCGTCTTATCAGTTCCAGACGTCCTGTCTCAATCCCTTGATAGGCCTGAGGGGCGTTAAACATTATTTGTGGTTCCCATGCAAGCTGCGCTACAGCGGATGCTAGGCGTGCATGGGTCTGACGATTGATAAGCGCGGGACGGGCGTACGTGTGCGCTAGCCACAACACGTGCTGCCTGAGAGAGCTCCAGCGCGGAGTGCGTCCAGAGTGTCATCATGGACTTCGTCTCGCAGCAGGTGCTCGCCAGCCGCCTCGCCCACCAGCGCCGCGATCTCCTCGGTGCTCTTCGCGGCACGGACTAGCGCGGCAGAGAACACCTCAACCCCGACGGCAGCGGGGCGCGCGGCCAGGAGGCTCCGCACGACGCAAGTGCTGCCGCCTCCAACGGCGTACTCGAGCACTTCACCGAACCACTGGGCGCCAGCGACCCCGGAATGGACCTGCGCGAACAGCAACAGTGTGTCAAGAGCGGCGTGATGCGAGTGGTTAGCGGGCGAGGCCTAGAGACATTCAACACTTAATATGAAATGCTGATCGCGACGGGCGATGCTTGTCTGTGGCACCTAGTCGGTCCAGGGTAGGGTTCTAAATTTCCGGGCACATTCAAAGTTTCCGAAAATTTCGGAAAATTTGGAAATATTATGGAATTAATGTAAATATTGCATTTAAGCAGCTGATGTCGACATAATATGTAACTTTTAATACTTCAGTAGCAGTAACGAGATGGGAAGCTAGCAAGCTAATAAGAAATCGTGTAAGCAAATTAAATGGTCATGAAAAACACTGAGCGATAGCGAAGCCCTGGACCGACTGGGTCAAAAATGTTTTGTCTGTTGTCCGCGCGATATCTCGAGAACGGTTTGACATAGAAAGCTCAAATTTGGACCACATCTTTCTTGCATCATACCAGAGTCAACCTCCCCTCAGGGGCACCGCAGCCCAAGCGGTTTCTTAGATAATTTTCACATGTGGACCAAAATTATAAATCCGCCGGTTGGGTAAAGTCAGTATGCGCCATGCGCCTGTCGTGGAGGGGCGGATCAGTGACGCGAGTGGGTTACGCTCGGTTAGGGTAGTAGAGGTCAGGGTAGGTTAGGTTCAGGCAGGTAAGGGTAGGTTAGGACTGGTTGAGCGGCATTGATAAGTTAAGGCTGATGTAAGATACGTTCGGAAGGCAGAACATGAGCGTGGTTGCGACCGTGCGGAGAGAGTGACGCCCGCAGGGCGTCCTACTGACTCGTCTCGCAGGGTTCTACTCGTCAAGCCGTCAGCAGGCCAAGGTAGGCGTGCGCCAGGCGTGGAGTGGCGGAACAGCAATTCGCGGTGAGTGATGCCTGTTACGCCACGACGCGGTCTGGCGTACGCCTACCTTGTTTTCTGTAATTTTGGAAAAGTGGAACTTTGGATTTAATAGAGATCAAAGGGCGAGCGCAATACTCGTTCTTTTTTGCTAGAGCACATGTAGTAGTAGCAAAAAACGAATAAAAAGCTGTCCAACAGAAATCTGGAGGGTGACCGGGCAAGTACAACGAAACTACCTTAAACTTATAATATGTAACCATTCGCGTAAAAACGGAGTTTAAATTCAGCTATTTGACTCCACCCAATGTCAAACGAAAGAGATAGAGCTATACCCCTGCTTATTTTTCAACTTCATTGGGGAATATTCCACGCATCAGACGTGGGTGTGAAAATTACCTTTCCGAATGACAACTTTTAACCTTTATTAGGACATGCACGTTAACTGACCATGGGACAATTTTGTCGAATGAAATGTTACGTTTGTAAGCAAAACACTACATTGGGACACTTTGTTGGCTGAGCGATAGCGAAGCCCTGGACCGACTGGGTCAAAAATGTTTTGTCTGTCTGCTGTTTGTTTGTCTGTCTGTCTGTTTGTCCGCGCGATTTCTCGAGAACGGTTATACGTAGAAAGCTCAAATTTGGACCACATCTTTCTTGCATCATAACAGAGTCAACCTTCCCTCAGGGGCACCGCAGCCCAAGCGGTTTCTTAGATAATTTTCACATGTGGACCAAAATTATAAATCCGCCGGTTGGGTGAAGTCAGTATGCGCCGTGCGCCTGTCAGGGAAGGGCGGATCAGTGACTCGAGTGGGTTACGCTTGGTTAGGTTAGGTTAGTGGAGGCCTGGGTATGTTAGGTGCAGGCAGGTAAGGGTAGGTTAGGACTGTTTGAGTGGAATCGACAAGGAAAGGATGACCTAAGATACGTTCGGAAGCCAGAACATGAGCCTGGTTGCGGCCGTGAGGAGGAAGTGACGCCCGGAGGGCGTCCTACTGACTGGCCCCGCAGGGTCCTATCCGTCATCTGACAGCCGCCGGCAGGCCAAGGTAGGCGTGCGCCAGGCGTGGAGTGGCGGAACAGTGATTCGCGATGCGCGAAGCCTGTTACGCCACGACGCGGTCTGGCGTACGTCTACCTTGTAACATAAAGGTGGGACAAATTGTAAGGCGAGATAAAATGTGTCCTATAATTATGGGACAAATTTTATCCCAGTTATGTTATGCAACGTTGCGAACATTTTGTGGGACAAACATGTGCCATGACATTTTGTTTGTGAAACAAAGATGTAACGAAATAAACCCTTTTCGGATCAAAGATTAAGATTTGTGCCTGAAAGTTTTGCAACGCATAGTCATCAGAATCGATGCCACTCTGTTTATTTTCTTTTCCCCTGCATACCCAGCCATCACGCCCTTCCCACAGATCACTGTAGAAGGCGATGCGCGGCAGAGGGTGCCTAGCAGAGCGCCTTGACGCGGACGAGGCCCCGCTGGTGTCGGGCCGCCCGGTCCTGGCGCCCGAGCCGCACGCTGCACCAGAGCCGGAGGGTGAGGTGGTACAGGATCTCGGCGAGGCTGATGAGGCTGCAGCCGGTAAACAGCCCCAGCAGGCCGCCGCAGTTGGCTGTAGAACAGAGGCAATGGTCGGGCACTAGCATCTAGCATCTGATCACCGGTTAACCGAAGTTTTAAAATCACCGGTTTATTCCTGTTCACCGGTCACTGGTTATTTCCGATCACCGTAAGGATCGGTTGTGCAGCGCCGATACACGGCACGAACGAAAAGTGCTACGAAAGCCGGGAATTGAGTTATAATTTTGTGTAAACTGTTTCGAAGTACTTCGATGGTTACGACACCTGACAAAAATTTTGTTTTTAGGCCAATTTCAGAATTCAACACCATTTGTAATACTCCCTGCATATAATTTTGCGAAATAGTATTCGCGATTTTCTCTTCGTGCTCCCATGCTCCTATTTACATTGTTTTACCTTAAGAATTCTTGTTGCAGATATGTATAAAACCAGAAATCAAGGAGTTTTTTTTTAAATATGTTTTTTTTTTGAAGCGGTCGTTTTTAAACCATCGGTAATTACCGGTGTTTTCCCTATCACCGGTGATTTTTCAGTCACCGGTGATTGACAAAAAACCGGTGATGGATTTGGACACCTTATTACACCAGAGCATTCACCGGTGAATCCTAACACCGTCGCCGTTTGGAAAATCCAATCACCGCACAGCCCTACGTACATCTGCACGTCTTAAATACCTGTGCCACTGTCATACGATTCGCAGCCCACGCCGGTATCGTTTTATATCGTTTTACTATACATTTCTGTCGCTAACTGTGATAGCAATAGTGAGAAAGGTCGATTGTCAAAGATAACTGCACACTAAATAAATGTATAAATTTGTACTTTATCATGTACAGAATTGCGCATGCACAATTCATGTATAATTTTGTGCACAGGTATATACAAATTTTTACAGCAAATTTCGGACATAACGAGCAAAAAATTGTACATAACTATGTACGAATTTGTATGTTTACACTTAGTGTGCGTCGTTCTCATACGAAGAATTATCAATCCGCAATTCTGTCGTTCGGCAGCGATATTTGTCGTAATGAAACGGCATTCTTGTCGTATACTTATGTTATCGATCGTTCCGTAACGCTTTCAAAATTAGTGATAAACTGCAAATTTACTAGTATTTTTAAGTGTCCAGGCTCCAGTGACTAACATAATGATTCGATTAGGATGGGATGCGAGACACATTCTGCCCCGTGCACAGTAATTGCTTATGTACATTTGAAAGTTCATAACGCGTGTAAAACTGCGTCTGTACATAAGCCTTATGAATGAAAATTGTCTGTAACTGCAATGATTTATTTACTTATGCACAAATCTGGCTTGTGTATAAATTTGTTCCTAATTACTACAAAGAATTCGCACGCGAACTACATGCATTTTTTGTGCACTCATAACTATGTACACAGTGGGTTCTACATATGTTATTGTAGAAATTTAACATCAGTGTGTTAAAGTTCTTACATAATATGTAACACATCGTACATAAGCTATGAATGCACAGAATTCCGTGTAGTTGTGTAGAAAATTACACACAGCCAATCAGTGTGCGATTCTGCTGCAAATTGCAATACCGTTATCTTTTGCTAATCATTTGCCTAACGTTTCGAGGCACAAAATTGCATCGCCTTCCTCCTAAACAGCCTACTGACAGGATCCAGGCGATGTGCGTAAGCCCGCACAAACAGGAGGGATGGCTGCGCGCTGGAGAACGCCATGAGGTCCGCACGAGGACGGTCGTACCGAGGAAGTCCGTCTGCCCGTGCAGCTCGCTGCGTCTGCTCGTGATGAACTGCGTGTCCTTGAAGTAGAAGGAGACGCGCGTCTGCGCTATCCTGCAGCAGTCCCCACGGTGATGAGAGGTCTGAGCTGAGGTCGGTTTGGCACGGCCCGCCTTGGCCACCCGATTCATAAACATGTTTCAGTACTGTATCTCCCCGGCCCACTGTAAATCGTAGGGTGAGGTTCCTCACCCTTAGAAGGGCGACCAATTTGACTCAAATTTCTATACTTTTTAAGAGCGAGTTTCAAAATGATCACCCCTATTAGGTGATGTTACTAGAGTTTTCGCCCGAAAAGGGCGATGTTTGAGGGACGTTTCCCTTTTAGAGCGAGGTTTATTTCCCTAATAGAGTAATGGAAAGTCCATCGCCCTACACAGGTGACGCACACCTGCGTCGCCCAAATTACGCGATAAACCTCACCCGTCGGTTTTCAGTGCACTGAACGCTGGGAGGCGCTGGCTCCGTAAATTGCGATTAAATATCAGCGCCTTCAACTGTTACACAGCAAACCAAATTCACTGGTCAAGATCGTCGTTTTTAACCGACTCTCATAAAAAACTGAATAAATGCAGAAAACTTTGTAAAATACTGACAATTTTCATAGAATAATATCTAGTCGTCAGACGTGATTCTAAATTTACTTCGTTCTAAGTGTAAAGAGAACGAATAGTACCGTTTGTCACTATACATAGGGGCATTTACGCTTCTTGCAATAAAAGTGACCAACAGATTCCTCATACTTATTGTTCGAAAACGAAGAAATCTTCCTGAAAATATTCGTTTAAAAACTGGGCCTTCGGTTCATATTTATTCAAACAATCCTTGTTTTAAACGATCGAATCTTTTACAGTGAAGGGTGAAATTCATGGCACGGTGGACTTGAGCCCGGCGAGTTTTGAGCCCGGGTCGGGTCGAGCCCGGACTTGAGCCCCGATTTGATCCCTCATTGAGACCCGACATGAGCCCTGGCCGTATCGAACCCGGGTTTGAGCCCGGACTTGAACCCCGATTTCAGCCCCGTCACTATATTCTTGTAGGAACGCGTTCGTGAACATCTGCGGACAGTCCTGCACGCACTTGTGCGCCTCACAGACTCTTTCTGGTGACCCCGTAGGGGTCCTGACACGCATAATCGATATATATTACTGGTGGGGCTCAAAACGTGCCTCAAGTCCGGGCTCAAGTTGGGGCTCAAACCCGGGCTCGATGGGGCCGGGGCTCGGGTCCGGGCTCAATGCGGGATCGAATCGGGGCTTGCGTCGGGGCTCGAAGGGGCCGGGGCTCAAAACTCGCCGGGCTCCAGCCCACCGTGCCAAATTCATCACTGAATTTGGGCGATGCGATTAAGCATCGTCGGGCTGTGGTTCCGAGCCCAAACGGTACACGAGGGAAATAAACCTCGCTCGCCAAGAGAAACTTTCTCGAAACAACAAGTTTTATGGCATGTTTTAGTCTTTGTTTATTTTTCGTCTGAACCTACATCGTTCCTTTCACCATCCTTGACCCTCCAATTCCGTTGTTTGTCCTGTGTCGTAATGAAGCTATCACAAAAACTAGCACAAAAACGCGATAGTAGCGTGTGGGTACGTGTACGTACCCATCATAAACTCCTCCCAGCATGTTGACGGCGTTGAGGGCCTTCTGCGCCTCGTAGCCAGCCTGGCTGGTCTGCGCCTCGTACTCCAAGGAGGTGCAAGCCGGCAGGCAGCTGCAGTCGTCCTCCGAGATGCCCTCGCCCTGCAGCTCCGCCCTTATCGCTCGCGTGACCAGGCTCTCTGCACGGGGCCACCAATGGTTAACTTGCCGTGTGCATTACCATACCTAATGTGCATGAAGCTCCAGGCCCGCAGCGCGGCCGCGGAAGCTCCGAACAAGCGGCAGTGCCTGTTGACTTCATTCACTACACGGCCCCCACTGTAAATCGTAGGGTGAGGTTCCTCACCCTTAGAAAGGCGAGCAATTTGACTCAAATTTCTATACTTCTTAAGAGCGAGGTTCAAAATGATCACCCCAATTGGATGATGTTACTAGAGTTTTCGTCCTAGAAGCGATGTTTGAGGGACGTTTCCCTTTTAGGGCGAGTTTCATTTCCCCAATAGAGTAATGTAAAGTCCATCGCCCTAAACAGGTTACGCACACCTGCATCGCCCAAATTACGCGATTAACCTCACCCTACGGTTTTCAGTGCCGTGAAATCTGTTGGTACAGAAGGGTTGCCTGGCCAGGGTGCCCCATTCACATACGGTGCAGTGCGTTGGGCTGCCTATCCCCACCGCCGCGCTGCAAGTTTCAGGCAGACGCTAACTGTGAGGGGGTCGGCTGATGAGTCGGGTCCAGCAGAGCCGGTGATCTTCGATCCCTCCAAGCTGACGAGGCGGGTCAGCGACGCAGCGCGGAAGAAGCCTCTCTCCTTCAGCTCAAAGCGGCCGGATCTTTTCAGATCCCTGACAGTCGCAGGGCAGCTTGCAGCTTACTAGCAGCTTGCAACCAGGCGCTAGCACCTGTCGGTGCGCGGGGAAGGGGTACGCCTGCAGAGGGGGAGATAGGCAGCCCAACGTGCTGCACTGTATGTGAGGCAGACATCCTGTACCTCTCAGAGCTTGCACGGACGGAGCGCCCGTGGACTGGATCACTACACGGAGCGCCACGGCCCAACGGCGATCGGCTTCGCGATGAGATACCAACAAGGGAGTGCCACCAAATGTAAATTAGCAATTGGGCTGAGACTTTGGAATAGCACCAATACAGGAATGAATAAACGTCAGAAATTGTTTAGATGAATTTGTTTTCTCCATAGTTTTTATGGGGTTGAAAATCTTACAAAGATTCAAAAAAATAGATTTTGACGATGTCGCCAAATGCCATGAGACGTCGAAAAATGCAAATATTTATGAGTTTGGGGATAAAATTTTCTTTGCCCAGTTCCAAAAAATCCAAGTATTAGAGTTTGACGAAAAATTCTCAAAATGTCATGAATCGTCGAGAGTTGATAAAATTTGTGCGTTTAAGATTAATCTGTGAAGCATGCTGGCTGTGCATAACTTCAAACTTTCTTTTGAAGAAATGAACGTGCACCAGAGATTATAAAGGTTCGCTCAAAAATTCAGCGACATAAAAACGTTGTCAATCACTGAAAACGACCACGAAATAAACCCGACCTGTACCACAAGGACGAGGCCATAAGCTAAAACGACCACCGGTTCCGAAACAAAACCGCAGGATTGTCGACAGGTAACTAGCTTACAGGGCAAGTAAGGAAAGTTCAATATCTTTAATACGTTCTATTCTGGCTGGCAGACTAGGATACACTGTTTACAAATCAAACGCAATAGAAACACCAGAATAAGCTGTCGGCACCAAAGGACTTTCACCAAGAAATTTATTGTCCAGATCTGTTCGATAAACAATCGCATTCCGAACACAAATGAATGTAATGTTTTTAAATGTTATGAATCTGCGAGAAACCACAACAGATGTTCAAATCTTGTTTAGTGGTTGCTTAATTTTATTTTAGAAAATTAACATTTCTTTATCCCTGCCCCTGAACAGAATGATAGTGTTTCAGGTGACAGGTAACGCCAGCGTCAATGATGCAATTAAATTACTACTACAGACAAATCACGGTGATGATTACGATTTTTTTACATGTGTGCGGCATCATGACTTCATAAGTGAAGTATCTAATATTTTTATGTCTTGTGACATAATGACGGACTTTCGTTTTGTTTACATGGTACGTTCCTTTACTTGCTTTATGAGTTAATCACCTGCCGACAACCCTATTGCTGCAAAAAAAAAAACATTTCCCCGATACTCACAAATTTGTGCACTTCTCGGCTTTAGGGACTTTTTCGTCAAAATTGATATTTTTTGAGTCTTTGGAAGTTTATAGACCCATATTGAACAGGGCGAAAAATGCCCCAAAACTCGGAAATATTTACATTTCTCGACGTTTCATGAAATCGTTTTTCTCAAAAAATTTTTAAGATTTTAATCCCCATAAAATCTACGAAGGAAACAAATTCAGCTAAAAATTTCCCGACGTTTATTCATTCCTATATTAGTGCTATGAAATTCCAAATTTTCGGCCAAATTGCTAATTTACAGTTGGTGGCACTCCCTCGTAAGTGCACCTTGCATTTCGGATCGGTCACGAGGCCGCGGGTTCGGCGCTAGGCTATAAATTGATATCACTTCAAGTGAACGAGCACTCCATCGGCTGGAACACACACAGCTCTGTTGATTTGAAACAAGAAACACTTGACAAAATATCAGTTGTTTTAATTATAAGCGAATTAAATCTGCATTAATTATGATTTAATTTGGTCTTCGTTGGATGAAGTCCTTATGGCAACATTTTCTTAAGTCAATATAGAGGAGGGTCTCACAGAGAAAGGCTTTGAAATTTCATTTTCAGTTGAGTCAAGATTGAAGGTCGTCTATGTGGACTTCATTACTGACGCTTATCGCTTATGTGGTTGACAAAACGGAAACATTACCAGTGGCGTTCTTGAGACATTTAAAGCTGCCGGATCCACAAATTCGTGTGCCCGAGGGACCTGCGAAAACAGTTGTAACATTTCAGTGACTAATGGAATAAAGACAATTTTGATGATGTGTGTGATAATAGTATGGGTGCGAATAATGTCGCACTATACTCTTCTTTTCACCTTCCTTGACCTCGGGGTTTGTGTACGGACTCACTCTTCTTGCTTTGAAAGACACGCCTTGCGCCTGCGGACCCGGGGTAGGCGACCCAGCGCGCGTGTTCACCTCTGCAGCACCGTATGCGGCACAACGCTCTTTGCCCTTTGCTATTCTGATACAAGCCACCTGCCGTCTGCATCTGGCTAACACTTTATTTAGATTGTTTGACAGACGTTTCAGGCGGAATAATGCAGGTAATACCCTTATATAGTGTAGTTTTTGACGGTTTCGATTATGTATTATGTATGTATCGATTATGTATAATTGTCTTCACTGTGCACACAGCTTGTCTTAACACGCACAAAACAAGACTGTCCGGATGAAAGCAGAGCGTTCATGAGGAGGCTCGTTCTTTGTGTGCACGTACCTTATATGAATTTCTGTCGGAATTTTTTTGAGTTTTCTAATAGTATCTCACATAGAAGCAAAAAGAACCTGTTTGGCGCCATAGGCAGAGGTCAGGGACTCCATATTTTACGCTTCCCCCCTCCACCCCCTGCATAGGCAATGGATTGACGAAACACAGTTTCACCAGATTCTGATATTTTGCACTTCGTGCGCTCGCCTTGTTAGACGTGGAGTCCAATTGTAAAATTACTCGCGAGAACGCAACAGAACTCTCCGGTGCATAATACTTACCCCTACAGTATATAAAATGTAAGAAAACCACGATACCTTCTTTATAATCTATACGAAATTCGAATCCACATTATACATCCATGAAAACCGCTTTATACCACATCTGTCTCTCAAATATTTTTCAAGTACACATTTTAGTGTTTTACATTCAGAAAAAAAAATATCGAAAAATTTGTAGCAATATTTCATTTTATTAATTCTCTCACGAAATGACCAAAACTTAGCCGCTACCGCTGACTCAGCACTGCAGAGCTCGAATTACTCAATGAGAACGCGACAGAACGTAATGGTGGCCGCTACCGGCGGCTCGACCCAACACGGTAATACTCGACACCTACGGTCTATACAAGGTGTAATAACCCTGCTATCTTGTGAAATCTTTATTGAAATTAAAACAAATTTCGAATTCACATCACACACCGTTGATACCCCGTTTAAAACCATATCCGTGCCTTGAATAGTTTTAGCGTGCATATTTTAACGTTTTAGATTCAGATAAAAACTATTGAAAAATTTGAAGCACTATTTAATTCCATCAATCCTCTCACTATTTGCCCAGGACTTGGCCGCTAGCGCTGACGCCCAGCAGCGGAGCACGCTGTATGCATTGTTGACTGGGCCCAGCGGCTCGTCACAAGTCAACCGCTCTGCTATCTGCGTACTATAAATTCCATGAAATCGATAAACTTAAACTATATATAGCGGTAAATTATACCATTTTCAAAATTACATCGACATGCGATCAAAACGGCGCGTAAACGATTTTCTGACGTAACGCGGTTTTCGAGTTTAAAGGGGGTCTTAACATTCAAGGCTAGCGCATTACTCGTTCTTTTTTGTCATCGTCATCGTAGTACGACGAAGCAAAGAACGAGTAAAAACGATGAGGTGAACAAGATAAGTTAAAGCTGTGCAGATAATACCATCCGCAGCATGTAGACGGCTGACTTTTCCGTAAAAATATGTATCGTCAATAAATGACGATCCTCTGGATAAAGCTGAACAAGACTGTCCGGGTGAACGCAGAGCGTTCATGGAAAGGCTCGTTCTTTGCGTACACGTAGAGTGCCCCATACACATACAGTGCAGTGCGTTGGGCTGCCTATCCCCTGATCTGCAGGCGCACCACCGCCACCCTGCACAGCGTGAATTGCATTCATGGCGAACGCTGCCTGGCCTCTCAGAGGGGGATCAGCTGATGGGTCGGGTCAGGCAGAGACGAGAATCCTCATTCTTTGCGAGTGAACGGGGACGAGTTAGCGAACTGGCCACGCAAAGAGGATCGGATAATGCTTCTCCCGGCCGCTCGCAGTGGCCGGATCTGTTCGGTTTGTCGCGCCCGACTCGACGCGGATAGTCGAAGATCACTTCTGGCAGTTTGCTGCCGGCCGAAAGAGCATGCCGGTTAGCCGGGAAGCGGTGCGCCTGCAGAGGAGGGGATAGGCCTCCCAACGCACTGCACTGTATGTGGGTGGGACACCCTATACCTTACATGAAATTCTACCGGAATTTTTCGGAGTTTTCTAATAGTACCTCACTTAGGAGCAAAAAGAACGAGTTTGCGTTCGATCTGTTTATTTCTACTTTCATCTTGACAACCACGTAGGAATGTTCCGATGATGCTGTTTTTATCGACCTGTGATTAGACAACGCGTTTTTTTAGGGCAAAAAAAAACGAAAAATGAATTTACTCTTTTTCTAAGACCGAAGATAGCCGCCAGAGCAGGCGGGGAAGAGGCACCGATCGCGGGCAACAATCGACTCTGCCGTGGTGCCGCTCGGAGTAATTTGTTCGACAACAGGGGATGCGCGGTCCGCGACAGCGGCTACATCCCAATGATATGTTAGGAACTTGGATATACTAGGGGTACGCTCCGAAATGCTCCGCGTAATGTAGCGAGCGAAGCGTAGAGACATTTCAAACTTAACATGAAATAATGGCTGCTCGCGATGGGGAATGTTTGTTTCAGTCGTCTGCCTAGGTGGGGATAGGCCAGCCCGCAATACACCCACGCGTGCACTTGCCTATGCCCCAGGCGCTCGTCAGGGTCATGCAGCGGGGGAAAAAAGTAAGGTGTGTGTGTGGGGGGGGGGGGGGACTGAAGAGTAATATAACACGGTCGAGTATCTCACTTTGCATTTATGTCCTCCCCCCCCCCCCTTCTCCCTCTCCTCGAATCGCTATTAGACATTTCAGAGCCAAGCGGCAGGCCAGTGGGTGTTACGTATTTTAGAACCCCCCCCCCCTTTTTTATGCGTTCTTTACCACTTGCATTGATACAAGTATGCGTGTGGGTAAGACGAACGAGTATTGTACCCGGTAGGGTGGTTGAATGTTTGTACACTTTCATTGAAGACATGAGTAACTAACGCCAGAAGTGTGTGGTATCAATCAATAGGGCTCCCCCTAGTCTCAAAAAAATGATACAGGTATTTTTCTGTTAATTACAAGTTTTATTGAAAAAATCCGGTTTAAAATTTTAAACAGGTTATGAAGGTCGCGCGAATATGATTTTTGCCGGAACAACTGTTTGGTTATGTTTGTCGATTCACTAATTATTTAATTTCATCATTATATGCACAGACACCTGTGTCTGAAATTATCTCATAATAAGAAATGCTAAGTCCCAAGTGTAAGAAGCGCCATCTATCATGTACATCGAAGCGCCATCTCGCGGATTGCTTTGAACTGAGCAGAGTTAAAGTAAGTCATTAATAAGCATTACATAAACAATTTACAAATCGTATTGATGCGAAAACCCATGTATTAAAGCCAAAAATAATTTCAGAATCCTAAACAAGAGTAAATCAGGCACAGCTAATGTGCGCAGACTGTGAGCATCACTGATCTAGGGAAAGACAACGCATAAGTAGCAAGAAAGCAATTCTATTTTATCACATTTAGACATTTTATCAAGTCTAGGGCATCTCATTTACAGGTAAACAATTTATAGAGATTAGTAAAGCCAAAATAATACTGAAAAGTCTCTATACTAATTGAGGAAACGGTTTACAATACAACTGTCGAGAATGGATGAGCTAAATTAGGAGTGTTACAAAAAGGCAAAGTTTTCTAAGTTACATCGAATTATACAGCGAATTATGACTTTTCGAATTTATCGTGTTTTCTCGGGTTTTACGGCGAAACTTCGCCGAGCGAAGGTTAGACTCGACCATGTTGACGATATGCAGCCTCCTGATTGGCTGACGGTTCGCGAACGCCATTATGAGGACAACCGACGATCGGCGAGAGTGGATTCTCTCATTACTTGTTTCACTTCAAAGATTCATCCTTTTTAAATTAGTGTGACCCGAATAGGTTAGGTTAGTAAGGTTGTTTTTTTTTCGGTGCAATCTTATAAATGATTGAACCAAAAAAAACCTTATTAACCTAACCTAATTGGGTTACACTGATTTTATCGCACTTCTATATTGAACTTGCGAAGGAATGGCATTCGCATTTCAAATTTCAGCGGGGTGGGCGAATGGCGACGCACTTTACTTACTCACCGCTAGATGGCGTGCGCCTCGACCGCGCCAACCAATCAGGAGGACGCATATCGTCAACATGGTCGAGTCTAACCTTCGCTCGGCGAAGTTTCGCCGTAAAACCCGAGAAAACACGATAAATTCGAAAAGTCATAATTCGCCGTTTTTCCGGGGTTGGTTCGGTTCCTTGGCTCAAAAGATGGATTTCTAAAGCATCGGCAAGTTGATCGGACTAAAACTGTAGATTCGGTAATACTTTACCACTCCCTTACAAACAACGTTCAGAGGTTACCTTGCCAATATATTCTTTAATCGCATTATTTCTCATGTGCTACATGCCATAACCTAAAACTGTTGGGAAGAAGTTCTTACTGTACTGTTAGCACTCAGTTATCAGTAGCATACTCTTGTCGCAACCAACTAAGAGATAGTTGGAAGCACCGTTACAGGTGAAAGAAAAAGTGCGTTTCCTAAAACAATGTCTTCGATTTGTTGCAGTGCTTTTTTCTTGCGGTGATGATGCAAATGTATGGCGAAACCACTTTGCTGTGACAGTGGTTCGGTTCTCACGTGGCATGTTTACAATCTCAAGTCAAGAGACCATCTCAAATATTATGAGGTAAGCATCAATTTAAATATTGTTTATGTAGTCTATTCATACATCTATTTGTTTTCATTCAAATTCCTGTTCTTCTTTCAGGTGACAAGGACAAGCTTTGAGCACATTGTTGTACCTGAGTGTAAATTTATGCTGGGCTCGTATTGAGCTGAACCTGGTCAGTAGTTCATTTGCCTATAAACATTCTTTTGCTTGTGGGGGGAATGTGTGGCTGTAACACGCCTACAGCAATTTCTGATTGATTTGTTTTACGTTGACATCAACAGCTTCAGCTTCTGAAGCCAAACTAATTTCTATTTCTTTTTGTTTCAGAGCACATCAATGTCGACTCATTAAAAGGGGCATTCCATATGCTCCCAGGTGTTTGAGTCTGAGTCCGCAATCTTTATTGTCAAGCACCTGAAGTTCTAATGTTAGTTGCCACTAAACTTCATGCGAATATGGAAATGCTTTCAGATGACTATTTAGACTGATATGTTAGATGTATCATTATTGTGCGTTGCCTTTTTCCAGACATTCCCAATGTTGCTAACATCAGTCGGCAGTGTACGAAAGTTCATGATATATAGTGCCAGTGTCTCATGGAAATGGTAGACCGTTCCTGTCCACTCCTGTTACCATTGCTTCCCCGTGAAAGTGCTCAGCTGATCCCTGTTTAAAAGGTTCTTTTGATAGTGTCTGTTGATCCCATTCTCATTTATTTGGAACAGTTCGGATCTTTATCCTGTATTTTTCCATTCATCGAACATAAATTGTTGATGTAACTTAGAAAACTTTGCCTTTTTGTAACACTCCTAATTTAGCTCATCCATTCTCGACAGTTGTATTGTAAACGGTTTCCTCAATTAGTATAGAGACTTTTCAGTATTATTTTGGCTTTACTAATCTCTATAAATGGTTTACCTGTAAATGAGATGCCCTAGACTTGATAAAATGTCTAAATGTGATAAAATAGAATTGCTTTCTTGCTACTTATGCATTGTCTTTCCCTAGATCAGTGATGCTCACAGTCTGCGCACATTAGCTGTGCCTGATTTTCTTTTGTTTCAGACTCTGAAATTATTTTGGGCTTCTATACATGGGTTTTTGCATCAATGCGATTTGTAAATTGTTTATGTAATGCTTATTAATGACTTACTTTAACTCTGCTCAGTTCAAAGCAATCCGCGAGATGGCGCTTCGATGTACATGATAGATGGCGCTTCTTACACTTGGGACTTAGCATTTCTTATTATGAGATAATTTCAGACACAGGTGTCTGTGCATATAATGATGAAATTAAATAATTAGTGAATCGACAAACATAACCAAACAGTTGTTCCGGCAAAAATCATATTCGCGCGACCTTCATAACCTGTTTAAAATTTTAAACCGGATTTTTTCAATAAAACTTGTAATTAACAGAAAAATACCTGTATCATTTTTTTGAGACTAGGGGGAGCCCTATTGATTGATACCACACACTTCTGGCGTTAGTTACTCATGTCTTCAATGAAAGTGTACAAACATTCAACCACCCTACCGGGTACAATACTCGTTCGTCTTACCCACACGCATACTTGTATCAATGCAAGTGGTAAAGAACGCATAAAAAAGGGGGGGGGTTCTAAAATACGTAACACCCACTGGCCTGCCGCTTGGCTCTGAAATGTCTAATAGCGATTCGAGGAGAGGGAGAAGGGGGGGGGGGGGAGGACATAAATGCAAAGTGAGATACTCGACCGTGTTATATTACTCTTCAGTCCCCCCCCCCACACACACACCTTACTTTTTTCCCCCGCTGCATGACCCTGACGAGCGCCTGGGGCATAGGCAAGTGCACGCGTGGGTGTATTGCGGGCTGGCCTATCCCCACCTAGGCAGACGACTGAAACAAACATTCCCCATCGCGAGCAGCCATTATTTCATGTTAAGTTTGAAATGTCTCTACGCTTCGCTCGCTACATTACGCGGAGCATTTCGGAGCGTATCCCTAGTAAATCCAAGTTCCTAACATATCATTGGGATGTAGCCGCTGTCGCGGACCGCGCATCCCCTGTTGTCGAACAAATTACTCCGAGCGGCACCACGGCAGAGTCGATTGTTGCCCGCGATCGGTGCCTCTTCCCCGCCTGCTCTGGCGGCCAAAAGATGGATTTCTAAAGCATCCGCAAGTTGATCGGACTAAAACTGTAGATTCGGTAATACTTTACCACTCCCTGCTTAACCACCACCCTGCCGAACGGCGCCGGACGGCTGCCGTGACGTCACTGAGTTCCGTCAGTGTGGCAACCGCACGGATTGAAATGTCCTACCTTTGCTAGTACTACCAAATATTGCAAACGCAATTAATCGAAAAAATGGGTTGTCATTTTGTGGGCCGATTATTATAGAACCAGTACTTAAAAGCGGAGCTAAAACGGTTGTGTGGTGTTTCTGGAAAGTCCGTGACTGACAGACAGACAGACAGAGTCACGACCAAAATTTGTCGCGGGGCCCGTTTTGAGAACGTGAGCTCGCTTCGCTCGCTAAATAGAGATCAAAGGACGAGTCCATCCCAGAATGCAATGGCGTTCTCCATGGCAATCGACAATCTTTATTTTCATATTATTGCATACATTTAGTAAAACTTAGCCGCTGCCATCTACTGGCGGTCCAATTACTCCGAGCGGCACTTGCCCAGGACTTGGCCGCTAACGCTGACGCCCAGCGGCGGAGCACGCTGTGTGCATTGTTGACTGGGCCCAGCGGCTCGTCACAAGTCAACCGCTCTGCAATCTATGGTCTCTTAATTCCATAAGAGCGATAAACTTGAACTACATAAAGTGGTAATATATGTCATTTTCAGAACTACATCGACATGCGATCAAAACGCCACGTAAACGATTTTCTTACGTAACGTGGTTTTCGAGTTGAAAGGGGGTCTTAACATTCAAGGCTAGCGCAATACTCGTTTTTTTTCGCTTCTACGTCATCGTAGTATACGACGAAGCCAAGAACGAGTAAAATCGAAGAAATCGTCACAGACGATGCTCCGATTAAGTCGTCCTCTAAAACTTTGATTTTTGTTTTATCTGTTTGAAAGTGTGGCGATTTACTCGTCATACGAATATGTTGTCACGTGACGAGCGAATGATTTGGGTGATTGATGTATTGACACAGAAATTCTCGCACATTTTACGAACGCATTGTTTAGTTTTGTTAGCTGTAGTATGGTTAGACTCTACTTCATTGCTATAAAATAGGTACGCAGTGTTAGGCCCAACAAAAACTACACTCATGAACAAAATTAGCGGCCCACTTTTGCTCAGATGCACCTAGACATGCGCCCTTTGGCATGTGGACGTCCCTAATTGTCTACATGAAGCTCCCGATGTGCGACGTTCGCACGCCACCCCTATCCGACGCAACATCCCTTTCGAGTAGGAGAGGGTGGAAATTTTGAAAACATCGTAGCGGTTTCGGGTACTACGGGTGGTCAGAAACGCCCACTTTTCGGTATGGGGTTCCCCCTTGACCCATTTGTGACATAGATGGCGACCCCTGCCGTGTCGCTGAAACCCACGCCCTTCCACGAATTTTGCAATCCCCCTGAGGGGCGAATCTTTTTTGTGTCAAACTTGTTTGCAAGCGACAGAAGGCCCCCTAATGGACACCCCATGAAAATCTGAAATCGACTCGACCACCCCCTGTGGAGCTATGACCCCTAAACGTCCAACGCTTGTGGTTTTTACTCGTTCTTTGCTGTAGCATATGCTGTAGCAAAGAAGAACGAGTTTTGCGCTCGCCCTGTCTGTAAAACTACACTTTCATCTTGAAAACCACATAACTTAGGAATGTGTGGAGTTTACCGTTTTGATCGGACTGTAATATAGTTAAATTCTCACGAACTTCTTTTTTTTTAAATGAGAAAAAACATTACTCTTCTTTTGGGAACGTAGACACCGTGTCTGGGGAACAGGCGCTGCCGCCGATCAACAATCGCTAGTCCACCGTGGTGCCGCTCGTAGCGTACACGGAAAAAAATGGATTAGCTGTGGTAGCTCAGAATTAGCTATTTTAGCTAATGTCTTAGCTAATTTTGGCATAGCCGACATTTTCATCCCTTGGAGCTGAAAGGTTCCCTGTTACAGCTGCGTCGTAGTTACGACAGCCGAGTGTCAGCTGGTACAACTGACCCCAGGTTAATCTGTTTTAGATCACGCGTCGGCTGATACAGCTCGGCCTCAGCTGACATAGCTGAAATTTAGCTACTTCAGCCACAATCTCAGCTTATTCAGCAAATATTTCGGCTATGCAAAAATTAGCCAAAGTATTAGCTACCACAGCAAAATCATTTTTTTCAGTGTAGTTGCACAGCCAGTGGGTGGCAGCTGCTAAGTTTCACTGAATGTACGGAATATCCCGTACAAAAAAAAAGTATATTCAGGATGTCTATTTCGTAGACAACGCCAAGAGTCTTGAGGTTGTCTAGGCCGTGTCTCTACGAAAGCTTCTTTCGTGTCGATTTTAGACACTCTGTTGGCACTCTGCAGTCGGCGAGGAGTCACTGCCGAAGACACCGTGAAGACATCGTGAAGAATATTTCCAGATATCTATGAAACCATTTTGAGATTGTCGGAAGCCCTCTAGAGGTCATTTCGGAGACCAAGTAAAGACAATGAGTAGCCTATTTCGAGACGCTCTTAAAACATCGCTAAGACGTTGCCCACTTACCATACAGACGTCAGCGAGACGTCGCCAAGACGCCGAAAAGACGTCGTCGAGACGCGGACGAGACATCGTCAAGACGTCGAGATTTATAAAATAAAAAAAAATTAAGATGGTAGACTGTGGATGGACTCGAACCTCCGAGCGCAGCTTCCACAGTCTCGCCCGCTGCGCTCCCGGCCACGAGCGCACGTACACGGAAGCGGGTCTGCTGTCCCATACGCTCGCTACTTGGTTTGGTCCGCAGCCACGCAGGCGGCGCGCATTTTGGCGCCCCCCCCTCCCCCTTATCTTTTTTTTGAGGGGGGAGGGGGGGGGGGCAGGGGCCATGAAAATTACAAATTGTAAGGTTTTGTTGGATTTTTCTGCAGACGCGTTTAGATGTACTTTTCACACATACCGGTATAAGTCGCGAGCGAAGCGAGCGAAAAGTCCTGGGGCACTAATTCAGTTAAACTCGGAAACTTAACCTGAAGTAAATTTTATACGATTTAGCTCCACAGTGAGAACTACGTGTGACGCAGTGAAAGAACATAAAAAATAACGAGTTCATTTTTACATTACGATGCTCCCCGGAACCATAAAGTTATCATATGGAAGCACACAGTACCGTATTCATAGTATTGAACGAAAAAGAACTTGCGCGAGCGAAGCGAGCGGCGAGCTCTGAATATCCAAAGATGCTCTACGCCGGAAGTTGAGAACACGAATACTTCTACAGCGGAAATAGATAATGTAAGAATAACCGCATCCAGAACGTACTATTAAAGGGGAGGGGAACCGCAGCCGAAAGTATATCCGCCGCGGGCGTTAGCCCGAAAAATTGGCTAGGCTAAGGGCTTGCTAACGACGAGTTACGACCTTTTGGTAGGATCAGTGCACCGCGGAGACACTCCGCGCCCGCGCGGCCCTAAGAGACGCTTCAGAGGCCGCGCGGTGGTGACTTTTGCCGTGTGACCCCAACCTTGTGATGCCATGCCGCGCCCCCTTCCCCATCACCCCGTAGACCCCTACCGGTGTCTTTTTAATTACGATCAGGACAGGACAACACGAGGGGACGGCCACCTGTGCAATAGTCGGGCCGCCCAGGCGTGCTATTACGCGTAATTGAAATGGACTTAGGATGATTTCGACCGAATACCATACTACAAATTGATATTTTGGAGTGTAGTAGTCGCTAGGTGACTGCGTATTAAAGCGCGTACTAGGGAGCAGTCGGGTCACATTTTTCGAGAGTGGACGCCCCCTCGGAACAACCCCGGACCTTAGTTAACAACCGCATCACCAGCCTTCGGGTAAAGACGGCCCTCACTCTACGCCCCCGAAGGGCGCCCCTGCGGTGCGCTACCGTGCATCCCTGCAGGACACTACCTGCGCCCCTGCGGGGCGCGTTTTGGCGCCCCGCAGGGGCGTGTTTTGGCGCCAGGGGGGGGGGGGCGGTGCCCCCCTGCCCCCCCCCCCCCCCGTTCCTACGCCCCTGTAAGGCAGGGCAGTGTCTGCGGTATAGTGAGCCTTTGCGGCTGACGTTTTTATTTCTTACACATTTTTTACGTCTCTAAAACGGCTCGCGGACGTCTCCACAACGGCTAGCGGACGTCTCTGAAATGTCTCGTGGACGTCTTGCGGACGGCTGATCGAAGTCCTGGCGATGTCTCACCGATGTCTCAATAATGTCTTCTGGATGCCTTCCGACAGTCCCAATTTGGGCTCCTAGACATGTGGAGGAATTCTTCAGTATGTCTTGGAAGTGTCTGTACCAGTACCTCCACACCGACTGTAGAGCGGCTACAGAGTGTCTAAAACCGACACAAAAAGAGCTCTTCGGTAGATATTGCGTAGACACTTTTCAGACAAACTAAAGTGTCTAATTAATATCTCTGAGAGGTCTCTGCCCAGTCTCGATAGTGTATTCGCGGGAGACACCCTCTAGACACCCTCAATACAACTTTTTTTGTACGGGGGTTTTCGACGATACCCGCACACTAGGGGTAGCCCCCCTGCAGTTACGCCCCACAAAGGCACAGTGGCGCAAAACGCTCTGGGCCTATGGTAGGGGACCCCAAGATCCACCTATCACCAAAATCTTTAAGTCGGCAACTCGTCTCGTTCATTTTAGAGACAAAAAAACCACGCCCAACCCCTTACATCAACCCCCGCCACTGGCTAAACGGGCAGGGTTGGCGCGGCACTTTTGCTGCCCCATAGGATAGGCCCAACCTTTGTCTCTTTGCCCTGGGTGGGCAGCGCGCTGCCGTCACGCGCGTGTCTGCAGGAGATACTGCTGCACTGCTGCACTTCCCCGAGGCCAGCCGCACCTCTGCATCACGCCGGGACGGCAGGCAACCCATCCGGCGCGCCGCGCTGCGCAGCGCCGGGCAGAGAGCGGGCCGGCGCGGCGGCACGTCCGGAAGGCGCGCAAATTCAAACGATGGATTGCTCCAAGTCTTGTTAGCGCTACGCGGGACTCGCGACGACACTGTACGCAATTTTTAATTCGCTTCTGTTTTTAAGGCGTCAGTTTCCTTTAACACTTTAGTATTTATGTGTGCGAGATCATTTTTGTTAAGTGGCGACACATTTTATTCTTGTTTATTTCTAAAATCCATTTTGCCATACATGTAATCATCATTGTATTATACGGTCGGCAGAACAGAGAGAAAGCTGGAGGCTGCTCAAGAAGCCGCAGGCAGGCAGCGCCACGACATAGCGAAGTGATTAATATCCAACCATTAAAACTGAAAGTGATGGCCGATATTCATGACAAAATGTTGTGAAAATTTCAGAAAAAAAATCTGGGGAAATTTTTAAACGTTCGGAAATATGAAACAACGAAAGTTACAGTGCGCGTTTCGCTGCTGTGGGAAGTGCCCTTTTCAAACACTGCAACTACGGCGACCTATCCGACTAAACCAACGACGCTTTCGTTAGCTGCGACTGGTTCTACTGCAGTGTGGAGTGCAAACCTTGTCCTCCGCTTTCTATTCAACAGCAGGGCATTGGGAATTTTGGACTGGGAACTATTTTTTGGGAAATTAGAATTGCGGGACTAGGCTCTGTAGGGAAAACAAAATTTGGGAATAGAATTTTGGGAAAATATTTTTTGGAAAAATGAGTGGGAACGGATAAGATATTTAGCCCTGGTTGACAAAATCAGAAGAGTGTAGGAAGTGTCGTCGTTTGCCTTCGCGCCTTTACAGTCTAAATCCACCCAGAAGTTGTGGACCCCTCGACTGCTGACGTACGTACGTGGCATGTAGAATGCTGCGCAGGCACAAAGCCGCACGGTGAAGTTCGTCGAGCACTCGAGCTCACAGTTCTTCTGCGTGTAGACCTGGAAAGGGAATGTTCGAATGAAGCACACTCTGTCCGGCGGGGAGACTCATGCGCTGGTAGTGTGTGGGGTGTTTGAAGTGCGTCGAGTTCAGTGGTCTCAGAAAAGTACAGAACGAGGGGTACGCTCCGATGTGCTGCGCGTAATGTAGCGAGCGAAGCGTAGATGACATTTAAAACTTAACATTAAATAAAAGCTGATGGTGATGGGCGATGCTTGTCTGTGGCGCCTGCTATGGTGGGGATAGGCCAGCCCGCAATACATCCACGCGCACTCTAAAAGTCTTACAGTGAATTTCCTTCGTAATTACGAAGGTATTGCAGCAAGCATATTACGAACATGATTTTGTTTATATTACGAACGTTTTCGCGGTTTTCTTTGTATGTAACGGAAGAAAAATTTCATTTATATTATGGTTGCACTGAAATGTTTACTGTTCTGTACGTGTGTTGTGTATTGGTAACCCTGATGGTGTTGGCGAACGGCCTGGCTACTTCATTGATGTACGGGTAGTGTGTTGATGCTCGAGTGCTTCGGCGAGAATCCGAAAGTGAGTGCGAGACTCTGACAGGGAAGCTGTGCAAACGCGTGCCAGGTGTCGACACTCGAACAATTCGCGACGTGTCGGAAGCCGATCGCTCAGGTCTTTGATATTTTGACGCTGTGCGGACCGTTGGAACAGGAAAACAGAGCCATCAGATGGATGGGACCGCAATGCAGTTACTTGTATGCCAATGCCGCAGCAGAAGACATGCTGTCACTTGAATAGCACTAATTGACCATGGAAAGATTGCCACTAACCAGGGAGCCAGGCGAGGATCTCAACAAGTTCGTGTCAAAAACTCAGTTGTGGTCTTCCGGCCGAATGTCCCCAGGACATATCATTGATTCTTTGGTACACAACCTACAAGGAAAAGTCTTGTACCAAATGAAGTCGTAAGAATTATTCAAATTCATGGGCGGCACTCGGGGAAGGCAGCGATCCATCACAAGACAGCGGTCCAGGCTCTGTAATTGTGGCCGTCAGCCGGCGCTGCGCAAACAAGAAGTGCCACGCATGACAAATGTCGCAAGGGTTAGGAGTGTCTCCTTGTTTTCCTGTCCTTTAAATATAAGAAAGTAATTTGTCATGTCCATTCAATCAAATATTTTGCGGAACCTGAACAGAGGTGTGATGCTGAAATCCAGTTTGGAAAGGTGCCGAGGTAAATGTAATACCTAAAAGCCTGCTAGATCAAGGCTATAGAGTATTGTAAGCCAACCTCAGTCATTTTGGAAGTGTATGGTGGAGCATTACTTCGACCGCTAATTACCTTTCAGAAATGTGAGCTAAATGGTATCTGTCTAGATTTAGAGTTCATTGTAGCTGATGTTGAATCTGTACCCTTACTAGGATTAGAAGCATGTGAATTTGGAGTTAAAAGTTAGTAAACATGTGTCCATTGTCTTTAGTATTAGTCCTGTTCAATCAACTGTGCCTTCAAAAAAGTACAGTGCGCCTAAACATTATGCCAATCTCAATGTCAACATACTCTGATGTATCTACTGAGCCAGGTTTATTTCCAGGCAGAAGTGTTGATGACCTTTTGCAATACTGTTCCCCATAGACTGCCTACTGCCTGTGGTAATTGTAGAAAAACCAAATGGTTCACCTTAGATCCTAAACATTTAAACGAAGCTCTTAGCGTCCATTGAAATTCCATCTCAAGAGGACATAAATGCTTGTTTGTCAAATAAGAAGTTTTTCACTGTTATGGATTTTACCTGCGCAAGCTGATAGTGACGATTTGTGGTTCTCAACCCCAGCGTGTGCAAACCTTTTGGTTTAAAACCGTCGCGCAGTTGTAACAGCAGGAATTGAAGGTGTACTTGTGTATTTTGATGATTTGTTAATTACAGAAAGTGAACTGACCATTTTTTCAAAGAGTTATGGAAAGGGCTTGTATGGTGTTCACATCAATCCTGATAAGCTACAATTTAAGTTACGTGCGAGCATGGTCGTAGACCCTAGGAAAAGCCATAAAGAATCTAAAAGACCCCAAAAATGGGAGAGACTGTTAGGAATAATTAATTATTTGAGAGATTTTGTCCCTAACTTGTCAGATTCTATTTTCCATCTTGACAGAAAAAATGAATGTGGCAATGAAAGTCTCACACGGAAGCTTTAGAGAATATCAAAACCAAGTTGTGTAATGCCACTGGTCTGCGTGTTTTACTTCAGTCGAGACCTGTAAATTGTTTAACACCTGCAGAAGAAAACTATGCCCAGAACATAGTGGTTTCACTTCGGACACCCAGAAGTAATCATACAAACTGAACGTTAGGGGCCTGTATCTGCGTCCAAACGGTTAACAAGATGTTTTAAAGACAATGCAGTATAACTTGAAGGTTGCTGCACGGTTAATGTAGCGAGCATTATCAAGAGACTATCTACCATATCACCCATCTGATGAAATTCTATGTAGACCATGCTAACTTTAAGGAGGATAATGTGTATTTAATGACCAAGAATGATGTTGCTACAGGAGATCTCTGATTATGTCCGGCAGGGTTGGCCTGACTAAAAAATTGTCTGATGAGGCAAAAAAGCTATTAGAAATGGTGTTTGAAGAAGATGGTGAATGGGCCTTCAGTGTTTGAAGGTGCGAAAGCTTTAGCTCAACAGACTGTTCCTGGTATGGAAAGGTACGTCCAGGAGTGTTCAGTTTGTGCTAGAAAGAAACGTACAATTCCCATGAATACTGATATCCTTGAGTTTCATCGCTCCTTATGTGTTACTGTAAGTGTAGATGCCATAGTAAAACCTCTGAGTGAAATGCACTTAAGAAACTGTTCTGTATTCATGGTGTACCACAGGTATTGTTTGCTTAATAATCCATTTAAGTCTTATAAGTGTACTGAATTTGCCAAAGAGTGGTTCTTTCAAATTATTAGTTGTATGGTCAGTCAGAGCAGTAACTTGTCCGAAAAATGCGAACCACATGAAAAGTTTTGTTACATTACCGTTCAACTCCTTTGGCAAACATGGATATCCCCTGCCAGCTGTTAATGAGCCGCAACCAGTATTCCCATTAGATCGCGTAATTCTTGATGCTTCCAAACTAGAATTGAAACAGCAAAAAATGAAATTGATATTCGACCTGAAATTGACGAAGGTGATTATGTATATGTTCAGAATAATGTCAACTTGCAGTGGGAGCCTGCCATCGTCGAAAAGTGCAGTGAGCCTAGGTCTTACATTGTTAGTAGACTTATTCACGGTATAATGTGAATGAACCATTGTCCTTTCCGATTATGTTGAAATGTATTCTAGTCAACCTGTACCTGAAATCTTACCACCTTTAAGTTGGATAGAACTAGAACGCGAATTGTAAAACCTAGAGAAAGACTGAATCTGTGATATGTATTGAATTTTTTTTAAAAAGAAAGAAATTTCTGATTTATATTATGGTTGCACTGAAATGTTTATAATACAAAGAAACTTCTTCGTAAGAATTTTAGGGTGCGTGCACTTGCCTATGTACCCGGCGCTCGACAGGGTTAGATAATCAGAGGTAAAACTGGTAAGGTTTAAGAGAGAAGGGGAAGAGCACTGAAGAGTTATAAATCACTGTCCAGTTACTCACTTTGTATTTATGTACCCCTCACCGAATCGCTATTTAACAGTTCAGAGACAATACTGGCAGGCCACCTCCGTGAATCGAATGCAAATTCCCCGCACACGACTGTCGTCAGCGGTGCGTTACGTATTTTAGGAACGCCCTTTCCCTTACGCACTTTTGTTTCGTGCGCGAGGGATGAAGGGAGCTTCAGAGAAACGATTTGGTCTGCGTGTTACGTAAATTCTGAACATGTTACGGAGGGGGTGGAATAGGGACCAATGCCTGCCTGGTGCTGCACGTACATATAGGTAGGGTATGTTGACCCCTCCCCCTCGTGTTGCCAGTAAAGAAGGCAACAAGACTGTCCGGGTGAAAGCAGGGCGTTCATGGGGAAGCTCGTCCTTTGTGTGCACGTACCTTACATGAATTTCTATCGGAATTTTTCAGAGCTTTCTAAAAGAACATGTTCGGCGCCATAGGAGGCAGAGGTCAGGGACTCCATATTTTACGCTTCCCTCCCTCCGGCCCCTGCATAGGCAAAGGATTGACGAAACACAGTTTCACCAGATTCTGAAATTTTGCACTTCGAGCATTCGCCTTGTTAGACGTGGAGTCCAATTGTCAAATTACTCGCGAAACCGCGTGTGCATGTCTCTCAATGCTCTCACTACCTGGCCAGGACTTTAACGTGGAGTCCAAATGTCGAATTACTCGCGAAAACGCAACAGAACTGCTGGTCGCTACCGCACCGCCGGCTCAACGCATTACTGGTGCATAATACTTACTCCTACAGTGTACAAGGTAGGCGTACGCCAGACCGCGTCGTGGCGTAACAGGCTTCGCTCACCGCGAATCACTGTTCCGCCACTCCACGCCTGGCGCACGCCTACCTTGGCCTGCCGCCGGCTGTCACTTGACGAGTAGGACCCTACGGGGCCAGACGGTAGGACCCAGGCGTCACTCTTTCCGCACGGTCGCAACCGCGCTCATATTCTTACTTCCGAACGTATCTTGCGTCACCCTTTCGTTATCAATGCCACTCAACCAGTCCTAACCTAACCTCACGTGCCCGCGCCTAACCTACCCAGGCCCCCACTTGCCTAACCGAGCGTAACCCCCTCGAGTCACTGATCGGCCCCTTCCTGACAGGCGCATGGCGCACACTGACCTCACCCAACCAGCGGATTTTAAATTTTGGACCACTTGTAAAAATTATCCTATAAACCGCTTGGCCTACGGTGCCCCTGAGGGGAGGTTGACTCTGGTATGATGCAAGAAAGATGTGGTCCAAATTTGAGCTTTCTACGTCTAACCGTTTTCGAGAAATCGCGCGGACAAACAGACAGACAAACAGGCAGACAAAACATTTTTGACCCAGTCGGGTAAGGGCTTCGCTTTCGCTCAGCCAATAAAATGTATAACAAGACTGTCCGGGTGAACGCAGGGCGTTCATGGAAAGGCTCGTTCTTTGTGTACACGTACCTTACATGAAATTCCATCGGAATTTTTTTTCTAATACGATCTCACATACAAGTAAAAAGAACGAGTTTAGCGCTCGCCATGTCTCTTTCGTCTTTCATCTCCAAAATTAAATAACGTGGGCATGTTCTGATGATGCTGTTTTATCGGTCTGTGTTGAAGACAGCGCGAATTTTTGGGAAAACACGAAAAATAAAATTACTCTTTTTCTGAAGATGGGCGGCTGGAGCAGGCGGGGAAGAGGCACCGGTCGTGGCCAACAATCGACTCTGCCGTGGTGCCGCTCGGAGTAATTTGTTCGACAATAGGGGATGAGCGGTCCGCGACAGTGACTACGTCCCAATGATATGTCAGAAAAAAAACGAAAATATATTTTGCCATTACCTTCATGTTTGTAGTGCTTGACATAACGATGTCATTAAATATTTTTATTTGATTTTGGAAATGTGGAACTTGGATTTAATAGAGATCAAAGGACAAGTCCATCCCAGAATGCAAAGGCGTTCTCCACGGCAGTCTTTATTTTCATATTATTTCATATATGTAGTAAAACTTAGCCGCTGGCAGCCGCTGGCGGTCCAATTACTCCGAGCGGTACTACGGTGGACGAGCGATTGTTGACCGGCGGCAGCGCCTATTCCCCAGACACGGTGTCTACGTTCCCAAAAGAAGAGTATTTTTTTTTCGTTTTTTTAAAAATTAGTTCGTGAGGATTGAACTACATCACAGTCCGATCAAAACTGTATACTCAGAACATTCCGAAGTTATGTAGTTTTTGAGATGAAAGTGTGGTTTAACAGACAGGGCGAGCGCAATACTCGTTCTTTTTTGCCCAGGACTTAGCCGCTAACGCTGACGCCCAGCAGCGGAGCACGCTGTGTGCATTGTTGACTGGGCCCAGCGGCTCGTCACAAGTCAACCGCTCTGCAATCTACGGTCTCTAAATTCCATGAAAGCAATAAACTATTTAAAGCGGTAATTTATATCATTTTCAAAACTACATCGACATGCGATCAAAACGCCACGTAAACGATTTTCTCACGTAACGCGGTTTTCGAGTTGAAAGGGGGTCTTAACATTCAAGGCTAGGGCAATATTCGTTCTTTTTTGCTTCTACGTCATCGTAGTACGACGAAGCAAAGAACGAGTAAAAACCACGGTACCTTATGAAGCCTTCTTCACAATTTATACGAAATTCGAATCCACATTACAGTAGGCCCTCATTCGAAGACGCCTCTCGGATCAGTAAAAAAAGGCCGCCGTCTTGAAATGAGGTACCCCCACTCCTCCACTCTCCTGGCGCTGCGGGGGTTAGGGCGGGAAAGGTGTGAGAGAGAGCGACATCTAATTAACCTATCGCATAGGGGTATCGCTGGGCTGTGCTGTGCACGCTGTCGCGAGCAGAGGGTACCTACACTACAAACGTTACAATCAGCTTGGGCTGCGGTGCCCCTGAGGGGAGGTTGACTCTGGTATGATGCAAGAAAAATGTGGTCCAAAATTGAGCTTTCTATGTTAAACCGTTCTCGAGATATCGCGCAAACAAACAGACAGACAGACAAAACATTTTTGACCCAGTCGGTCCAGGGCTTCGCTGTCGCTCAGCCAATCAGCCAATAATATGGGCTCCATTTCACGCACGTTCACGAGTTCTACTACAACAGACTAGTGTGCCTGACGGGAGGGGATAACGCCAGCCGGCCGGCCGCAAGACGCCGCACCCGAGGGGCCTACTGTATGCACCCATGAAAACCGCTTCATACCACATCTGTCTCTCAAATAATTTTCAAGTACACATTTTAACGTTTTACATTCAGAAAAAAATATCAAAAAATTGGAAGCAATATTTTAATTTATCAATTCTTTCACGAAATGCCCAGAACTTAGCCGCTAACGCTGACGCACAGCACTGCAAGTCAGGCTGCAAACAATGTAGGCCTAGCGTGGTAATCCTGTTTCCAAGTGCGGTTAATTCATACAATACACAAATATGACAGACATGAACTATTCCGAGCACAGCTGAAGCGTACTTTAATGCCTGCGGGTATTCTCCGCATTTTTGTTAAGTAAGAGTTGTGCTCATCTATTCGCCTTTCGCAAAAACGTCCGTTTTCATGAAATACGAGCTTATTACGTCGCAACAAAAGCTCATATGCTTGCCGGAAGCACTATTAGAAAAAAGTCATCGTGTAGCAGCAACTGCTGCTAACGAATGAAAATGGCGGATCCATTGTTCTTCGAAAGTAGTTAGTCATTTTAAAATGATAAAAACCATTTGGGAATAGCTTATTGAAGTCGTCCATAAAGTCATTTCAAAATAGTTATGTCATTTCAGAATTGCGAATCGATGATGTTGCCACTTGAAAACAGCACTGTAAATCCTGGAGCGACATTTGTCGCTCTTAGAAGAGCGACATTGTGTCCCCAATTTCATCGCTTTCCAGAGAGCGACGCCCAAAATCGTCTCTCTTTTAGAGCGATGTTACTGAATAATGGTGCTCTAAAAGAGTGATGCTATGAAAATGTCGCTCTTTTACAGCGACGTGCGTCGCTCAATTAGGGCGACGGCTCAAATATCGCTCTATTACAGCATCGCATTGGACCGTCGCCCAAATTGGGCAACGAATGTTTCCTTTCGATTTACAGTGAGTATTTTATATGGTTCTCAATTAGCCTTTACCATCTTCAGAGCAGCCATTTTAAAGTAACTTTATTTTAGCAGTGGGGTGAGTGGTAGGGTGTCCCATTTTGAACGAAGGTTTGAAATGTTGATGCGCCGAAGCGGCATCGGGTGCAGTTATGAAATATAAGATCTCAGGAATTTTTTCAGATTTTTTGGACCACCGGAAGCGGTCCCGCAGGGCCGTTGTAGTTAGGCCCTTTAGTGCCTTAGGAGACTAATTCTTTGAGCCGTAAATATCCATCTTATGAACTTTTTGCATAGAATAAAAGTTGTCAGAAATGATCGAATTAGGGGGAAAATTTTTTTGTTGCAGTCAAAATATGACTTTTTGGGAAATGTTGCCTACCCTCCAGGGGTTGAAAAAAGATGTTTAAGGTAAATGGTAAGTATGCTTACAAATCAGTGTATTCTTACATTTATTTCACATCAAGTATTTAAAAATTGTTGATTTTTTACAGGTGTACAGGTTTGTCACATTGACTAATTACAGGTAAGTGCAGATATAAAATTTGCTATTCACTACATAAACTTATTGTTAAGCTCATTTGAGTCTGTTTTTCTTCCTATCTTCAGCTACGACTAGGAGGAGCATTTGACGCTGTTCCTCGTCATGTGTAAGATTGTTCCCCTTTAAGTACCGCGTGATAAGAGCCACGCCCCTTTCGGCACAATCATTTACTACTTTGAACTGTTTAACAATGTTATACCCATAGAGATAATCACCATTTGTATGCCACAATTCTGGATCCACACTTAAAAACTTTCTGGAAATTCCAGTAGCATTAAAAAACCGGAGTGATTGTTTGGAGCAAAAATCACTGAGGCGCAAGTCAAGAACTCTGTCCTTAAGCGACACTTCACCACGAGTGGGTGGAGTGCCTTCATCTTCTCCTTCACCAAATGCAGCCACCATATGCCTTTTCTCATCAACCGAGACGGCATCGTCGAAAAGCGCCATGGGGACCGAGGTGGGCGAGAGGAACCACAGGTGAGATCTAAACTTTTCCAGAGCTGCCCCCCAATGGCTCCCCAGGTTCTTGTTCTGGAAAAGAACCTGCAGGTAGGCCAGGTCGTTGCGTGGGGCCTGTGCTGGAAGTGGCGCGTGGAACCACGGACGTGCATATGCCCGGCAAATGAAAACACACATCTTGAAAAGGTTTTCATCTTCTACGGGCTTAAGCAGTTTCAGTTGTTTACCGAACATCCACGACTTGAGGCTATAAATGTTTATGGCCATCCAGCGACATTTGCTCTTACACCCTGGCTTCTTGAACACGTAGATCACTGCTTTCCCAGGAATCACCCCACCCAAGAAGACAATCACAAGCTCGAGAAACTCCTTGTAATCCCCACGTGGCTGCTGCTCCTGCATCGAAGAAAAAAGAGGTAAGAAGCATTTGTTGTAGTGTAAAAAGAGTGATACACTAATGTAATTTTCGATTTTACCTTCAGTTGATTCAAACAGAACTGAATTATTTCGTCACTTTCGGGAATGAATTTCAATTTTCGGGTGGATGCTGCAGTGCGGTACTTTCCTGTGCGAAAGAAGTATAGTGGTTGTCTTAAATATTTTGCGGAAGTTTGAAACACAGGTCCTATTATGAATTAAGTAGGTAGAAATATACCTTTGTCAAATTTATCCCAGTCATTTTCTAACTTGTCAAAAAAAGGGAGATTGGGATCCTTTGAGTTTTCGAACAAATTATAGAAAGCGGCACCAACTGTAAGTTCCAGAGTGTGGTGATGGCAGCCGAATTCTAGCATGTCTTTCTTATTAAGTTTTTTCTGCAGCAGTACGCTAGCCCCCTTCATCCAGCCCGTGTTTGTGCTAGTGGTGTCGTAGACCTTCCCAATAACTCTATCTTTGACTTTCCAGTCGTCCAATAGCTCGTACGTAGCGTCTGCTTGTGCTTTGCCTGTGCTTCCTTCTAGTTTGGGAACTCCTAATAGTTGTTCAGCTCCGCGGGGACCAGTCAAAATGACGGGTAAGCGGTCATGTTTTTTCTTATCTGTAAGAAATTATCATAAAAAAAAAAGAGCACTGAGAAAATTATGAAATAGATCTGACTAAAAATCTTACCATTATTGTCTGACAGGAGTTTCCCATCCCAGTGAACCAGAAATGGACCTGGTTCCGATTCCAAATTTTTAACAATGGAATCTGCCACGGTCTTTCTGTTCAAACGGCGGTTCCTGCTGACCGCACTCTTAGACTGGACAGGTTTGAAGGTAACTTGACTTGTATCTACGCCAAGAGCAGACACGGCGGCATGCAAAGTTGCGTTCACAGTTTTCCCTATTATATGCTTTGCAAAGCGGTCACTTGTCTGGGTGCGATCCAGAGCTCACGTCACATCATTGTTTAAAACCTTAATTTTAATTGTTTTCCTTCTCTTTGGCAGTTCAAATTCTATCGAACAAACAGAAAGCAGATATTTTTCATTTGACTGGTACGACTATTTGTTTACAATTCACGCAGTTATGTTGATCAATTGTACTTACCCTTATCATCTTCTTTTTCAGATTCCTCATTTGGCACTGCGTCTTGGGCGGCAGCGGATGGCGACTTCGAAAATAAATTCCTTACTTCCTCATCGGAGCGTCTCTTCCTCCTGGCCTGACTTTGTTGTTTCATGATTTTAGAATTATTTTTTTTCACCCACTTTTTGTCAACACCAGACATTTTTGCGATTCTGTCTTCTTGCATTGATAAATAAAATGCTTTGTCCTCCTCTTCTTTAATTTTTTCCATAGCATCCTGCTTTCCAATATCAAACAGTTTGTCTAAGCTTTGAATAAATAACTCTCTTCTGGGGGTTGAAATCCTATGCATTGATCTTTTAAGTTCTATCCACTCTTTATAAATACCAACAAGTTTTGTAGTGGCGTGTTTAATTTCCATTACGCATTCTGCCCCAATGCCACTATGCCAAATTGGCACGATTTCTTCAATCGCATGTCTGCAAGCGTCACGGATCTCTTCAGAGTGTCGAAGATGAAGAACAAACTGCAAAACATTCCGAAGCGTTGGTAGCTGGTTTTTGCAGGATATTGTTGGTGATTCGGATCCGATCAGCCAGTTCCCTGGACACACTTTGGTGGAACTTCTCACTCGCGGCGGCATTGTCAAGACGCGACGCGCGACGACATTCACAATACTTGGCAGCGTTTGCCAGAACAACGGGGATTGTTGCGTTCCGTCAAAACAAACCGATACGCGATGCGGAGATGCGGATCCCACGTTCACGTTCCAAGACCAAACGAGCTGAAACCTGTCGTCTCGTGGGCGTGCAACTAGTGCGGCGGCCGTTGCAGACAGAGCGATATTCGGCCGATAGAACGGGAACAAGTTCAAACTTGTCGTTTCCGAAGCGTGTCCGAAAACGAAGAAATATGACAATCCGGCTTCCATTTCTGGCATTGAGCTAATACAAGAAGATCCGAACCGAACGCCGCAAGTTCTCCGTTGTAGTTTCCAAATTCTGATGATATGCCCCTGGAGGGTAGGCAACATTTCCCAAAAAGTCATATTTTGACTGCAACAAAAAATTTTCCCCCCTAATTCGATCATTTCTGACAACTTTTATTCTATGCAAAAAGTTCATAAGATGGATATTTACGGCTCAAAGAATTAGTCTCCTAAGGCACTAAAGGGCCTAACTACAACGGCCCTGCGGGACCGCTTCCGGTGGTCCAAAAAATCTGAAAAAATTCCTGAGATCTTATATTTCATAACTGCACCCGATGCCGCTTCGGCGCATCAACATTTCAAACCTTCGTTCAAAATGGGACACCCCAGTGAGTGAGTTATCACACGCACGCACCTTGAAGTACCGAAGCTGGCGCTCGTGGGGGAAGTAGCACTGGCGCCGCTGGGGGCGGTAGTCGCGCAGGCCGGCGGAGGTGGTCATCATGGCAGGCTTGACCACGGCCACCACGTCGTGGTTGAGCGGGGCCAGGAAGTGCTGCTGCCGCCCGACGCGGGGGACCTCTGCGGGGTTGTGCAGCAGCACCTGGCAGACCGCAGCCGGGCGCCGACAGCATTAGGGCCAACCGGAGCGAACGAGAACCCCTTTCCGACTTCACCCGCTTCACTCTCACGTACTCTTACTGTCAAAGGAGTTTTTTTTTCTCTCGTCGCGACACTTTTCAGTAGAAACGTCGATGAGTCAGGCTTATAGTCTGATGTGGACTGCCCGTCCTTTCGTTCGGACGTCTGCTTTCAACTGAACAGTCTTGTTTTGTAGAACGAAAAAAAAACTCTTCTTTTAGGAACGTAGACACTGTGTCTGGGGACAGGCGCTGTCGCCGGTCAAATTTTATTTTTGTTTTTAAAAAATGCAAAGAACGAGTAAAAAGTATACTAGATTGTAACGTGAAAGGAAGCGCTCCACACCCTCGAATGGCTTTCCTTGGCTACTCGTCTGATTTCAAGTCGTCCCAAATGCATGCTCCTTGGGCAGTACTTTGCTCTAATATTGCTTGTATCAAGCATCGTCGTCGTTTTCTGGCTAAAAAAGCTAAAGTCAATATTGAATGTACGGCACGCGCCTTGCCAAGTGCTCTCTGCTCTCATGGAACTCCTTGGATGATCGTAGTCATTTGACGGCCCCCCTCGCCCTCCCTTCGAGCGGCTAAGTATTTTATGGATGACCCCTCACAACTGGCAGACACGTTTACTGCCTTCATCAAAATCATCCCAGTCCACGGAGAAAAAAGATTAGCAGTGTTAGTAAGGTATCGGTAAGTTTCCAGAGAAGACAACTTTTCGGCTGTGAAAATACTTGAATTGTGCTAGGGAAACTAAAATTGCGTTGTGGCAGCTAACTATTCGTTGGGCCAACCAACGGCCATTACTTATCGAATTAAGTTTGAACTAATCTTTTTCGTGTTGAGACACCTGCATCAAAGGTTCTGGAGACAAAGATTCGGATTCTTTGTGTAAACTATTAGTGACGGTCGTCGCGGTTCATCCGCGAGGGCTTTCCTGCTGTGATAGGGCTGCCGAGATCGCAACCCTTACTTTCACATACGGAAGGTCGCTGTGCGAGTTCCCTTCTGTCTTCGACAGACCTTTTTATATTGCCCTGTCCCGAGGGGGGGGGGGGGGGCACATCAACGTCCATTGTCACACCCACAATGATCCAAGGGTTCAATGCGCGCCGGTGTCTCAACTCTGGCTGCACAGACAATAGAAATGCAGAAGATTTTATGGGCAGGGCTTATTACCGACCAGATGAGAACACCCCGATGGCCGTTCCCTATGAAATGAGCCGGGACGTCCGTTGAGTTGTTACCTTGAAGCCCTGCCCCTGCCCCTTGCACAGGTAGTCACAGTCCTGGGTGTAAGCCGTCAGGAAGATGTCGAGGTTGGAGCGCGCGGCCGTGACGAGGGCTCGGCGGGGGAAGGTGTCAAGGCCGGCGTCGGCGGGGTAGCCGTCCTCCAGGTTCCAGCCCAGCGACACGTTGCCATCCTGGCGCTCGTGGAACTGCACGCTGCGGTGGATGTACGCTTCGTCAAAAGTTGCTATCAAATTGGCGACGATCTCATCGACTTTATTAGTTGCGTCGGTAGGACACAAGGTTGTTTACCCCGAATGTACAGGTTAAAATACTGCTGGCCAGTCCTCAGGCAGCGCGGCGGTCCTGACGCAAGACATTTTCTCCAGTCTGAGACCATTAAATCAGGAGACTATCAACTGTGACATGGAAATTCGGCGCGAATAGCATCTGTATAATTTTAAAAGTGTTCTTACATTTTTTAAAAACTCATTTACACAGAATTTGCTGGGACACACGGAGAGAATAGATCCAACTAATTGCCAGCTTTTGGTGCTAATTTTGATCGCTCTTATGCAGACAGCTAAACAAAGAGACAAAAGAAAAATATCGGCAAAACTGATTAAGATATCTTACATATACATATCCACTGAACGCAGAACAAATAAAAAATATTGGCTAGATATTTGACTACAGCGCAGATCGTATTCCGCAAATTTATATTTCTGAGCAATATTTAAACGTCGATTGTTCGACCCTAGAAACTGTGGCCGCTAACCATAGGGTTATACTGGGCGGAGTGTCTTAGTGTCTTCTTATTGCACGGGCGGACCTTGGCACTTATTGTTCATAGCTGCACAGCTGAGAGTAAGCTACCGTACTAACTTCTTAAAAACCGAGCAAAGTCTTGCAGCGAATATCTTACAAGACTCCTTTTGAAAAGATCTGTTTGATAGCTAAATATTTGGTTGATAGCTAACTATTTATCAGATGTGCTAAAATTTGCCAGCTGCGGAATATTACCAAAGTTCGCTAATATTCTCTAATATGTATTCTCGTGCAGACTGGAGCGAGTGTTTCGTTTTCCTCGATGCGGTGACGGTTTCCAGGGCCGTCGTCGCCGACAGCCGCACTCACGCCAGAGGGGTGAAGAGCTCCTGGTTGCTGAGCATGTTGAAGGTGTAGCACAGCCCCTCGTCCGACATGACCGGGACGAACACGTTGTTGGACCCACAGCCCTGCACCTCAAGGCCTTGCCAGGCGCACCCGCTGATCACTTCGTGCACTGGAGGAGCCACCTGCAGAAAGTATCGGTTGTACCACTGAAAGTAATTTGTGTTGTTGATCACACTCTTAATGTCGCGCAAACTTTGCACACGAAGCAAAAATATTCGCTACATCAAAGCTTCACGGACTTTGCTTCTACCGAGGTTACTAATTTGTCGGTACCTAGTAGGTTTTGAGGGACGGGACAATATTTTTGTAATGTGACAAAATATTTTTGCAACATCTCAAGCTACGGAAGCTGCGTACCCGCAGGGGTTGGCCGCCCGCAGGGAGGGAGTTACCTAGACGACCGGGAGTTTAAAAAACACCCGCCTCGTTCCGTTTTAGTGCACTTTTCGTGGTTTTCTGACAAGTTTCGTGACGGCCGGTGACAGCGGCAGCCGCGGCGGAACGGCGGCGGCAAGCATCGCTTGACGGCCCGTCCCGCCGGGCCCCCGGTCCGTCCCCTCTTACGCGGTGCGAGCCCAAGCATAAATGGCAATGTCCTACTGAGCTGGGCCAGATTTAAACAAATCTTTGGCCGTTCTGCAGAACTGTGAATTATTTTCGATACAAAACTGTCCCTTGTCATTTAGTGTGTACGGATAACTTCTTTTTATCTATTGCTGAAAGCTAGCACAAATTTTTTATAAGCCGTTTAGCTATTTTATTATCTGTTTATTTAATACCTGAACCACAGATAAAGTTTACCATTAATATACTTGGTTAAGCAGCGCGCTGAGGCAGGAGGCAGAGGAATGGGTTGCCGCCCCTTGACTCCGGAAGCGGCTGTACTGTTTCTAGCCCGTCCCGACACGTTTCGGTAGAAACGGCGGGGAGCCGGGATTATAGTCTCATGCTGGGTGTTTGTTCGGACGGACGAGTGACCGCTGACTTATCGTTGACAGAGAAACGTCAAATTTGCGGGATAGACTTCTTTTATGACGTAGATATGCGACGCATAGCGCGGAAGCAAGATTTTTCAAGTTTTGTCGCGTTTCTGTTTTATGAAAATTGTTTGATTTGTTAGGTAAGGGGTGGCCGCTGCGTGTGGTGGGCCTGCACGGCGCACTTTGACGTGACTCGGGACAGGCTGAGGTTAGCGATTTTAAACGTTACAAAAATATGTGACACGGACACATCCCGAGCCCTGTCGAAGCCCTCAGCCCTGTCGAAAGTGTGATTGTCACACATGCTTTCTTACTATTTGCGATGAAGGTGACAATTGCGACAGAAATTGCATCTGGTTTGCAATTGCGATATTTCATACGCGGAACAATCGGAGCTGCGCCTGCAGAGCCACCAGGGCAGGCCACCCATCCTCCCGAATGGTATTAGCCCCCCACTGTACAGCATTCACTTCGGCACCTTCGTCAGAATGTCCGTGTTGGCGTTGCCCTCCGCAATGGTGAAGTTGAAACCCGCCACGGCGTCTTGCTGGTCGCAGACCCACGTGACGGCCTCCAGGTATGTTTTGCTGCAACACAGTGCCGTCAGCGTCAGCACGCCCCGCCCGGCCCCGCCCTGCCAGGCCTGCCGCCAGCCGCTCTGCTGCCACGCACTTGGAGTCGTCGATGTCGGCCACGTCGGCGTCGCGTGAGAACCTCCACTCGGGCAGCCGGTGGCCGACGTACTGCCAGAGGGCGGCCGTGTAGTTGAAGACGCGCTGCCGCGACTTGGTGACGGGGCACACGGTGACGGCGGGGAAGGGCACGGACCACACGGACGTCGACCTCTCCGCGAAGGTGACGATGACGGGGGTCTCGTCCCACTTGTTGTAGGCCGCCCGGATGAGGTGGGTGGAGCCCGCCAGCGCCAAGCCGAGCGCCAACGCCCAGAAAATCCTGCGAGAAATTATGAATCGCAATGGATATTTTGTGCATTCCAATGTTCAAACAAGACCTTTGGTGGCATAACTGTTGTAGGGTAGGGCCTTAAAAAACGGTACACTCACGTTTCTACCCCTACAGGGAACGACGAAATGACGAGGCAAGGATCGTTAAAAAGCTCTCAACTATAGATTTTTTAAATTTTTCGGTGCGTTGAAGTCATCAACCCGGAGTGCTGTGGTCATTTTTAGAACCCCCAAGGCCGCCGCTACCCACCCCGAGCAATTTCGAATCAATTTCACCCCTATCTTGGAATTTGCCACCACCCCCTCCGAAATTAAGGGTTGGCCCTCGAGGTTTGAAATTTTTTAAGTGGCAAGCTTGATGACCCAGAAAGCGATGCCGAATTCGACGTGCCCAATTTTCATCCTGATAGCAGGGGACATAAGGGGACCTTTTCTCTCCGATTAACATAACCTTAATGGCAAAAAAAATATCTTCGATATTTTCATCACATCACTGCTCAACAAAATTAGCGGCGCACTTTATGTCGAGGCTGCCACTTTGTTTCTAGTAGTGTACTTAGTGCTCGTAAATTACCGGTAAGAAACGTAAACTTTGGTAATTTTTAAAATGGCCGCGGTAAGGAACGAGTTTTGGAAATAAACGATTTCTGGACAAAATTAAATGTTTTTTTTAAATTATTTGTGAAATTCCTGCGCGTTTCTGTCCTGTGGCCTGTGGCCCGTGTGCCACACGGGCCGTGTGGGGTGGTGTAGAAGCTTAACTTTGTCCATTCTTTCGGCTTCGGTCAAGTCGATTGACCGAATGCCAGTCGCTTGAAAGTTATCTTGCGAAGGTGTCTTTATGCTCTTCCAGGTAAAGCTCTTAAACAATCGGTCCCCACAATCGATGAAACTATGTTCTCTGCCAGTTTCCACCCATAAATGCCCTTCGCGCCTTCGCTTAGTCCGAGAAAGTGGAGAGAATACAAAACAAGAAATCTCCTGATCTACATGTTCAGTAACGGTATGGACCCTTAGACTACTACTCAAATATCTTACCGGTAATTTACGAGCACTAAGTACACTACTAGAAACAAAGTGGCAGCCTCGACATAAAGTGCGCCGCTAATTTTGTTGAGCAGTGATGTGATGAAAATATCGAAGATATTTTTTTTTGCCATTAAGGTTATGTTAATCGGAGAGAAAAGGTCCCCTTAGGTCCCCTGCTATCAGGATGAAAATTGGGCACGTCGAATTCGGCATCGCTTTCTGGGTCATCAAGCTTGCCACTTAAAAAATTTCAAACCTCGAGGGCCAACCCTTAATTTGGAGGGGGTGGTGGCAAATTCCAAGATAGGGGTGAAATTGATTCGAAATTGCTCGGGGTGGGTAGCGGCGGCCTTGGGGGTTCTAAAAATGACCGCAGCACTCCGGGTTGATGACTTCAACGCACCGAAAAATTTAAAAAATCTATAGTTGAGAGCTTTTTAACGATCCTTGCCTCGTCATTTCGTCGTTCCCTGTAGGGGTAGAAACGTGAGTGTACCGTTTTTTAAGGCCCTACCCTACAACAGTTATGCCACCAAAGGTCTTGTTTGAACATTGGAATGCACAAAAGATCCATTGCGATTCATAATTTCTCGCAGGATTTTCTGGGCGTTGGCGCTCGTCTTGGCGCTGGCGGGCTCCACCCACCTCATCCGGGCGGCCTACAACAAGTGGGACGAGACCCCCGTCATCGTCACCTTCGCGGAGAGGTCGACGTCCGTGTGGTCCGTGCCCTTCCCCGCCGTCACCGTGTGCCCCGTCACCAAGTCGCGGCAGCGCGTCTTCAACTACACGGCCGCCCTCTGGCAGTACGTCGGCCACCGGCTGCCCGAGTGGAGGTTCTCACGCGACGCCGACGTGGCCGACATCGACGACTCCAAGTGCGTGGCAGCAGAGCGGCTGGCGGCAGGCCTGGCAGGGCGGGGCCGGGCGGGGCGTGCTGACGCTGACGGCACTGTGTTGCAGCAAAACATACCTGGAGGCCGTCACGTGGGTCTGCGACCAGCAAGACGCCGTGGCGGGTTTCAACTTCACCATTGCGGAGGGCAACGCCAACACGGACATTCTGACGAAGGTGCCGAAGTGAATGCTGTACAGTGGGGGGCTAATACCATTCGGGAGGATGGGTGGCCTGCCCTGGTGGCTCTGCAGGCGCAGCTCCGATTGTTCCGCGTATGAAATATCGCAATTGCAAACCAGATGCAATTTCTGTCGCAATTGTCACCTTCATCGCAAATAATAAGAAAGCATGTGTGACAATCACACTTTCGACAGGGCTGAGGGCTTCGACAGGGCTCGGGATGTGTCCGTGTCACATATTTTTGTAACGTTTAAAATCGCTAACCTCAGCCTGTCCCGAGTCACGTCAAAGTGCGCCGTGCAGGCCCACCACACGCAGCGGCCACCCCTTACCTAACAAATCAAACAATTCTCATAAAACAGAAACGCGACAAAACTTGAAAAATCTTGCTTCCGCGCTATGCGTCGCATATCTACGTCATAAAAGAAGTCTATCCCGCAAATTTGACGTTTCTCTGTCAACGATAAGTCAGCGGTCACTCGTCCGTCCGAACAAACACCCAGCATGAGACCATAATCCCGGCTCCCCGCCGTTTCTACCGAAACGTGTCGGGACGGGCTAGAAACAGTACAGCCGCTTCCGGAGTCAAGGGGCGGCAACCCATTCCTCTGCCTCCTGCCTCAGCGCGCTGCTTAACCAAGTATATTAATGGTAAACTTTATCTGTGGTTCAGGTATTAAATAAACAGATAATAAAATAGCTAAACGGCTTATAAAAAATTTGTGCTAGCTTTCAGCAATAGATAAAAAGAAGTTATCCGTACACACTAAATGACAAGGGACAGTTTTGTATCGAAAATAATTCACAGTTCTGCAGAACGGCCAAAGATTTGTTTAAATCTGGCCCAGCTCAGTAGGACATTGCCATTTATGCTTGGGCTCGCACCGCGTAACAGGGGACGGGCCGTCGAGCTTGCCGCCGCCGTTCCGCCGCGGCTGCCGCTGTCACCGGCCGTCACGAAACTTGTCAGAAAACCACGAAAAGTGCACTAAAACGGAACGAGGCGGGTGTTTTTAAACTCCCGGTCGTCTAGGTAACTCCCTCCCTGCGGGCGGCCAACCCCTGCGGGTACGCAGCTTCCGTAGCTTGAGATGTTGCAAAAATATTTTGTCACATTACAAAAATATTGTCCCGTCCCTCAAAACCTACTAGGTACCGACAAATTAGTAACCTCGGTAGAAGCAAAGTCCGTGAAGCTTTGATGTAGCGAATATTTTTGCTTCGTGTGCAAAGTTTGCGCGACATTAAGAGTGTGATCAACAACACAAATTACTTTCAGTGGTACAACCGATACTTTCTGCAGGTGGCTCCTCCAGTGCACGAAGTGATCAGCGGGTGCGCCTGGCAAGGCCTTGAGGTGCAGGGCTGTGGGTCCAACAACGTGTTCGTCCCGGTCATGTCGGACGAGGGGCTGTGCTACACCTTCAACATGCTCAGCAACCAGGAGCTCTTCACCGAAGCTGGCGCTCGTGGGGAAGTAGCACTGGCGCCGCTGGGGGCGGTAGTCGCGCAGGCCGGCGAGGTGGTCATCATGGCAGGCTTGACCACGGCCACCACGTCGTGGTTGAGCGGGGCCAGGAAGTGCTGCTGCCGCCCGACGCGGGGGACCTCTGCGGGGTTGTGCAGCAGCACCTGGCAGACCGCAGCCGGGCGCCGACAGCATTAGGGCCAACCGGAGCGAACGAGAACCCCTTTCCGACTTCACCCGCTTCACTCTCACGTACTCTTACTGTCAAAGGAGTTTTTTTTTTCTCTCGTCGCGACACTTTTCAGTAGAAACGTCGATGAGTCAGGCTTATAGTCTGATGTGGACTGCCCGTCCTTTCGTTCGGACGTCTGCTTTCAACTGAACAGTCTTGTTTTTAGAACGAAAAAAAAACTCTTCTTTTAGGAACGTAGACACTGTGTCTGGGGACAGGCGCTGTCGCCGGTCAAATTTTATTTTTGTTTTTAAAAAATGCAAAGAACGAGTAAAAAGTATACTAGATTGTAACGTGAAAGGAAGCGCTCCACACCCTCGAATGGCTTTCCTTGGCTACTCGTCTGATTTCAAGTCGTCCCAAATGCATGCTCCTTGGGCAGTACTTTGCTCTAATATTGCTTGTATCAAGCATCGTCGTCGTTTTCTGGCTAAAAAAGCTAAGTCAATATTGAATGTACGGCACGCGCCTTGCCAAGTGCTCTCTGCTCTCATGGAACTCCTTGGATGATCGTAGTCATTTGACGGCCCCCCTCGCCCTCCCTTCGAGCGGCTAAGTATTTTATGGATGACCCCTCACAACTGGCAGACACGTTTACTGCCTTCATCAAAATCATCCCAGTCCACGGAGAAAAAAGATTAGCAGTGTTAGTAAGGTATCGGTAAGTTTCCAGAGAAGACAACTTTTCGGCTGTGAAAATACTTGAATTGTGCTAGGGAAACTAAAATTGCGTTGTGGCAGCTAACTATTCGTTGGGCCAACCAACGGCCATTACTTATCGAATTAAGTTTGAACTAATCTTTTTCGTGTTGAGACACCTGCATCAAAGGTTCTGGAGACAAAGATTCGGATTCTTTGTGTAAACTATTAGTGACGGTCGTCGCGGTTCATCCGCGAGGGCTTTCCTGCTGTGATAGGGCTGCCGAGATCGCAACCCTTACTTTCACATACGGAAGGTCGCTGTGCGAGTTCCCTTCTGTCTTCGACAGACCTTTTTATATTGCCCTGTCCCGAGGGGGGGGGGGGGGGGGGGGGGGGGCACATCAACGTCCATTGTCACACCCACAATGATCCAAGGGTTCAATGCGCGCCGGTGTCTCAACTCTGGCTGCACAGACAATAGAAATGCAGAAGATTTTATGGGCAGGGCTTATTACCGACCAGATGAGAACACCCCGATGGCCGTTCCCTATGAAATGAGCCGGGACGTCCGTTGAGTTGTTACCTTGAAGCCCTGCCCCTGCCCCTTGCACAGGTAGTCACAGTCCTGGGTGTAAGCCGTCAGGAAGATGTCGAGGTTGGAGCGCGCGGGCCGTGACGAGGGCTCGGCGGGGGAAGGTGTCAAGGCCGGCGTCGGCGGGGTAGCCGTCCTCCAGGTTCCAGCCCAGCGACACGTTGCCATCCTGGCGCTCGTGGAACTGCACGCTGCGGTGGATGTACGCTTCGTCAAAAGTTGCTATCAAATTGGCGACGATCTCATCGACTTTATTAGTTGCGTCGGTAGGACACAAGGTTGTTTAACCCGAATGTACAGGTTAAAATACTGCTGGCCAGTCCTCAGGCAGCGCGGCGGTCCTGACGCAAGACATTTTCTCCAGTCTGAGACCATTAAATCAGGAGACTATCAACTGTGACATGGAAATTCGGCGCGAATAGCATCCGTATAATTTTAAAAGTGTTCTTACATTTTTTAAAAACTCATTTACACAGAATTTGCTGGGAC